>CM021106.1:282385709-282711571 GCA_007115665.2 Sequoiadendron giganteum
GAGAGAGAGAGAGAGAGAGAGAGAGAGAGAGAGAGAAGGGGTAGGTAGAGAGGGAGAGGGGAGAGATAGTGAGATTAAAGATAGAAAGATGAGGGATGTTTATATATGTAGTTAGAAAGAATTGAGATAGAGATAAAGTATAGAGGGAAGGAGAGAGGGGAAGGGAGGGAGAAGTTAGAGAGAGAAGAAGGAAGGTGGAGAGATTGAGAGAGGGAGAGAGAGAATGAGGTATAGAGGGATAGGTAGGTAGAGAGAAGTAGAGAGGGAAGGATAGATGGAGGGATAGGTAGGAATGGAGAGAGAGGTAGGTAGAGAGAGGAAGGGGAGATATATAGAAGTGGAGAGGGAAGGAGAGATGGATGGAGAAGTAGGGATCGAGGGAGATATAAGGATTTAGAGAGAGGTGAGAGAGTGCAATAGAGAGAGAGAGGTAGGTAAGGAGAGGGAGGGGGAGATAAAGGGAAGTAGAGAGGGGAGGAGAGAGGGAAGAAGAGGTAGGGAGGGAGGGGGAGATAGAGAGAGAGGAAGGAGGGAGGGATATTTAGGGAGAGAGAGGTGAGATAGAGAGAAAGAAAGTAAATAGGAAATGGGGAGAGAGAGAGGTGATAGAGAGAAGTAGATACGTAAGGAGGAAGGTAGAGATATTTAGAGAGTGAAAGAGAGAGGGAGAGAGAAAGAGGTATATAGCTGTAGGTTAGATAGAGAGATGTAGAGTGAAGTTTGGTGGAAGAGAGAGAGAGGAGGGAGGGATAAGTAAAGATGGATATCTGAGATAGATAGAAGGAGAGAGAGATAGGTAGAGAGAGGGAAATGAGAGATAGAAAGAGGGAGAGGGTGAGGAGAGATTAAAAGAGGGGGAAGGAGGGAGAGATAGATAGAGTCAAGAGGGAGGAGAGAGATATAGAGGAGATGAAGAGAGAAGTAGAGAGGGAAATAAGGCAGAGATATTGAGAGAGAGGAGGAAAGGAGGGAGAGAGAAATAGGTATAGAGGGAAAAATAGGTAGAGAGAAGTAGATATGAAAGGAGAGAGAGGGATGGAGAGAGAGGTGAGACAAAAATAGAGAGAGGTCTAGGTAGATAGAGAGAGGAGGAGATAAAGAGAAGTATAGAGGGAAGGAGAGAGGGAAAAAGAGGTAGGTAGGGAGAGACAGAGAGGTGAGAGATAAGAGAGAGGAGGGAGGGATAGGTAGGGAGAGAGAGGTGAGATAGAGAGAAAGAGATTTGAGAGGGAAAGGGGGGGAGAGAAGTGAGATAGGTGATAAAGATGTGTGATGGAGATGAAATTAGAGGTAAGGAGGAAGGTGGAGAGATTAAGAGGGAAGGATGGGGAGAGGGAAAGATTTATAGAGGGATAAGTTATATAGAAATAAGTAGAGAGAAAAGGTGGGTGAAAGGAAGAGAGGGAGAGGGGGAGAAAGAGAGGTGAGATAGAGAGAAGTAGAAAGGGAAGGAGAGAGAGAGGGAGATAGAGAAAATTAGAGAGGGAGGGAGGGAAGGAGAGAGAAGTGAGATAGAGAGAACTAGAGAGGGAAGGAGAGAGAATAGTGAGATAGAGAGTAGAGAGGGAAGGATAGAGAGAGGGAAGCAAAGAGAGAGAAAGAGGGGAGAGAGAGGGAGAGAGGGATAGGTAGGTAGAGAGAGATATATAGAGATAAAAGGAGAGGGATGGGAGATAGAGAAATGTAGAGGGAAGGAGGGAGGGAGATAGATTTTGGAGAGGGAAGGAGAGAGAGATGGACATGTAGAGACGTAGTTCTTGAGCTCAAAGGAGAGATTCTTAGATAAAGGGATAAAGATAGTGAGACAGAGAGGTCTAGAGAATAAGATATGAAAATGAGTGAGATAGAGAGAGAAAGATGAAACTTGACCTCCTGATTATTGAAATTTGACCTCTTGATTACTGAAATTTGACTAAGTTTGAAATTTTTAAGATCTTCCAAAAACTAGAATTTGCATTATAACTCCTAGAGATCTAAAACCACTCTCAAACATCTTGCCTCTATACATGAAATATAACTTAAAGTATAAGAAATTAAATGTCCATATGTAAATCTAAACTTATACTTGAATGTTTATTTCGTGTATATAGTTTCCCTGACAGAGAAAGAGAAAATCAAAGAGTTTAGAAAAATGCATTCCAAAAGTAATGATGCTTGCCAAATTTGGTATTAGCCAAATGAAGCAACCCATTTGGCACACACCAAAACTAGCATGCGCCAAATAGGTTGCATTGGGAAATACCAACCCAATGGGTTGGATTTTGCATTGGGCATCCGACCCAAAGGTTTGGACAACAATTTCATGAAAAAGATGTGATTTTTTGAAAGGGTGCCAAATTTCCTCATATTTTCGTTTGTGCTCCCTGTCTCATTTGCACATTTTTTAATGAAAGTTTATAAAAAAACCATGATAGTGTTAACCTCTCTCTTAGCTATCTAAATATATAATTGTTTTTTCATTTTGATTTAGTTAAGGTTTTGATCCATGGCTTCTATTGTAAGTGCCTCCGTTTTTGGTGAAAGAACATGTGCTAATTTTAGGATAAATTTTTACTCGTTCATTGAAACGTGAAATAAATTATATTTTTTGAAACTAGACTCCATTCTACACATGATTAAAAAGAAAAAAAAATTGATTAGTTTTCAAAAAAATTAGGGGGGAGCACGCTCAAATTTCAGCTTTTTAGGATGTGTTTACTTTGAAAATTCATAAAATATTATATATTCATTAAATTTTTTTTGAAAGAACGAGGATAAACTACATGGTGTTAGCTAATTTCTCACCATTTGGAATTTTGAAATTCTAAAAAAAAGTTTAAAAAAATGGGGGAGCCCTCAAGCGCTATGCTATTTTTTTTGGTAAAAAAAAGACTTGTTTTGGGCCCCCCTCTTTTTGAGACTCTTAATCTTCATCAATTTCAAAAAAAATTAGTAGCTTAGAAACTAGAATCAGAGAACTTCAACTTTTGTTGTTGTTGCATCTTGAAATTTTGAGCATAACTATCTTCATTTTCTCGTGCGAATCAGATTTTGCTGATTTATGAAAAAAATGGCATCTTAAGAGCCAAAATTGTGTCAGAAATCCATGCACTTACCCATGGAAGAGACCTAAATGTCTTGATTCCTTGCATCACCCCAAAAGGAAAACACAAGACAAAGAAAAGGATAAAGGTTTATGAAATAGAGAAGAATTTAGATACATATAGAGGAATACCCAAAGAGAGAGAAATAACAAACAAAACGGTACATGGGATTACATTGCACACATGCAATCACATAAAAGAAAAATTCAAAACAAAATAAAGACTAGTAAGGCACATACGAGTCAAATTATTAGAAGGGTTGCTCACATCCCAATCTTGTTCATCATATACAAAAGATAGTCAATTATCCAAAGGGACAAGAACAAGTGTTGAACTAGGGTCATCACCAAGTTGAACACTCTTCCTAGGAGAATTATCATTTAAGCTCATAGAAGAGGAAAAAAATGTATTCAATTCATTACGCACTTCATCAATTTTAGCAATCTCATCATCATCATATAAGTTAATCACAAAGAGAGTTCAAATGACAATGTCTAAAGAAGGATTTAGCTCTTGTTGCGGTCGTGATATAGGATCTTTTTGTTGTGGTGAAGAGGGAGACTCGTGTATTTATTCTTTTAAGTTTGGATGTTGATTTTCTTTGTTTCTCCCTTCGTTTAATCTTCAAGAAACAACACGTCTATGCCTATGCTCTCTAGAATTTTTGTTTCTTTTAGTACAATTTTTAAGTTGCATTTGTGTAGGAGCGGGTTTATTGACCATAGGTTTCTTTTCTTCCCTAAGGGGAGGAATGAAAGGAACCATAGGAGGTTATTCAACCACTTTATATTTAGCTTTGTAAACTTGTTTTATCTTAGGAGGCACGACGAAATTGGTTTGATTGTCTCTTGGTCATCTGTATGAGATAGGCAAAGGATCTATCTTAGGTTGGTCATGGTTATTTGGAAGGTCTTTTGGTTCAATCATAGTTTTGTTAAGGATAGGAGGCTCAATCATGGGTTGAGGTTGTAGACACTAAAAAATGTCCAAAGTCCGAGAGTGTCTTTTTTCTTGGTCGTCATCCTCTGATACTTACATAATTTCAATTATTTAACTATTCTTGGTCATATTCATCTATTAATCAAATAATTTTTAATTATTTAACTAGTTCACTTTCTAAACTTTATTCTATCTTGATCAATTAAATTAATTAAGTGCATCGGTAATATCCCCCTTTCTTCAAATAATTGAATGAATTATTATTTATTTAATTATTTTCTTATCATCTATCGTCTTTGGTTAAATAATAATTATAAACTATTTAACTATTCACTCCTTTTAATTCTTCTATTGTTATTTAATTGTCAGAATTTTTTAATTGTCAATGTGTCTCATGTATTAAATAATTAAATCAATTTAATTACTTAATTCCTCTTTTAACATTTCCTCTCATTTAATTAAAATAATTATGCAAATTATTTTAATTGAATCTCCACTTGTCCATTTCCTCTTTCTCTCAAAAAAATAATTCAAATGAATTAATTTTTTTCCACTTGGTCAAATATGCCTTTCTCATGAATTAATTATTTTCCAATTTTCAATTCATCAATTTTCCTCCACTTGCTCATTAATCTTTGTCATAGATGTCTTTATCATAGCCGTCAATGTCATAACAACCAATAACCGACCTCTTTTTGGTGCATCAATCTTCCACCATTGATCTTGACATATTTTTGGAAACTCAATTTTAACAAATGTTTCATAACCTCCCTCTCATGAATCTCCATTCGTTGATCTTGAAATCTTTCTAGAATATCAATATTGTATGTTCGTTCGAATGGTTGTCTATAAAAGCAACCTTTCTCCATTTTTACTTTAATAGCCATTTTGTCTCCAACTTGCTACTTACTATTTTTAGGTTATTGCACAAGTTATACTACACATCTGAGGGCAAAGTTTGAAAAAGGAGAAATAGGAGAGACAAGAGAGAATCATTTGCAATGGGGAGTGCTTTAGTTTGAATTCTTTCATTTTTGTTCCTCTTTGTTTGTATTCTCTTGTCTTGGATGAGGTTTTTAGCTTAGAAGTGTTTGGTTGTCACTTTATCTAGGCTAGGATATTTTCCCCTATCTTACATTGGTGAACTCAATGTGAATGACAAAATTTTGCAAGATTTCATATAGTTTTCTTTCCGTTTTGCAGGTTTCTAGCACGAAATGATGCATCTGTTAAACACATTAACACAACTTCCAAGAAATAACACATTTGATAGAAGTAGCTCAACATATCTATTTGGAGGGAAAACAAATTTAAAATCGTGGTGCATCTGTGAGAAGCAATGATGCATTCATGGGTAGAAAAAAATGAATTTAAAAACATGACACAATTGACTTGGTGTGATGCAACACATCAACACATTTGCTCAAAAGAACGACACAATCATCTTCTCGGTATAAACTTTTAGATTTTAGTTTCTCTTCAATTTTTCTTTTTGGTTTTTTGAATAGGTTAGGTTTTTTGTGTACTAATTTTTTGTTTTTAGCATGTTGCTTTGGATTGGAGCTCCCAAAAATTATTTCTTTTGAAACAAACAAAAAAAGAGAGGTTTACTTTAGTTTATTTTTAAGCAATTTTTATTTTTTTTGTTTTCTACAAGCTGCATCAGGATCATAAAGGTTAAAGAGTCTGCATTTTTCACTCATAAGGTTTAAAAAGAACAAAAAATTTCATTCTTACACTCATGAGTATTAAAATGAACATGCATTTCACATCATGGGCATAAAATGAATCCTAGTGTCTTGAAATAATAAGAAAAGCTTAAAATTAGCCAATGTCCTTCGTGTTTGGTGATTTGCAACTATCTTAGAAAGTGCGTATGCTTTCCTCTCACGTCTTTTGACAATATTGAGTGATCAAAATCACCTCTTTGGCATTTGTACAATCACACCACAAATTTTAATTTTTGGTCTTAAAAAGAACACCATGCGAGTGTGAGGAAAAGACACAAACTATGATCTCTCCTTATGCTTCGAGTGATCTGGGATGATTAGAAATACGTGTAGTTCCTCACTTTTATTTACCTTTTATTAGAAGGCTTTCCATCCCACTTTGAAAGGTGGGAATGACCCAAGTGGTAACAAAGCTAAGACCAAGCTCTTCCAAGCCACTATAAATAAATGTGCTTCCTGATAAAAGTTAGTTAGCAATGGGTGCAGATGCATCATATCGACAAGTGTTTGCCTCAGTAACCCCGTGAGTTGTGCAAAAATCCTTCCTTAGGACTGGGAGGCCTCTTGACTTGCCATAGTCTTGAGCTAATCTTGTTGCATGTATGGCCACTTTGAACAGATGCTCTTACTAAAATCCAATTTGTATTAGTTTCCAAAAACCCTTTTATATGCTCGTTGATTGTAGGAGGCCAGACCTCTGAGGGTGCCCAATGTCTTCACTGATCTTGTGTAGAGACAAGAATTCCTCCATTGGGGGAATGGATACTTGGTGAGCTCAATAAGTGAGTGTCGTGGAGGGGAGCCAGTGCTACCAAGTTTCTAGTTTTTCACCTTGTTTAAGTGGTTGGAGAAATCCAAGTGGGGATATCAACCAGTGGTTTCCTTTCCAACCATATGGATTGTGCATTGTTGTCTATGTGTGTTTTAATTTGAAATCAAACATTTTCACATTAAAAAACTAGACCAAAAATAAGTGCTTGATACTGTATTCTATATTTTCCAATCAGGTTTCATAAAAAACTAGTCAAAATTCATTCAAAATTGGATCAAAACCATCAAACTATCAAAACTAATAAGAACAGATCCACAACTGATATTGTGCATCACAACTGAAAACTAGAAAACCACAATTGACATCTTGAATTGCACTTGCAGAAAGAAAACCCACATCAGATATCTTGAGCCGCATCTGATAACTAGAAAACCACATTTGTCATCCTAAAATGTATTTACATAAAATAGAGCTGTAATTATCTAATAACCAAAAACTTTCAAAATTTTTATCCAATATCTGATCAACTCATTTACAATGACCTTTGACTATCAAACTAGAAACTTGCAAGCTTTACCAGTTCATTCTAGCATTTCCATTTAGGGAAACATTGTATTATAGATTACCTTCCTCCATCCTTTGCATTGCATAGATTAAACTTTGATCCTTAGGTTGCATCTAGACCTTCATATTTTGAACATAGGAAGACCGTTAAGCTTTTTGAAAATATTTGGTTGCATATTCTATTTTTCATTTACCATCATCCTTCATATTATCAACTTTTATCACTAGATCACCTTTATCAATTTTGAGTCTTAAGATTGTGTCCTAGCCTTGAATCAACCTTGTCAAAATTATCCTCTTGATTACCACAAAGGTCAATGACACTTGGAATTGTTATCTTGGGTTCACATTAGCTTGATTGTCATCCTTTTTTAAAAATTTTAGGATTCCCTTGCATTAATTTAACCTCATTTAGATCCCTTATAATTTTATCATCTTGCCAAACTTTTATCCTTAACCTAGAGTGCACTTTGCACCTTTATCCCAAAAATACAAAAAATAGTTCATTTTCACCTTAGGCTTAGCATAATATTTACTTAAGATATCAATTATTCAAACTTTCATATCCTTTTGCATCCATTAGTTTCATTATCCTTGCATCCTTATATTTAAGAAAATCAAAAAATATATAGCTTAGTTTCATTATCAACCATTTATTTTCCTCCTTATATTCAAGAAAATCCAAAAACATAGTTTCATCTTGCATTATCCCTCAACTTGCAAAAGTCTCACATGGTTGAAACAAGGTAAGGACATTAATTTTTCAAGTGACCCTTTTCATGACACTACCATTGGAATAGATTCAAATCATTCTACACCTCCAAGATACACATCACAAGGAGAAAAAATCAACACATGGAAAGACCTGAGCCTAGAAGAATTCAACAAACAATTGAATCCTAAATAATTTGAAGCATGGTTAATCAACTTGTTAGTGTTGAACCTAACAAATTATTCTATGCACTAGCTAAAAAGGGTGCCAAAATACCTCAAGGCTTTGAAGTCTCAACTATTGAAGAAGAAGAAACTAAAAATCCATTTTCACTTGGCATGCCCTCATCACAAAAAATGTTGAACATACCCCTTGGGAAAACCACACACATCCCAAGAATCCCAACATTGCAAACAAGGTAACCCATACCACTACGCAAGGATAAAATTTCACACTTGGAAGTTCCTCCAATTCCATGGGTAAGACCTTTACAAACCCCCTTTTTCAAAACAAAAATCAAGGTTCAACATCACAAGGTCCTACACCTTTGATTCAAAATTAAAACCAAGGTCTTCTAAACACAAATCAAGGTTCCACATCACAAAGTCCCACACCTTTGATCCAAAATGCAAACCAAGGTCCTATACCCACACTTCAAAACACAAATCAAGGATCCTTATTCCAACTTCAAAGCATAGCTTAAACAAGTTCACCTCCACCAAATAAACTTATAAAGGTTCACATTATCTCACAAAGGATCCCAAATCAAATAAAAGTCAAAGATTTATTCCATCACTCCAAAACACTAATCAAGGGTCCCTTACATCATTCCAAAATCCTACTTAAGGAACCATTCCCTCATCGCAAAATATCAATCAAGGACCCACACCTTTATTTCAAAATAAAAATCAAGGGCCCACGCCTTCATTTCAAAAATTCAATCAAGGGACCTTTCCTTTATGTCAAAACATCAATTAAGGGCCGAGAAATTCATGTCAAAACACCAACCAAGGACCTACAGGTCCATTTAAAAATCAAGGACCAAATCAGGGGTCTACACCTCAACTCCAAAACACCATACCACTTGCCAACATGAACTTTGGAATAAACCTAAATGCCAATTTCATCCCAAACCAAAACACCACAAATCAATATGGCAACCAAGGTACCACATCACAAAGCATCAATCCTAATTCAAACACAATATATGACCTTAATACCAACATCATTACGCCAAACCAAACCATCTCTTGAAAAAACTTGATACAACAAGTGCAGAACCTCCAACAACAAATGATAAATATGCAATTGGGAAAAAACAAGAAGACTTATTCTATGGAGGAATTGTGCCCCTTTCCATTTGATAGAAATTTGTACATGCCACCTTTCCCCCTCATTTCACAACACCACCTTTACCTAAGTACAAGGGGATAGGGGATACAATAGAGCACATTCACGAATTGAACACATCATGTATGGAAGTCTGATATGATCCTACCTATTTGATGAGACTATTCGCGTGAATCCTTATGGGACTAGATCTAGATTGGTTTGCAAACCTTCCTCTAGGGATTAGAACATTGGGTGAACTATCAAAAAAATCCATCAATCATTTTTACTTCAACATTAAAAATGATGTCAACCTCACAACATTGAGCACAACCAAACAAGAAGGGGAATCACTCACCTCGTTTTACCAAACATGGTGAGGTTTGATTAGAAAATTCCCTTGTCACATTCTTGAGAGACAAATTATCACCATGTTTGTGGAAAACCTCAATGGAAAATAGATGAGTCAAATTCAAATCCAATGTTGCACCACCTTTGAAGAAATCCTTGAGAGTGGTGTCCTTATTGAGAAAGGTATAATCACAAAAGGACTAGTCAAGGTAAAAAAAGAAAATCCAAAACCCAACAATGATAAGAGAAAATACTAGTCCAAAAACAAAAATTTCACAAATGATGGAGTTGTTGATGCCAAACTGATAGCTAAAGGTCCAACCATTCAACTTAAAGGTCACTCCTCATCAAGTACACCAAACTTATCTAACACATAGAATCAAGGTCCAAACCAAACACTAAATGTTGTCCAAAACAATCAACAACACATAAGACCTCCTTGCGCCAAGATAACATACACCCCCTTGGGTGAACCCATGAATCAGTACTAAAACAACTTTTGATATCTAATGTCATCACACTACCACACACCAAAAAATATGAGACTTCCTTGATCAAACTTGATTAGTGGAAAGATGACGAGTACTATGAATATCACTGTAGAAAAGGACACAAAATAGATAGATGTTGGACACTCAAGAATATCATTGAAGACCTCATTGAAAATGGAACCATATTGGTAGGAGATTCACAAGAAAAAAACTAGTGCTGATCATGCCATATTCAAGACTCCCTTACAATACCATGATAAAGGAAAAGCATTTAGTTCAAGGAACAACAATTATGCCAATTATGTTGCAGTCAGACATGATTACAACACTATCATCCTTAATGTAATACCCTTTGATGATTGCATTTACACTATTACCATAAACAAGCCAGGTTTATAATGTGTTGTTACTACTCACCAAACCAAGATAACTATTCTAGGACCTCCATCTAATTCACAACCGAAAAATTAGTAAAATCTCCTAGATCAGCTAGGCAAAAATCCTACCCAAATTTCCATCCTAGAACTCCCTCGCATATCACCACAACATAGAACTATCCTTGAAAAATCATTACAACAAGCATATGTACTCATAAACCTAGATGTTAATGAATTTTAGGCCATGGTTGGATACCTAGCTATGCCACACCATGTCACTTTCTTTGAACAAGATTTTTCTACCCAAAAGTCTCACTACAATGACGCCTTACACCTTGAAGTATGCATTAATAAATATAAGATCAGACGAGTACTAGTAGATGGTGGAGAGGGTCTAAAAATTTGGTCACTAAAATTGGTGAAAGCCTTGGGATACTTTGAGAATTGTATAGACCAAACCAATAAGATTACTATCAAAGCTTATGATGATGTTGATTGTTTGTTTGAAGGTGTAGTTTCACTTCCCATAAGAGTTGGCCCAACAATACAGAATACAATGTTTCATGTCTTGGATCTAGATTTGCACTACAACCATCTCCTTGACCACCCATAGATTCATGCTATGAGGGCCATCCCATCCACCTACCATCAATTCCTCAAGTTCCCATATAATGGTACTGAAATCAATATTCTAGGCGACCTTGATCCTTTTCAATATTGTTCAAACCTAAAAGGACCTATTCATCATCAAGCTCTCACCAATCGAGAGGCCTCACCTTCCACTTCATCCACCACTCCATTCACTACATTGATCCATCAACTCTTGTCAAATAATCCACTCCATTCATCACACCTTCCATACCCAAAATCCAGATCTAGGATAGAGGATGTAGAGAATATAACATGAAGAGTCTCTTTTCTATTGGAAAATTACCTAAATCACCAAATTCATATGGAAAACTGTATCTCAAGTAGCCTAAGGTCATTATTCATAATCCCCCTACCACCTTCACTAAATGGGAGGAAATTTCCAAAGAATCATTAGATAATAATACTATAGCATGGTTGTACAAAGAAGAGGACACTGAAACTAAGAAATTGTCAATTGAATAGTACCCAAAAGGGTTCTAACTAATGAAGTGACATGGATATGATGGACACAATGGCCTTGGCCTAAATAAACAAGGAATATTGGAACCCTTACAACCTCCTAAGTTAATAAAACACCAAGGGATAGGGTTTTTACTAGTAATAGTGAGTATCTGGGGTATTAGGCTACCTTTGAGTGCGGTTGCTAATGCTTCAGATGAGATCGAGACATATAAGAACCCTTGGTATTATGATGTTGATTCCAATGAATATGAATGGGATTCCCTATCCTCCACTACTTTCATGGACCTTGATAAAATGTTTGGATTATTTGATGAGCCTCCCCTTGAAAAACAATTTAGTCAAATGCTTACCATTAATGCCCCACCAAGCCTACCAAGTCCTCATCCAAAGGTCCCTTTGAATAGAGAAGAATGGATTAAACACTTTTCAGAAACCATTGACGCTACCTCTTGGGAACCTGATGAATCTACCTCCATCTTTACCCTATCAACCTACACCATGCCCCTTGATAATACCAATGATGATATTTTGGAACACTTTTGAGAACAACAAAACAATTGTTGAGTTCATGGGACTTTGGAGAAGGAGTACCAAGTGGGGATAATAAGGTTCGATTTTTTATAGAACTCGATTATGCAACATAATTTGGTGAGGTTTTCCTATCCTTTAGTTGTAAAAGTAAAAATGAAAAAGGTAAAATAAAAATAAAAATAATATGTCTTTAGGTGAGAACCGAAAGGATCTTACTTACCGTGTAAAAGTAAAAATAAAGGATGTATCCAAAGGTGAAAACCTCTTTAAGGTGCCTGAGGATGGAGGAATGAATAGTCTCCCTATAGACCAAGATAGATCATCGTTGCTAATAAAAGAAACATAAGAATTAAACTTTGGAACAATGGATAATTCTAGAATCATATAGTTAGCAACATCTTTTACCTTTGAGGAAAAGCCTGAATTCATGTTATTTTCAAAAAGAGAAGTCAATTTTTCTTGGTCATATGTTGGTATGCCTAGATTGGATCCTGAACTAATTCTACATCACTTACCACTACTACCAAAAGCCAAACCATACAAATAGAAGCTAAGGAAAATGCATCCACAGATTGCACTCCTTGTCAAGGTGGAACTAAACAAACTCTTGGACATTGGTTTCATTAGTTTGATTAAATATATAGATTGAATATCAAACCTTTTCCCTATCACCAAACCAAATGATCAAACCAGAGTCTATAAGAATTTTAGAGATCTCAACAAATCTTTTCCTAAAGATGATTTTCCTTTACCAAACATTGACATCATAGTAGACCTTACAACTGGATATGAAATGCTATCACTTATGGATGGATTCTCAGGTTATAATCAAATAAGAATTTCTACTAAAGATCAACCAAAGACAACCGTTGCATGCGCCTAGGGAACTTTCTATTGGAATGTGATGCCATTTGGATTAAAAAAATCCGGAGCTATATATCAGAGAGCCATGGATATAATTTTTCATAATTATATGCACGTCCTTATGGAAGACTAGGTTGATGACCTCTCTAAATATCTAGAATGAAGTGGAAACTTAGCAGTATTGGGCAGGATTTTGACATGAATATAAAACTTCCAACTTAGAGTAAATCCAAAGAAATATGTTTCGTGGTCTAATCAGGAAAGATTATTAGATATATTGTCTCACACAAAGGAATAGAAGTCAATCCCAAAATAATTAAAGCTATCTTATAAATGACACTTCCAACCAACATCAGTCATTTGAGAACATTACAAGGAAGACTACAATCAATTTTAAGGTTCATTTTTTAGCTAGTAGATAGGATCCATCTATTTCAACATTTGTTATGGAAAGGAATTCCATTCAATTGGACAAAGAAATGCCAAGAATCATTCAATCAAATCAATAATTATCTATTGAATCCACTAGTTTTTATGCCTCCGATTGATGGAAGACATTTGATATTTTATGTGACAACAACTATATCAAAATTGGGGGCATTGTTAGCACAAAATGACAATGATGGAAAATAACAAGTAGTTTATCATATCGTCTTGACCTTGGTTGGATAGGAGTTGAACTATAGACCTATTAAATGAGTGTGTTTAGAAGTGGTATTTTCGACACAGAAGTTGAGATATTACATGTTAAATCACAAGACAAAATTGATTGCCAAAATTGATCCTCTAAATTATCTTCTCAGTAAGCATATCTAACAGGAAGACTAGATAAGTGGGTTATGATCTTAAGTGAACATGACATTGAGTATGTTGACTAAAAAGTAACAAAAGGACAAGTGATATTTGATCAACTTGCAGACGCACCCATAAAGGAAAATCATCCTTTGATACCTAATATTCTAGATGAATCGATCTTTGTCATAGAAACACCAACAACATGAAAACTGTACTTCAATGGATCTTACACAAGTCATTGTTCAGGAGCTGGAATTTTACTCATCACAACTCAAGGATATTCCATTTCCAAGTCATTTTGAATAGAATTTCCATGCACTAATAACATAGCAAAGCATGAAGCATTGTTGATAGAACTCTAGATAGCAATAAAATGAAAAATCAGGGATCTTCAAGTATATGGGGATTCTCAATTAGTGATTAAGCATGTTAATGGTGACTACGACACCAAGGATGAGAAATTGATGCTCTACAAGTGCATGGTGGATAGGTTTAGATTGTACTTTGATTCCATCTCTTTTGAATAGATCTCGAGAATATAAAAAAAATAAGTTGATGCAATGGCTATGATTGGATCTCTCTTGGACATTCCCAAGAATGCATCACAATATGAGTTCTTGGTAGAATAATTTTTGGTCCCTACACATGATGTTCCCAAAATTAAACTTGTGTGTAAACTTGTTGGTCTTGATTCTCTTTGGTATAAAGAAATCTATGCTTATTTACATGACCAAGTTATCCCTCTTTATTTTTCCTCCAACCAATGCAAAACCTTTATCCAAAAAGCATCCAAATATGCCATCATTAGAGATACCCTTAGATTGCCATATCCTAGATAGTACCATTCTTCGATATCTTGACTTAAATGAAGCACAAATAGCCTTACAAGGGGTACATCACAATATATGTGGATCTCACTGTATTGGTCCAACCTTAGCTGAGAAGCTCATGAGGATGGGATATTTTTGGCCTACAATGGAATGTGATGCCTATCACTTTGTGAAGAAATGTCACCAGTTTCAATTGCATGGAGATCTTATATATGCACCAACTAAAGAACTAAAACCACTTTATTTACCATGGCCATGTTCTCAATGGGGACTCAACCTCATAGGAAAGATCCATCCACCTCTAATAATGGACATAAGTTTATCCTTTCTTCTATTGAGTACTTTACAAAATGGATCGAAGCCATCCCACTAACTTACATCATTGGAAATCAGATAGCCAAGTTCATCTTGAATTATGTCTTTTGTCACTATGGTATCCTAGAGTCCATGATTACAAATAATGGTCACCCTTTTAAAAACTAGGATATCAGTGAGCTTTATGAAAAAATCCATATCCAACACAATTTTGCTACTCCATATTACCCCCAAGGTAATGACTGTGAACTTTATTTCACGAACCAATAACTTTTGTGGTTATCTTTCCTTCATAGTTTCACCTTGTCTTTTATCACTCACAGCTATTTCGCATTTTCCATGTGGCCTCCTAATGGAGATTCCTTGCTCCGTATCTCTTTGCCTCTACCGAGTTTCGTGTGTGTGACACGTGGATCTTTTGGCCATTTCTCAAGGGGCCCACTATGTAGTTATTTTCGCTCGACGTCACCCATGTGGCTTCCTCTTAGAGCTTTTTGCTAGGGCATCCCTCATTCTTTTTCCGAGATCCATGTGCTCAATGCGTGGCATATTCTTGTGCATCGGTTATCTAGGAGTTTCCGCCTATGTTGTTTGTTCTCTTTTGATTCTGCATTTTCATCTTCGATGCCATGTGTCAGTTGCAACTTCTGGATGGCCTTCTTTTCTCAGAGGATGGATTTGTTGGCACGCTACTAGGTGATCTTCCTATTCGGTGCCAGCTCGAGGAGATTTGGAACGCCTATGTTTTTCCAGGGCATCTTTCTCAATGTGGATTTTAGGCGGCGACATGGCTTATTAAGAAGCTCTTCTTCTCTTTTATTAGGTTGTTGTTAGATAGACAAAAAAACTTCCTAAGAACTGAGAATAGCCTTTGTAATATTTTTATCGAACTTGAAGTTAGCAGACTGTACCAATCAATTCATCCTTTTCTTTTTTTCATGCATTTGATAAGATTTTTAGACCGTCATTTCATTTTCCTATAGCATATGAATGCCTGTTCTTCAACTTTTTTAATCTTATACAACTTAATAAATACATATCATGTTTGAACTCTTTTGTGTTAGCCGAAGTTCTATTAGATTATGCTATGCAATTTAAGGGTATTCTTATGTCTGAAGTGCTTCTAGATAATCTATTTAATAGAGAACAGTTTATGGTTTGAGCCTTTGCTTTTGGCACTGTGTCTAAGTAATTTTATTCATGATTTGGCACATCGCCTTTAGTCTAGATTTTAATATTTCATGTTGTTTTTCTAAACCTTTTACCTCCCCCACTAAAAATGAAGAGCCGACTTCGATAAAATCCAAAGGTCACTTAGCTAAGCGCACTATGCCCCCCAGTAGCTAAGTTTCCCATAAGACTGTTGCCCCCTACAAAATTTTGTGTCAACAGTTCTTTTTCTCGCATGCCTGGTGGGACAAAAACTACATGTTCGCTTAATATATAAGTGTGTATGAACCATAGGCCCATAAATAGGTCACAAACTTCAAGATTCCCTGACTACTCGTACCACCGTTAGTTTTTGTTTGCCCGAGAGGTCAACAAGGTAGTCCTTCACCTTCTCCTTCTTCTTCATCCCTTGCACCTATGACCACTAGAAATTATGTAGCATGGGATGATAGTAGCCCTTTAGTAGCACCTATGCCTCCTGCAGTATAGGCTCCAATCCGCACTTCTTATTTTAAAGCTATCCTTGAGTTTTTTGGGGATGAATCGAAGACACTGACAAAGCACTTGCAAGATGTGGTAGATGTCTGTCTTATGCATGGATTTTCTAATGAAAAAATAGCTCTAAGATTGATTTTTGCCTCATTCTGAGGAAAGACATTGAACTGTTATAGAACTCTTCTGGCTAATACGGTTGCTACTTGGGATTATCTTGGAACCTCATTTTATGAGCATTTTTCAAATACTGGTGATAGTTCTTTGCTATATCATCAACTGACCAGCATAAAGTGAGCTCCTTATGAAGCTCTGCCTGACTTCAACATGTGGTTTCATTTGAATTGGTAGAGAGTTCCTATTGGTAGTCAGTTGCCTCCATATTCGGCATTCATGTTCTATTTGAAGTCCATTAATGCTGATATTTCCATGATGCTACAAGCTCTTGGAAAATATACTCTGCCCAATGCTTATGGTCTTGCTATTACTGCGGACAATAAGTTTATTGCTATTGGAAAGTTGGCACCAAGACCCATCATGCCATTGTTCCCAAAATTCAACACCGTGGAAGTTGAAGCAACTTCGACCAACACTCCTGCAACTCATCCCCAGTCTATATACGTGTACTCGGGAATGACGTCGAGTGTAGGTACAATGCCTAACCCCCTGACATTTGAGATGAATGCGATGAGAGAACATATGTGGACTATGAAAAATGAATTGACTACCATGAAGTGACAAAAGTATAGCTATTAGAAGTCGGCTTACCAAAATTATCAAGGTGGGAAAAATACTTTCCAGTCAGATAAGTGGCAAGATAGATCGCATGGCAATACTCAAACTCAACCAAATAACCAAGTTGTTCCAGTGACCCTACCAGTGCAGACCATCCATCCTAGTTCAAGTAAGGAGCTACTGGCAGGACAAAATAACCTAGCCAATACACTAATTCATGGTTTTTTCCTTGTAATGATGCACACATGCCCCAAAATTATCCACAAGGGAATTTACAACGGGAGATTACAGAGCAACATAGCCAAAGCAGTGCACCTAATCCCATAAACCAGTCATATGCCTCTCAGCAGATGGATAATATAGTCCTCGCTACTCAAATGCAAGGGTTGTCTATAGAGTAGGAGTTAGACATAATTCTAGACCAAACTCTCTTTTCATGGATGGAAGGAGAAGAATCAAAATTTCTGAATGACATTCTTGTAACTCAAGTGCCTTGAGTGCAATATGACTATAACACACATTCAAAGTGGAGAATCACCAGAGAATCCACATCTACGTCGACCAATGATCCATCTTAGTCAACGCCCAGTCTGTTGATAGGCCCATCATCAGTCCCACAACTATCTAAGGTGGCTACTCCCAGCTCTCTAAATCCATTTCCTCCAATGGAAAAGGCTCTTATGATCACCCCAACTATTGCCAAATAGATGGATACACTAGTTGCGAGACCTAAGGAGCAAGCAACCGTGACTCATCAGTCGCAAATGCAGTTCAATGTGGTGGAACAACTAAAGAAATCCTCTGCCAATGTTTCTTTGTGGGATATTCTGGCTATTTTGGAACAAAAGGTGCTATTACAAAAAGCATTAACTGAAGAGGAAGATTAGAAGATGCCTATTCAACTTTGTGAAGAAAAGATATCCAAGTTGAACCTCACTAAAGTGCTAACAAATGAACTGGAATAAAATCTCAAAGCCGGAAAAGAGAGTAAGCCTAAACCTAAGACTTTCTTTCTAATGCTTATCATTAGCGACAAGTTATTGCATAATTGTATGATCGACTCTGGTGCTAGCACCACTGTAATGCCTAAGAAAGTAGTTGATGCTTTGGGGTTAAAATATGAGTCTCTTAACAAGGGAGTGATGTAGCTAGATGAAAATAAAGTTTATACTGTCGGGGTAATCAAGGGATTGCCTATGAGATTGTTTTTTTGCCCCAGTATCAATGTGAATCAGGATACTGTACTCATTGATGTCCCTTCTCTGTTCGGGATATGTTTGTCTCGAGAGTTCATAATAAATGTTGGAGGATATCTAGTACTATAATGGTCACATCTGATCTTGAGAACCAAACATGGAGCTAAGATGAAACTATTGTCAAAAAATTTTCATTCCGAACATGTTGCTGACGAGGCCCTGATCAACTTTGAAGCGACACATACTTCAATTACCTGGGAAGAAAGGTTCAATGTTGAATTTTTGGAGGAAGAAGAGGCAACTAGCTCTCGGATGGAGATAGAAGAAGCTTTGTTGAATTATTTTATAGACATAGACCCTTTTGGAAATTATCATGCAACTGGGCTTAGAACCTACGTCATACATGAGGAGGGACAAATAATGCCCAAAGTTATTAAAGAATCTAGAGGCAAAATATCCTTGGAGTTATGGACTTTGCACTTTGATGGAGCAAGATGCAGAGTAGGAGTTGCAATAGGAATATGTCTGACATCTCCATCTGAAGAAACTACCTTGCAGTTTGCATCCTCGAAAAACAAAGCTAGATATGAAGGTCTTGTCCATGGTTTGAGCCTTGCAGAACAAATGGGCGCAAAGAAAATAAGAGTGTTCGGAGATTCGAAATTGGTGGTCAACCAAATCAGAGGAATTTCTGATATAAAGAATGTCTATATGCGATCATACCGACATAGGGTTTGGGATCTTATTGAAATCTTTGAGGCATTTAATATTCAGGCTATATCAAGAGAGAAGAAATTTGTAGTTGACTGGATGGCAACTATCGGGGCTCAGTTTGAGCCATCCTCCGAGTTGTTAAAAAATAAACATGTAGTGAGAGTAATTGTATGACCTGTTGTTCAAAACAATGATCAAGAGTAACAAGCATTCGATAGTGATGCTCCTATTGCGTCATTTCTCCAGTCATCTAGGGAATTTTTTGACCAATTACAACCTAAGATCATTGAAGCCTATGGGGATCAAGTAATCTATTTTAAATCCAACAAGCTTCCCAGAGGCCTAGTCACTCTGGAGAGTCTTTTTTATTTTGATGGCGCAAGGAAGGATAAAAGGAAGCTGGTAGCTGACAAAGGTGATTATATTGATCTGCATATTGGAAAAGATAGAAAGATCAAGGTCGGTAAGGAAGTATCTCAGAAGAATAAAGACAGGCTAAAGCACTTTTACGAGGAATATTCGAGCATAGTATTATGGTCATATGTCGAACTTAAGGGATGATCCTAGGATTATTTAGCATACAATTGAGCTATTGGAAGGAAAAAAATTGGTTCCTTAGAGATAGAGACCCATGAACCCAAAGATTGAGTCACTCATGTCACAAGAGTTGAATAAATTGATTGTGTGCCAAATAGTGTTCCCAATCAAGCATAGCACTTGGGTGTCTAACCTGGTGCCAGTATGGAAGAAGAATGGTGATATATGACTGTGTGTAGACTTTTGAGATTTGAATAGGGCATCCCTGAAGGATCATTACCCCCTACCTTCTATGGAGGTAATTCTACAAATCATAGCTGGTTCTGAAATGTTTTCAATGTTAGATGGTTTTTCGAGCTACAATCAGATTTGTGTAAAGAAGGAAGAGCAACACAAAAAAACATTCACCACAAAGTGGGGAACATATGCATATGGTAAGATTCCCTTTGGACTTTAAAATACCAGAGCCACCTTTCAAAGAGCTATGGATATTTCCTTTAAGGATTTAATACATAAGATTATACTTATGTATTTGGATGACTTGACATTGTTTTCCAAATCTGTCGATGATCACTTTGATCATTTAGAGCTCGTCTTCTAGAAGTGCTAGGAATTTAGGATTTCTCTAAACCCAAAAAAATGTGTGTTCAAAGTCCCCCAAGGGAATATATTGGGATATGTTGTCTCGAAGGAGGGAATTGCCATCAATCCGAAAAGAGTTGATGCAATTCAAGACCTTCCTCTACCAGTAAACAAGAAAGGAGTGCAATATTTTTTGGGTAAGGTCAATTTCATCAGTCGATTCATCGCAAATTTTATAGGGATCATTTAGCCGATTACCTTGATGCTAAAAAAGGACCAGAGTTTCAAGTGGATGGCGGAGGCCAGAAAATATTTTGAGCTTATAAAAGAGGTTATTTCTTTACCCCATGTATTAATCAACCCGGACCTATCGAAGGACTTTATCATGTATGTTTTTGGTGGTGGCAACATTATTGCCACTATGCTTATGCGGAAGGATGATGAGGATAAAAAAGAATCTCCTATTTCTTTCTACTCACGCACCTTAAAGGAGTATGAGGTAAGGTATAATTTTGTAGAAAAGCAGGCTTTTTCTATTGTGAAAGGGCTTAAGAAGTTCCAACACTTGATATCATGCAATAAGGTGATTGTTTGTTTATCAAATCTTAGAGTGCGGGAATATATTATGGAAGGAGAAATCACCGAGAAAAGAGCTAACTGGATTACCAAGATCCTGGAGTATGATATTGAGATTAGGCATGCCAAGACTATTAAGGGAAAAGGACTGTGCGAGTACCTCACTGAAAAAAATGAACTAGTGACAGAGCTCAAAGCCTTGGAACCTGTGTTACTGAATGAAGAAAGCTGTAAGGGCGATTGGATGGAGGCTAGGATAAACTTCATGCAAACAAGAAGGTATCTGACCAATCTCCCTTCCTTTAAGAGATGGTTCTATTGGTTGTAGAATAGCAGGTATGTTCTCTTAGAAGTACTTTTCAAAATAAATTTTAATGGTGTCTTGCTAATATGTGTGAATGAGGAACAAGCCAAAAGAATATTAGATCAATATCACAAAGACCCAGGTGGAGGGAAATTTTATACAAGAATTATGACAATTAAAATTAGATGTGCTGGTTATATTTGGCCAACATTATTTAATGACTTATTTTCATTAGTAAAGTCTTGTAGTGAATGCCAATTTTATGTTGGAAAGAGAAAGAATGTTGCTATGCCACTAAGACCCATAGTAGTGGAGGAAATTATTTCTTAATGCAATATGGAATTCTTTGGTATGATTAACCCTTTTTCATTAGCTAGAAATAGGTGGATATTGACAACAACTGACTAGTTCACCAGATGGGCAGAGGTGGTGCCATTAAAAAATGCAACGAAAGTAGAAATTGTTAACTTCCTAGAGGAATTGGTAGCCAGATTTGGCTTGCCAAAATTTTTTTTTTTTGACAATGCTAAAGCTTTCCTCGACTCTAAAATGAGCCAATTTGCATTGAAATATGGGGTTTTCTTGAAAACCTCTTCTAATTATTACCCTCAGGGGAATGGCCTCGCGAAATCCATAAACAAAAACCTCATTAGGTTAATCAAAAGGATAGGCTCGGTACACCAGAGGGAGTGGTATAAAAACCTTTGAACATCGTTGTGGGTAGACCGTATCATGCCCAAGCAGATATTAAAGACATCTCCTTATGAGATGGTGTACGAGAAGGAGGCATTGCTGCCTATTGCTATGAAAATCCCTGCTCTCCAATTGCTCAAGTCTCTTGAAATAGAGCAGAACGAAGCTATGGAGGTATGATTTTCTGAGTTACTGGAAGTACAAGAGAAAAGAGAGCATGCTCTCAAGGCCATGGATAACCACCAAAAAGTGGTGAATAAGTGGTTTGATAAAAAGACGTCTGACCAAAAGCTAAAATGTGGGGACTTGGTGCTCACGTTCAACGAGTGCGGGGCAAAGCCCGATCAACACAAAATTTTTGATAGTCTTTGAGAAAGACCTTTTAAAATTGTCCAGTGCAAATAGTTTAATTCTTTCGAGCTAAGATACATGGAAGGTAATGCCTTGGGTATTCCAGTTAATGGAATACACCTAAAAAAGCTCAATTATTTTTTCTCATGCAGTGGGTTTGTAAATTGTAAATATGTAATTATTTTTCTTGCTTTAAGTTTTGGGTTTTCTCAGTGTTTTTTGAAAATGACAAGAATATTGCAAGAAATTGAGATACATCGTAAATGAGCCAAGATATGAAAAAAAATGTGTATTATATTATTTATGGAACTTTTACATTATATACGATAGAGACCAATGTCCATGTATCAAAATATATATATACATCCGTTGTAGGGCGGAAGGCTAGCATAAAAAGAAAAAAGAAAAATTGGGGTTATTTTTCTTCTCAATTCTCAAGAAGAGGAAGGACCAACAACAACAACAACCGGTGGTGCAAGGTGAGGAAACACCATTCTATCAAAATCCTCGTACCACTACATGTTTTAGAAGGGTTCAATATGATGTATCCGTATGAGGAAATAGCAGCCAACACGAACCTTGGAGCGATGTTCTTCATGGGTCTCCAACTCAAAGCCAAATAGAAAGGGCCTGGTTGGCACAAGTCCTCCATGCAGTAGCAGTCCACACAGGTTGCAAATAGAAGGGACCCCATGATCAAATATAGCAGCCCTCACTACTTGCTCCAATCCTCCAAGGTAATATCGAGGGAAGACCCGCCTGGTCAACTTCAAAATTTTGTGTTTGGAAACGCCGATGTCTAGGAGAAAAGTGACAAAGGGAGAGAAGATGCTAGTGTTTACCCTATATTGGTCCTCATATTCTACATAGTCTTTTCCTAGGATCCATTTGATGCCTTTACATATGACAAGTTTTTTATACCTGTCATGCACTTCACGCACCTGCACCTAACCTTTCCTAGAAATGTGGCCTGGGTCTTTTTGCAAACTAGTCTAGTTGGCATCTCCATTATTGCTTGCTACTCTAACTTGAGAATGAAATTGCTAGGATTAACTAGGGCCTACTAAGTAAGAATTTTGATGGTGATTGTGATTAGCAAGGTTGCTAAGGGCCCTATTTATAGATTGGTTAGGGTTTACTCGACAGGGCAAGCCATGATTACATCAAAGGAAAATGGTGCTATCGTGCCTTGATAATTAGTGTCGTGGCATGTGAAGTGATGTGAATGATCAGGTACTATTGCAACTTGCTCCATTCAAGTTTCTGAATTAAAATAAAATAGGCCAAGTGTTTGTATGAGGAGTTGTTGTCTCAATAGAATCAAGAAAAATCTTTTGATAAAGCCATTGGGTGATGTGCCCAAGTACAATCAGGAAATTAGTAAATGCAAAGGAGCTTGTGAAAGATATGACAAGGTTGTCTTGGTCCGTTGTCGAAGAAAAATTAGGTGCCACCTCATGCAAAGTCATGTCTCTTAAATATGAAGAGTATTTTGGCAAGTTGGCAATCTCTTCACACGCATGAAAAATTTGGTGATACATATAGAAACTAAATGTGAAAGGCTGGCTCGTACACTTGCTAAGCCATTTTTGATGAAAATCAAAAAGCAGGTTAGGCATATGAAAGACATTTATTGTGAGAATTTATCAAAAGATAAAAACAACTAAGTCATTCCCAAAGAGAGAAAATATTTTTAAGAAGCTAAGTTATTTGCAAAGTTTGCGAAGCCTCTTGTGGATATAAAGAAATGGGTGAAATTGCAGAAAGTTCAACACATGCCCTAGTCCCTGAGAGCATTAATGAGTGAATATTGATGGTTCCCTATGTAAAAATTTATGGCCAAGAGTCTTATGCTACTTCATACATCTGAACAAAGCCATCTCGACCCTTTACCAGTCAAGCGGACCAGAAAATAGTTGGCACGGTTTCTCCTAGAAATCAAGCCCTAGTATCAGAGGATTGGGATAATGTTTTGGATCATGAGTTATCTTAGAATCCCAAGAGCCTGAGGGAGGCTGCATGTGAAAAGATGAAGAATTTTTTAGACCCTTTCCACAAAATTCTATGGAATTGTGGGCTTCCCTAATACATGGTTCCTCTGGTGCATTATTGCCCAAATATTGTGGTAGCATCTCCAACAAGCTTTGATCCTCAGACTAGAGTTATAAGTGGCCCTAATTTAAGGGTATTTATCAGCCCCCAAGCCCTACAGGATATGTTATGCATCTCATTCGCCTCACTCAAGAATGTTGATGATTTTGGCATTCAAAGGATGCAAGAGTGCTGGAGAATTCTCTGAATGGCTCAACAATTTTATCAAACTGAGACTGCTCAATCGACAGATGTTTCAACATCTCCTATATTCCCAATTTCTCTAGGTGCTTTAAAATTGGGGTCTGCTTTTGTCTGTTCTATGTTGGCACTCGTTTTTTGGCTAGATACAGACAAGGGGGTTTTCAAATTTTAAATGTGTCTCAGCTTTATGCTGAGGAAAAATAACATGCCTCCTCTTATGGACTTCGTGAAGGTTATAACTGATGGGATGATCCAACAACTATAGGAATTCTAGGTTGGTTCTAGATTCAAGTATTCTTCTTTCCTGGTCTACATGATATTGCATCGGAATCCTGATTATTTCAAACAATTCATGGGCCTGGTCATTTTTGACAAAAGTGGCACAAGGAAGCCAGTTTCGTTATGGACTCCCATCTTGTCGAAAACTTTTGATTATTATGCATTTTCAGATTTGTCCCTAGCTTCGACTTTGTGGGCTTTCAATAGATCTGGGAGTAGCATGTTCGTGTAATTTTTCACCAAGACAAATCATGGTGGAGAGGCCTCTTGTCGCCTTGCGATTGGTTATTTGGTACGAAATTCACTATGCTTCATATGTGAGGTTTTGTTTCGGAACCCTTTTGGCTCTCACACATTGTTTCTGACAGAGTGTTGGCCCTGGAGGTGTTGTGGCAGTTGAGTAACTTTGGGAATGACTACTGGGGAGGAAGGCATTTGACTTCCTATTTGACATTGTCTATCCTGTTCAGCTCAGTATCGTTGGTGAAGAAGAAGAGCTCGAAGGTTAACAATTTGGAAGTTTTGTACTCTATCTTGGGTAGTCTTGGGTTGGCAATTATCAATGACACATGGAAATACAAGCCATAAAATAATCTATCGAAGATTTTGCATTAAAATTTCACACTAGCCTTGGCCATTCTGGGACCCTCAGAGAAATGTTGAAGAGGGGATATTAAAATTTTATGTCGGCCTTGAATATTTTCCTACTAAAGAGGGGCGACAACCATGGTTGAAATTTTACCATGTTGTGGGGAATCCCAACCAAAATCAAAAGATGAGCCCGTACCTATGCAACTAGTTGAGTAGGCTCAGATGGAAGCCCAAAAGAATTAGAGACTTTTGGATATATAGGTAGGAGATAAAGATAATAAGAGGCCTTTTCCAGGAGGTAGAGTCAAACAATCAGTTTGATGACATCTAGGTGCATGAGCATTCAAATAGTGAGAAATCCCCAAACCCTTTAGTTTTGGAGGGGTTCTATGAGAAGGGAAGAGCTGCCACAAAACCCAGAGAGGAGGTAACTTAGAATGCCCCTGTCATTGAAAAAGATCTAACACATTAGGTAACTATTAGAAGATAGCATTCATAGCAGGAGGACTCTTCAAACACACAAATGTTAGAGCCCTCCAGATCCTCTAGATTGGGTAGGAAGAGTAGGAAGAAGGTTATTGTGAACCTTGAGGATTCTCTAGAGGAGAAGCGGCTGCGAACGAGAGAGTTTGCTGGAGAGGAGGAGTCACAACATGAAGAAGCAGTGGTATCAACTGCAGTTCTTCAAGAACCTCAGGTATTATTTCCTCCCTCTTCTCTCTCTTCTATGTCTTTGGTCTCCTCCTTGTTTGCCCCTTCTATTTCATCCGCACTAGCTATTCCTTTCACTAGATATCCAGGGCAGTCAAATATTTTCCCTCTTAATTTTCCATTTCCATCCCCTGCTTTTCTTTCCACCCCTGGAACACAATTATTCACCAGTCTTGACCTTATGAGCCAACAATTTTCATCCCCAAGGCTCGACCTTTCAGTTGGTGCTTCCCCGACCTTTCCTCATACCATATTGTCATCATCTCTGAGTGGCCAATTTATTGCACCCTTCTCCTTGGTAGTTATTACGAGTCCTAGCAAGTCTACTGATGAACTTAACATGCTTTCCTTCCCACTAGCAATCCCTCAGGAGTTTTTTTTTGCTGGTGGACTGGGTATTTCTTCCATGGAATATTTTTCATAGGTGGATGCAAAAAAAAGCACTCACGCAAGCCGAATTCAAAAAATAAGAGAAAAGGATGCAGGTAGGCAAGCAAAGCATCTTTTGCAAACAGTATTCCATGAGAGTCAAAATTCACTGATGCTTGCAAAGATCAGCCCAAACGTGATCAAACCGGTCAGAGAGATGTTGTCAAGTGATTATTTTGTCAATGCCATTGGGATAGAATTGCATCAAGCTCATTCATAGGATAAAGTTGAGCTGATGGAGGAGACTCAGAGGGTAGTAACCATTGACTTCCTCAAGCTCAGTTGCGAAGCAAAGAAAAAGGAGGAGGAATTGAGGGAGTTGAAAGGAAAGGTTGATATTCGGGAAAACAAGTATAAGGCCCAGGAAAATGAAATTATTCACCTACTGTCTGAGAGGAATGCCTTGGAGGGAAAAGTGAATGACCTTTAGGCTTTGGGCGTGAATGTCGTTTTGGCCCTGCAAAATGAAATTGAGCAATACCAGGCGAACGAGGAAACTCTCCATGCCAATTTGAAGTAGAGGGATGGTGGCATGAAGCATCTCTGACAAAGCACAAATGACAAAGTAAATGAGATGAATGCCGCTCTAGAGTCAGAAATTGAAAAGAGGAAATAAGACAAATTGGCCTTGGAAGAGAAATAGAAGGAAATTTCCACTCTAAGGAGTCAGCTGCCCATTTTGGATGGAAGCTTATCAGAGCTAAGGTCAGACTTAAGTAGTATAGTTGCAAAGTTAGATCTTTTAAGAGCCCAACCTCCTACACCACAAATGAGCTCATTGGAAATTTCCAAGGAGTTATACGCATTGTACTGGGATAAGTTCAAGGAATTATGCCTTACTTTGCAGCCCACCCTAAAGTTTATGGCCCAAACAACCAACCTATGTGGAACATTTAGTGAAACAATACAACAGGTGTAGGAGATGACTTCTGATAAAGTTCTGGAGGCTAGGATTTTGTTGGGCAAGCTATATATGACTTCCGATGAGGCTCTGAGTGGCATAGTTATTAAGGATAGGACAACAGCGGCTATGGGCATAAATATTCTCATTTCCATGCACAAGGTCATCTAGCATGTAGCAAAGTGCAGAGCTAGGTTGAATCAAATTACTAGTGACATGTGGGAAATTTTTTTTCACTTAACTTAGTGAGGCCTCTCTTCGCCCTTCATCATGGATCAGGCGATTGTAGGTGTCAAGCACATAATTGCAAGGATCGAGGAGAAGAAGCAAGACCTCTTTGTTTTCCAATCTTTTGATTAGTCTCTGATCGCTGAAAATATTGAAGGTATCATGCATCAGCTGGTGCAACTCTTTTTCCAACTTGAATTGGAGGTGAAAGTATCTGGCGGATTTCCTTTTAAGGAAATCATCGATCGCAAATTGGTGCATGAAAATCTATGAGCCCTCTCCACACCGTCAAACGAGGTCTAGACCGGTCTGCAAACAACCCTCTCTCAATTGTGAGCGATAATGGGATGTTGAACCAAGGTTTCTGGGGTTCTTCATTCCACTAGCGAAATGTCCCTTTGAGTCGCCAAACTGTGAACTTTATTTCATGAACCGCTATCTTTTGCAGTTATCTTTCCTTCGTGGCTTTGCCTTGTCTTTTATTGCTCTGAGCTTTTCAACGTTTTCCACGTGGCCTTCTAATGAAGATTCTTTCTACTTCGTATCGCTTTGCCTCTTTCGAGTTTCGTGTGTGTGATGTTTGGCTTTCTCTAGCCATTTCCTGAGCTAGGCCCACTATGCAATTATTTTCACTCGGTGTTACCCACGTGGCTTCCTCTCAAAGCTTTTCGCTGGGACATCCCTCATTCTTTTGTTGGGCTTTGTGTACTCGACACGTGGCATATTCTTGTGTGTCGATTATCTAGGAGTTTCCGCCTATGCCATTTTTTCTCTTTTGTTGCTATGTTTTCTTCTTCGATTCCTCTTGTCCTTTGTTGCTCTACATGGCCTTCTTTTCTCAGAGGATGGATTTGTTGGCGCGCTACTGGGAAATCTTCCTATTCGGTGTCAGCTCAAGGATATTTGGAACATTGATGTTTTTCGAGGGCATCTTTCTCAATGTGGCTTTCAGATGGTGGGATGGCTTATTTAAGCAACTCTTCTTCTCTTTTATTAGGTTGTTGTTAGATAGAAAAAAAACTTCCCGAGCACTGGGAATAGCCTTTGTAATATTTTTATTGAACTTGTAGTTAGCAAACTGTGCCAATCAATTTGGCCTTTTTCTTTTTTTCATGCATTTGATAAGATTTTTAGACTATGGTTTTATTTTCCTATAGCATATGAATGCATGTTCTTAAGCTTTTGTAATCTTCTACAGCTTAATAAATATATATCATGTTTGAACTCTTTTGTGTTAGCCGAAGTTGTATTAGATTATGCTGTGCAATTTAAGGGTATTCTTATGTCTGAAGTGCTTCTGGATAATCTATTTGATAGACACTAGTTTATGGTTCGAGCCTTTTCTTTCAGCACTATGCCCAAGTAATTTCATTCATGATTTGGCGCATCGCCTTTAGTCTAAATTTGAATATTTCATGTTTTCTTTCTAAACCTTTTACCTCCCCCACTAAAAACAAAGAGAGGACTTCGATAAAATCCAGAGGTCACTTAGCTAAACACACTATGTCCCCCAGTAGCTAGGTTTCCCATAAGACTCGTACCCCTTGCAAAATTTTGCATCGACAATGACCAAGATGAGGCATCAAATAAGACTATTCTAAAAATCTTAAAGAAGTTAGTCAATGATGTGGGGTGTGATTTGCACCTACAACTTAATGCTACTTTATGGTCCAATCACACTAGTATTCACACCCCTATAAGAGCCACACCATATTCCATTGTTTATGGATCCAAAACAATACTTCCTATAGAGGCTGAGTTACCATCCCTATAGGTCTCTATGCAAGACTTGATTGATCAGGAAGAATATCGTGTATCCTGTCTACATGAGCTAGAGTTATTGGATGAAAAGAGATAGAATGATTTGACACATTTACAAGCATATCAAAATATCCTTCAATGCAGCTACAATAAGAAGGTCTAACACAAAAAAATTGACATTGGTCACTTATTCTTGAAATAAAATCCGAAGAATCAAGCAAAATGAGAGAAGCCAAGAAAGTTTGAACCTAATTGGTTGGTCCCTTATATCATCACAACATTATATGGATATGGTTCTTATTAGCTTTCTACTCCTAAAGGAGAACCATTGTTTGAACCTATTAACAATATGCACCTTTGCAAGTACTACTCTTGATTCTCAAAGTATCCCTTTAAAAGTCAAAAAATACAAAAAAATAGTCACCCTGATGAAAACTTGACAAACAGGCATCTTGGTGACAACAAAAAAAAATTAAAAAATAAAAAAAATAGTAAAAGAATAATTCACCCAACAGTGAAAACCACTTCGATGGCACTTTGGATAAGTACCATGGTGAAAACCTGGAAAATAGGTGCCATGTCATTTTACATTCATATTAAATATTTTCAATCATTTCATTTTGCATTACCATACAAGAATTTCATTATATTACAATTAATTGCCTCTACATATTAACTCACATTCATAACATTAGTTCATTTCCATTACATTCATCATCCATACATATCGTAATTATATAAAAACATCCATAATCATAAATGCAACACATCATCATATCACATTGCATCTATCAAATTAAATTCATTTACCATTCACATAGACCACAAAAGCATAAACATTCATAAGATAATCATAAAAAAAATTATAAAGCATCTTAGACAATCACATAGCCATATAAAATATATCAATAAACATCATAATCACAACAAAAACATGCATATCCACAGCATGTCATCATCATAAACATAAAGGAATAAACATATAACAATGCATATCACCAACCACTCCCAAAAATCATATCATATATCACTTAATAATGTGTCATAGGTACAATGTCATGATGCATCCAATACAAATGGAGCTTGCAGGCTCAATAATCAAAATGTTACTGCCCATATAACATGATAAATAATGAGGTCCTATCTTGAATTGCCCTGATCTCCTATCCTTGAGGCATCCCTATCCTCCCTGCATGTCGACCCTCTAGACCCATGCTCTATGGTAGGAGGCTTGTCAAATGGTTTGGTCCATCTATCATCCAAAGTCTCACCCTCAAACCTGCTATGTGTGTGCCTGCTATGTGTCCTGCTCCGAGACATACCGTGTGAACCACTCTCCATCTTTGAGAATGAGGGCTCCCTCCTCTTGGTGGTACCACTCTCTTGTAGAGATCCCTATAATGTTGCATGGCCCTACTAGCCCAAAAATACTCTCTAGAAACATCCACAACAAACCCACTACATGTAGTTGCAATTTTAGTCATCTACTGGTATGTCTATTATTGGTTAATCATAACCAGGTTCCTCTCAATCTGAAAGACATCCCTCTCAGCCTTAAGGCCATCCCTCTCTATAGTAACAGTCCTCAACTCTACCTCTAGGGCCTTTAGAAATTCCTATAGGGTGGTAATTCCCTCATCTACTCGACCCTCCTCTATCCCCATGATAATCCTCTCATGGAGGAATATCTTAGCCTCATCCATATTAAACTCCTCTCTCCATGCTCCTCTACCCACTCCTCCTATCCCCCCTCTCCTCCTACCTCAACCTCCATGGCCTTTGCCTCTGGCTATGCTACCTGTTGCTACTCTCTCCTCAAAACAATCCTCCTCCATCTCCTCCCCCTCTCTGATCAATGGTAATTACCTTGTTGGTTGCCATACCCCATCCATCCTATTGTTGTATCCACCTCCTTATCCTCCCCATTCATCCCCCCATCATATCCCTATCCTCCTCCATCCCCCTGTCTCTAATCTCCTTGACCTCCACCCCTACGACCCCTGTCACCTTTCTGCCCTCTCAGCCCCCTACCTCGGCGCTCTACCGACACTAGCTACTATGGATCTGTAAGTAGAATTAGTCTATGGATCAACCACTAGGAATCATACTTTGTTGTCGTACTTGCATCGACATCCCCGCCCCCCCACTCCCAATCTAATGACTTCATGGCATCTATGTCATGCTTTGTTGAGGTAACCATAATTTGAGGTCTCGATGGAATCACCTCTCACAAGGACCGCCCATACTGTGCAGTCTCAACTGGAACATCCTATCTTTCTTTGATATGTCTTTGAACCCTCTCTACGAGATACATCTCAATGATATGTTGTGACTACACTATGCCTCTGATGAGATATCTAGGTTTTCGGCACCATGGCATATGATCATCCTCAACAATCCATAAGTGACATATCTTGTATGGCCTCCAAATGTAACTGACCAGTGTATCTAATCCATGCCTCTAATACCAAACATCACCAGCATGTTTCTATGTCACGGTCCCTTGTTACATATATGCATATGGTGCATTGGCTACCAACTATTGAACCACCAAAGGTCAGAACATTGCTATGTGCTTCCAAGACCATACTTTCAAAAAGGTAACCCCCTATCTTAGACTCTATCCTCCCCTATATGTGATATCATGGAGCTGAAATTAAATCATGGCCAAAAGACATGGCCCCCACACATACAATATTCTATAGAAAACCATTGGTCCAAGAACCTCTCCCTAGCCTTTCAAGAAACCATGCCCCTATGGTTGAGAATAATCACTCTTGCTATCAATGCACATATAATGCAATCGTATTTGTCATATGTCTCTGCTAGAGTCTCCCATCTAATCTCATACCCCTTGATCCCAAGCTCAATGCCATCATCACACTTGTAGTACTCATACAATGCCTGCAGTCCTTGAGCAGGGTCAGAACATACCTGCTCATCACGAATCAATAGTTGTAGGATCTTGTAGACATCCTCCAGGGTGACTATCATCTCCTTGTCAAAAAATGGAAGTTTCTCATCTCAAACTGCCACAACTCCGCCAATTTTGTCAACATCCCCTTGTTTTCCCTAATCATGAGCATATAAGTAACATAGAACAAATCTAGGTCTAGCAATACCTATCTCTCCTCCTCGCCCAACTGGTCCTATAGTAAAAAAAAATCTAGTCTCAACTCCCATGTATAAATCAAAGGTAGACACTGCTAAAATCATCAAACAAACCATTATGTCAATCCAAGACCTGCAATTGACCTATTAGACCTACATTGACCAAGTCAAAATTTCCTAGCCTACGAAAAATATTTAACCAAGCCATTGCATCACAGTTTTATGAATTGTGTCACATTTAATTTTAAATGGCTTGAAAATGTGATTGCATTGCTTGCCTCTCACATCCATCCTTTCGTACATTAGATGCATTGAATCCTATTAGTTGCATCATTCCTGATAGCATATGCAACTTGAAAATTCAGTTGCATCACAAAATTTTGTGCATCGTACCGCAAATGCCCCTGCCCTAACCCTAATACAATTGCATTGCGATGAGGCGATTGTGGAAAACCACTTATCACCTGCATCAAACACACACATAATTTCATTGCAAATTTTTGTGACGTAATTGCCTACTAAATTTTTTTCCTATCTAAATGCATGAAAAATGAAAAGAGTGGGCTAGTAGTACATACCAAGCAAAATGCCCCCTCAGGTTGGCAATATCTTTGGATTTGATATACATAGTGGGTGGCCTCTGGAACAGGTGACATTTTCACTGGAAAATCACTCTAAGCTCTAATAATTTCTAAATTGGGTATGCACAAATGAACCTTTTTCTCAACCAATTTGCTATTTATAGGTTCAAAATTAAGATTTTGACCTACCTTATCTATTAGGAACATCTTTTGATGACCTCAATATTTATTTTGACACCTTCATTGATCTTGAAACTCAATTCCATCTTCACCATTTGATTCTTGGCCAACAACTTGATTAGTCGAGACAATTTTCCAATTTTTTTGAATTTTTTTGAAAATTTGTAAAATTTTCTTGAGGTGCCATACCTGTACCTTGCTTTCACCAAGGAAATCCTTTTGCTAAATTTATTTTGACACAACGTGATGAATTGCATTATGTCAAAGAGATGCCACAAATAGACACTAAAAATTGTCCTAAGTTTGCGAGCGCCATTTTTCTTGGTCATTGTTCTCCGATAATTAAATAATTTCAATTATTTAATTATTCTTGGTCACATTCCTTTATTAATTACATAATTTTTAATTATTTAATTAATTCACTTTCTAATCTTCATTCTATCATGATCAATTAAATTAATTAAGTGCATCGCTAATATCCCCCTTTATTCAAATAATTAAATGAATTATTATTTATTTATTTATTTGCTTATCATCTATTGGCTATAGTTAAATAATTATAATTAATTATTTAACTATTCACTCCATTTAATTTTTATATCAGTAAATAATTTTTAGAATTATCTGATTGTCCATGTGTCTCTTGTAGTAAATAATTGAATGTCTCTTTTCACATTCCCTCTCATTTAATTAAAATAATTATGCAAATTGTTTTAATTGACTCTCAACTTGTCCATTTCCTTTTTTTCTCAAAAAAATAATTTGAATGAATTATTAATTTTCCACTTGGTCAAATATGCCTTTCGCATGAATTAATTATTTTCCAATTTCTTATTCATCCATTTCTCTCCACTTTCTCATTAATCTCTATCATAGCCATATTTTTCATAGCCTTCGATGTCATAGAAATCAATAGCCCACCTATTTTTGGTGCATCAATCCTCCACCATTGATCTTGGCATCTTTCTAGAAACTCGATCTTGACCATCTGTTTCATAACTTCCCTCTCATGAATCCTCATCCGTTGATCTTGAAATATTTCTAGAAGATCAATCTCATCCATCCGTTCGAATGGTTGTCTATAAAATTAGCCTTTCTCTTCCATTTTTACCTTAACAAGCATTTTGTCTCCAACTTTCTACTTACTATTTGCAGGTTATTGCATAAGTTATATTTTAAATATGAGGGATAAATTTGCAAAAGTAGAAATAGGAGACATAATAGAAAGAATCAATTGCAATTGGGAGTGCTTTACTTTGAATTCTTTCATTTTATTCCTCTTTGTTTGTATTCTCTTGTTTTGGATGAGGTTTTTATCTTAGAAGTGTTTGACTATCACTTTATCCTAACTAAGATATTTTCCTCAATCTTATAGAGGCATGTTTTGAAGGGATAATTATGTTATGCTTTTTGCCTTAAGATTTTGATAAGATATGAAAAAGAAGTCTTCACAAGTTTTTATAGGTTCCATATGTTCAGGCCAAAAGAAATATAATGAGAAATTCCCACGAGAAGACACATGATTAAAGCCACTATGGTACATAATAAATATTTCATTGTCAAAGGGAAAGTTTAAACATTTATGCATGATCGATAGGATGGCTCCCATGGAGCGTAGCCATGGATAGCCAAGCTCTACACAAAATTGATCCGATGTTGGGATGATGAAGAATGAGACATCTAATTTTTTTATTCCGAATTTTAAAGGAAGGGTGATTGATCCCATCGTAGGGCAAGAAAAACCATTATGCATTTTTATCCATGCTTTTGGTTTATCATATGTTTCTTGATATATTTCATGCATAAGTAATAATTCTTCAATGATCACATTTTCTACATAGATAGGATCAATTAATATCTCATCAGTGGGCTTGTCATTGATTCAATTGACTATATAAAGAGGACCATCATGTGTATTTCTAATTATATGCTTAGATGAGAAAGCAATGTCAAGAGGATTTTTTTCAACCCTTATGAGGTAGAATTTCGATTAATCCAATCATATCATCCACAAGAATTTGTTCAATAGTATACATATGACTTTGTTTAATAGTATCCATGTTTCCACCATCTTTGTCAATATTCATCACATCATTCTTCTTGTTTTCACTAGCTTTGACAAATGAAATATTATGATCTGGCATAGTGTTGGTATAGATTTTTAAGTTTTGGTTAGGAGGGGAAACCAAATTATTTCCTTGATCATTAACACCTCCAATTAGAAGTTGATTAGAATCAATGAGGCTTCACACAAGATGTTTAAGATGCTTACAATGTTTTGTGTCATGTCCATTATGTCAGTGATAATGACAATAGGAATTTAATCTAAATTTTGGGTGTAAAGGTTTATTAGGTTTAGGAGGTTTAATGAGAGGTAAGGAGAACATTTTATATTCTAGAAGTTGTAACATTGTGTTATAAATGGTATTGGGTAGGGGAGAAAATTATCTAGCTGGATCCCCAAATGTAAAAGGATTTTTCTTCTTTATAGAAGACACTTGGGTATTAGCATGTTGGGCTGGTTGAGGGGGATTTATTTGAAGAAATCCTTTAATCTATTTTCTAAAAGGTTGATAATTATTTTTATTTGCGGATTCAAACTTTTAGGATGACTAGAGGTGGGTTCTGTTTCACAACTACTAATTGAGTTTTGATAATCATGAAGGGTAGTACACAAGTGTACAAAGGAAGGAAACTTCACCATGACAAGATTATCTTGTATCTTAGTCTGTAAGTTCTCAATGAACATTCCTTGAAGGTGAGGATTGAGAATATTTACATCGATCTAGGAATAAAGTAGTTGGTAGTGTGAATTGAATTAAATAACCTTTTCAACATCCTTTTGATTACATCTCATAAAATCAGCTAAGGTAATCTTAGGAGTCATGTTCACTTGGAAATGGTTAATAAAGGCCATAACAGGTTCATTGAAGAACAAATTGAGTTATTTGGTGATGAGGAAAACTATCTTAAAGTAGTATCTTTCAAGGACCTAGGTAAAAGCTTACCCAAGAGATTATCCTCATGGATGAAATCATTGCATAAGGAGGTGTAAGTGGAAACATGGTTAGAAGGATCACCTTTCCCTCCATATATCTTAAACCTAGGAATATATATACCTTTCGGTATTGAAATTCTTAATATCTCCAGGGATAAGGGATTGCTTTTGGCATAGTATGATGGTTGGCCATTGTGATTTTGGTTTATGGTGGAAATTTTTCATTGAAGGGATGAGTTTTTTTTCAAGAGTTGGTTAAGGATGGCATCATTGGTTGTGTCTGAGGGGGAAGTCAATGGAATACTTATGGAAGGTAAAGTGGTAGGAAATATGATGTGAGATGCCACAAAGTTACAAGGATTTATAGTGGAAAAACCCAAGGTAGGAAAGACATTACTAGTAGGTTGCATTGTTGTTGTAACTTGGGGGTTGGTATAGGTGGGAATAGAGGAAATGGTTTTGGGAGAAGGAATTTGAGTTCCTCTTTGGATTTGAGTATTGTTTGAAGTTTGAGCACAACTATTCGTTGAGGTAAGATGTTTTCCAAAAATCTGAGCTAGAATACATGCAAGTTCTATTCCTTGTTCAATTTCAATCATGTGGTGTATGTTATCTATGGTAGGAATAGCAGTGTTGCAAATATTTTAGTACTCACTTGATGTTGTAGGTTTTCTGACTTTTCATGGATTTGGACTATATTTTTTGAGGAACACTAGTGACCATTGTTTCAACACTTGTCACACTACTTGAAAGTATAGAGTTATCAAGGGTATGGTCCATACCTATTGAACTAGTGTCAACACTATGAGTGAAAGAGCTAAATAATCCAAGATTCACAATTAGTTTGCTATTACAGGATGGCATGAGTCTCGAACTACATCTCACTATAGTATCGGCAATAGGACACAAATTTGTAAAGCTCATGCAATTGATAATCAATGAATGACAAATAAATGCAATGAATAATAGATAAATGGTATTCTTTAATTCCAATTCTTATGTTTACAAATGCACTTGAAATGAAACCAAATTAAGCTATATCTAATTAAACGAATGAAATGGAAACTCAGTAATCTGAATTAGTAATCTAACAACAACAAGTAGAAAAACAAAAATGATGCTTTCAATGCTATAAAATACAAATTTAGGTTTGATATGAGACTAAATCACCTAGAGGGGCATATGAGTCTAAATTAGGGTTTTTGAAGGCTTCAAATGTTGAAAAATAGTCAACACAAAATTCCTAGAAATTAGATAAAACATGTATCAAGACTAAATCACCCAGAGGGGTGAATGAGTCCCAAATTATGGTTTCAACACTAAATTCAACAAATTCTGATTTAATGTTAAGGTTTCTAACTTGTATGTTGTCTTGATTGTGTGCGATTACATATTTCAAATGAAATTTAATAGTGTAAGCTACAAAAATGAAACCTATATGCACTCTCACTAATGCAAGATTTAGAAGCCCTAATTGAAAATTAACTAATGGAAGATCTAATGCAAAGTTAATGTAAGCTAGATATAGGGATATGATGCTCTCCAAATCATAAATAAAGGTGTCCAAAGGTTGGGTTCACCAAAATGAACCCTATTGAACCCTAGGAAATAGGGTGCACCACCTTTTAGGAGATGACACACACAAGTAAGGGCGGGTCCTCTTATTTCACTCTTAGTTCATTTAAGGAAGCCCTAGAGATCTCAACCTAATGATCCAATCAAGAAAAGAGACAACTACAAGGTCTCCTTGGGTGTGATTAAAGAAAGGGGATTCTCCACACTAATAAAATTCTTAGAAAGAAGGAAATAATATGCAAATATAGCTATATGATATAGGAAATGAAACTTAAAATTAGGATAATAAATTGTTAGTAAACAAACAAGTACTTGGAAGATTGAAAATACTTGAAACAAGGTCTAAAATCTTGAAATTATGAATTTTGATGTGAATTGGGACTCATACACTAGACTGGGTGATTTAGTCTTAGTCTAGGGTTTCGGGTTGAATCTAGAATCTACAACTAGAAAACCAAGATCTATAGGAAATGATTGAAAAGTGGTATAATAAGACTCATATGCCCAAGGTGGAAATATAGTCCTAGTATTAGGGTTTTCTCGAAACTCTGGTATCCTCTAGTGATCTTATGTAGCTTCTCTCTTGTCTAATTTTTGAGTCTAAAAGTTTGAATATCGACCTGTAGGTGACTTTTCGTGAAGATAACAACTTCTTGACAAATTTGAAAACTTTCTTCAATCTTGCAACTTTGTCTTCAAAGGATCTTCAAGCCTTAAAGGAGCTGGATCTGCAATCACACATATAGATGGGGAAAAATGTTGATCTGTTAGCAGATAGGGATTTGCCTTGGTTAAACCTTGTTTTGGCCATCAAACCTTGAAATGAAATGAAATAGAATGAAAGAATGATGAATGAACAAATATGATATGATGCAACTCACCAAAGCCTTGGAATAAAGGTTTCAATCTCGCATGCAATGGCTATCATGAATATAGATTTTGACTCTTGATTTTGATATGAGATAATGTATTTGAATGCTTGCTTGAGTCATAAAAATATACATCACAAATGTTAGCTCGAAAATACACATGACGCATGATGAAATTGAAATGATGTTTGAATCTTGAAAGTAGATCCAAAATTCTTGAATATCAGCTCTTAAATGATCTTAATCTCATAAACTTCCTATAGGAATTATTTCATCAACTTGATAGATTGTGTTAGGAGAAAACATGTGAAATAACTCTGTATTTATACTTATTTATGACATTTTTTGCAAATTACAACACTACAAGTTGACATCAGATCTAGGAGAATAAAATCCCACCAAGAATTGAATTCAAAATAGGGCCAAGCTAAAGTGAGACTCATACATCTATTAGGGCATATGACTTCTAGTAGCCTAATCTTGAGACACAAATTTCAAGAAATTTTGTTCTATGCCAAATCCAGGATCAAGCCCGAAAACCTAGGTGAGACCCATATGCCGAAGGTGGTGTATAAGTCCCATAACACTAAATTTGGGATGCATAACCCAAGAACAAGAATTATGATTGGTCATTTATTGAATTTTGGGATTATCCTCAAGAAAATGCATTAAATAATTCTTGTGGATGCAAACTAGGACCAAATAAGGCATAAAGAAGCCCAATTTTAGCAGAGAAGGCCCAAACAAGTGTGAAAATGTAAAGGGATACATTTTTCTACACTACAATTCCAATCTTACTCCCTCCTTTGAAACCTTCTCCCTCAAAAAATGATATTTTATTGCAATGTGTTTTATTCTTGAGTGCATTACCAAATTCTTTGAAATTTCTATTGCAATGGTGTTATCACAAAGAATAGTGACAAGGTCTTCAAACTCAATCTTCATATTTTTCAAATTCTATTTCATCCAAAGCACTTGAGCGCAACATGATGTTGTAATGATGTATTCTACTTCTGCTATAGATAGAGGCTGAAACCTACTTCTTACTTAACTAGGACACCAAATTTTCTCCAAGGAGAAATACACCACCACTTGTGCTCTTCTGGTCATACACACATCCTACCTAATCTGTATCTATATATGCAGTTAGTGTGAAATTTTCACTCTTTGGATACAAGAGTCCAAAATATTCAGTAGGCTTCAAATACCTGAATATCCTTTTCACCAACTTAACATGAGTCTCGTTAGGTGCTACCTGAAACATGACAAGCATTTTAATTGAGTACATAATATTTGGTCTGGATGTTGTTACATACATTGAACTGCCAATCACGGACCTGTAAAAAGTTTGATCTGTTGGAGCAGATTCATCATCTTTACTTACATCCGGTAACCATATGTGTGGAAACTAGTTGACAATCTTCAATTTTGAACTTACTTAACATCTCCTTTATGTATTTATATTGTGAAATAAAAATCACTTTTTTTGATTGTATAATCTGTAACCCCAAGAAGAAAGATAATTCTCCTAACATAGACATATCAAATTTATTTTTCATATCTTTCTGAATGTTATTGCATATTTCTTCACCGCTACCTCCAAAAATGATGTTATCTACATTAACCAAAACTATTAGCATTTGTTCTCCTTTTGTTTTCATGTACAAATTACTGTTTGTATAGCCTCTTGGAATTCTTGCTATTGCAAGTATCCATCCAATCTTGAATACCAAGCTCTAGGAGATTTTTTGAGTCCATGCAAAGCCTTTTTCACTCTATAAACATAATTTATATTGTTAGTACATTGAAATCTTTCCAATTGTTCAATATAAACTTCTTCAAATTATCTATTCAGGAATGTTGACTTCACATCCATTAGTTACATATTGAAATGATTGAATGTTGAAAGAGCTAAGAACATCCCGATTGCCTCTAATATTTCCATTGGAGAAAATTTTTCCTCAAATTTTATACCTCCAACTTGATCATTCCCTTTACACATAAGTATTTCTTTGTTCTAGATCATTTCACCTTATTCATTTAGCTTGTTTCTGAATACCCACTTTGTTTTGTTCACATTTTTTTTTTAGGTCTTGGAACAAGTTCCCAAGTTTCATTCCTCATGATTTGATTCAGTTCTTCCTCCATATATTCTATCCATCCTTTTTCTTTTCTTTCTTCTTTGTATGACTTAGGTTTTATCTTTTATAGTAAAGAAAAAAGTACTTGTTCACCTAATCTTTCTAGTCTCTTTCAGGTTTGAACCCCACTATCTTTGTCAACTATGATATGATCTACAGAGTGATTTTTCTGAACATACTTTGTTGGCATTTTTGGAAAAACTTCTTAATGTTCAATGCTATTATGAGTTGATTCTTCATAATATTCTACTTCCAGAATACTAGTATATTGAATAGTCTCATCAACCTGATGGCACCTTCAAATTTTGAAAATTTTAGTTCCTACATTTTAATGCAAGAGCATCCAGGGTGTAAGAGTAATATTAAATCAACTAGAAACAAAAGTGCTATTTCTATTGAGTAAGGGCTAAATTAGATTGGGTTTGTTGGGTATGAATGTCTACAAAATTCTGAGCTTTGGGATTCAAGATTATCTCTTATCGCTTTCCAAAGAAGAAATGAAGAAAGAGTTAGTCATTTTTTATTAGGCTTATCGAGTTTTGGACTTTGGGCTTATTTCTTACCTGTTGTTGAGGAGAGCAGGCATCGAGATTTGGTGTTAAGGCTTGCACCTTAACTTAAATACTAAGTGATGTATGAAGTATGAGTAAACTCCAAACCTTAACACTTTTAATAGGTTCATGTTGAAAATGAAAACACTTCAAGTTTTATGAGTCAGAGGGATGGTTTAATCTTTACCGAAAGGTAACCAAGTAGTATGGAGGATGGAATAATTCTGACATACGAAAAGTTTAAAGAAGGTTGGTGTTTTCACACTTCGACATTTAAGAGGTCTGCATGATGGTTTGTGGTGGTGCAAAGGGTGGTAAAAGGTATCAGGGAAGGTTGATCGTCGACACCCTGACAAGGTTTGGAGGAGCTTTAGAATTATCCATTGGAGATTTCTTTGTGATCTCATTTATGTACTCAAAAGGATGGAGTATGAGTGACTAGATACTCTCGATTCTTGATGCAAATGAGGTATAAGGTTGTCAAAATTGAAGAAAAGTCTCACCATTTTGTAAGAGGATTTTTGACTTTTTTTGAGAAGAATGGAATTTGATGTTGGGAACTTGGTTGGATCCTATTCCATCACAAACTTGCTCACATCGCTAATGTGACTTGACCATTATAAAACCAAACAACGATGAGCGATATAAAATCTTAATCTATCTTCGATCGTTGAAGCCACAAACATCACAAGAATATTTTTCAATGGGACCTATTTATTAGCGATGGGTGAGTGAAATATTGTTCACAATTTATAAAGTCTAAACTTTATAATTTTCTTTTCCCCACTAGCTCACTGCATCTAATGTTGTCATTGTCAACAACAACTAGCAAGGAAGTGGGAGATCCTTGGGGGTGGATTGGTGATGAGCAATGGAGGAGTTAAGGGATATTAATTGGAACATTCCTCTCATAATTAGGCAATTAAACATTGCAGATCCATGCAAAGAAGCTAAGGATCAAATAATGATGGTGATGATCTTGAAGTAAGAAGTGATAAAGGAAAAAAGGGAAAGTGACAAAATTAAAAGAGATTGCTGAAAGAAAAAATGGGTAAAGCGCGAGGATGAAGGAGGTCCATGGATGAGCTATTAGAACAATAATTGATGCCTTTTAGAAGGAAGGAAAATATCTTCATCTAAAAATATAGATTGTTTTGTCCCGCATTTTTTTCCCTCCCTCGAATAAAAAATGTAATTGCAATAGTCAAATAAAATTTGGACATGTATACATTTGGGCCCGATGCTTGTTTTTCTCCTTCATTTCTATAAGAATGAATTCATGGCCAAATGTACGGGGTTGGTAAATGATCTCCAGAGAGAATTTGTAATGCAAGGACACCAAATTAAGTTCAAGTCTAGTTTTAGGTTGTTAAGTCTATAATTTATAAAAGATTTAATGTTGTATGATGATGCTAGCATAATTTGAATAGGATGGAAGTTTTTTGAACCCACTTCTCTCCATTATATTATTTTCACAGGTTTTCAATAAAAATGATCAAGGATCTTTCATCTAGTCTACATTGTATTTCTGGTGATGTGTGTTCTGTATTAAGGCTCTAATTCAAAGAACTGGTTAAACCACCTTAATAGAAACATAGATTTGTGCAAGTCATGCTTGGATTTGATAAGTAGTTCTAGATTTAGAATATTGAGTGTTAATATTGTAATGCAATATTGCAACAAATCTTTCATGTTAGAATTAAACATTGTCATACAACATAGTTTGTAGTGAGTTTGAATCCACGCCCTAAGATAAGGTAGCGGTCTTGAATTTGTGTCTTCGATTATAGGTTTTAAGATCACCCCCAATCAAAGAACAATTTTGAAATTTATGTTTCAGTTGAGGTTTTATTTCTAGAAGTGAAATGTACTTCTATATCCTCATGCTCTAAATGTTTAGTGTTGTGAAGGAGTACCCAACCCCTTGAAATATTCCATTTATTAAGAAATTACATGAGAATTTATCTATTATCTACAATGTAGATGGTCATTTGGCTGCATAAAGTCACAGGTACATTTTGTTAGTGTAATTAATATTTAATTACACTTGCATAACTTTACTTAGGTTTTTCTTAGGTAATAATTAGTTTACTTAATTAATAAGTAAGCTTTATTTTGTTAAGCTATTTATAGGTCAACATTAGGGTTTCATACATTGCTTTTATAAAGAAATTCTCTTATTGTAATTTCTTAATTCCTGAATAATATCAATTTGCACATTGACATGCAAAGCTCTACTTTTTTGATGTTTTCTCTTCTATGGAAGGTGTTTAGGTTTGCATGTATGATCTAGGGTTTCTAACAAAGTAGAAGTTGATAAATATCAACCTCACAGTCCCCAAGAATCACCTACATGCAATCACCTGTCACATGCAATAGATATTCAGAACAACCAACAAGGGATGTTCTGTAAACCCTTAGAGAAAATGTGTGCAAGCTAAAACTAGAATAATATTATTGAATGATATAGGGTTTCTAACATGGTATTAGAGCCTTGACATGTAGCCCCTTCTCAATCTAGAGAAAACCATTGTAGAGTTCATTTGGGGTTCCTCAAGGATTTCATGCCTTGTAGAAGTTGATAAATCTCAACCTCACAGTCCCCAAGAATCATCTGCATGCAATCACCTATCACATTCAATAGATATTCAGAACAACCAACAAGAGATGTTCTGTAAACCCTCAGAGAAAATGTGTGCAAGCTAAAACCAAAATAATATTATTGAATGATCTAGGGTTTCTAACATGGTATTAGAGCCTTGACATGCAGCCCCTTCTCAATCTGGAGAAAACCATTGTAGAGTTCGTTCGAGGGTCCTCAAGGATTTGATGCCTTGAGCCTATCTATACAACATCTTGGATTAGTTTGGGCTTCATCATTGGATTCACAGTGCTGGAAAAAGTTAGGATTGGCATTTTGTTTGTAGGTTTTGGTCATCGTTTACCAGATCTGTGAGGGTTTCAAGTTCGATGTTTTTTTGGAATCTCTGGAGGTAGCCTATTTTTGGAGCATCTTGGAGAAAAATAGACACTTCCATCAAATTTGTAGTGGAAAAAAACCCTAAGATCACCCTTTATTTCATCGATTTTGGAGAAACTTATTTCTGAGGCAATTTTTTTTTGCTAGGCACTCTTCCCAAGGCACATTTATAAAAAAAAATAACAAATTTGCATTCATTCCGACACTCCTAGTTCTGAAAAAATTCACCGTCGGGTGGCCACTGGCCTACCACCATCAGTGGCTCCCCCTTCAATCGTCGTCGGCCTGAGCTCAGCCCCCGTGGGCTTCTTTGCTTTTGCGCATGGTCCTATTGAGGACCGGGGGCTATGCCCCAGACCCTTGGCACCGGCCTTAGCACCTCCACCAATCATATGGAGGACCAGGGGCTCCACCCTAGCCCCATGCATGCCAGCCCCTGGTCATGCACAGGACCAAGGACCGAAATATTTTTAGCCCCCTCGGCTGCCTAGAGGCCTTATTGGCCAAATTGGAGCACTTTTACAAAATTGGGCGTAACTTTTGCGTATAGTATAGTTTTTTAGTAAAAAAGATACCATTGGAAAGCTGATTCCGACACCAATCTAGTGGTGAAGATAATTTTCTCTGATTTTGCTCCAGTTTTATTTTGTAGGTCCTTGAACTCAGATGTTGTTTTTTCACTCCGGAGGGCATATCTTTTGACTCGGTGATCCTTTTGTCACCATTCTTGCGACATTGGAAATATGGTTCAGTCCTCTACACAAATATGAGGTCTTTTTTTATTTTCCATTTATGCATATTTAAGTATTCTATCCTTTTGCAATCATTGGATATTGTAATAAATGAACTAATATGAAGTTCCATCAGGGGGGTTTCTTGCATAATAATCTGATTAGAGTGTGCATGCACTTTGATATTCATCTTGTATTGATGACAAATCGCATGGGTTGTAATATGGTTTCTTAGTTTGTTTTGGCCATATTTTGTCTTAGCTTGACACATATCCAATTCATATCGGATCCATCTTAGTTTGAGGGCCACTAAATTTGTGGTTAATGTTCCTGAGTCTTTATGGTACTTGTTCCCATGGAAGAGTTTTAGTTTTAGTTTGGCATCGACATCGAGATTCACAGCTTCTAGATTCTATCATCATCATACCATCTACTATTGCTTTATAGATTTTAGGGTTGTTCTAGTTTGGAGTGTTCCATAGCATCAGGTCTGCTATTGCATCATTATGCTTCCGATATGGTTTCTTGTAAAAAAAAGTATCTTTCCTTGTTTGTCGAATTGCGGTTCTAGTGTTACTCCACAGTGTTCTTCTAGTGCTTCTTTGCAGTAGCCATCTCATTGTAAGGGGGGTTGTCCCACTAGGTTTTCCTTCTCTACCTCATTATTGCATTTGCACATGGGTACCTGATCAGGCCTTGTTGTCGGGACCCATTCATGCTTTCTTTCATTCATCTTTTTTTTAGGTGCATGCTTATTTATTCTCCCTAAGTTTCACTTATGAGGGGGTGTTAGTGTAATTAATATTTAATTACACTTGCATAACTTTACTTAGGTAATAATTAGTTTACTTAATTAATAAGTAAGCTTTATTTTTCTAAGCTATTTTTAGGTCAACATTAGGGTTGCATACATTACTTTTATAAATCAATTCTCTTATTGTAATTTCTTAATTCCTGAATGATATCAATTTTCACATTGACATGCAAAGCTCTGGTTTTTTGATGTTTTCTCTTCTATGGAAGGAGTTTAGGTTTGCATGTCTTATCTAGGGTTTCTAACACATTGTGTGGGATTACCCTCTTATAATTTGCATAGACTAAAGCATAGGTGAGAAAATTAAAGAATACATCTCCTTTTCGTTAGCCACTAATCTTGAAGTTCTTAAGCATAAGGAATGGCTATCCTTTAGAGGATTTTCAAGGTTCATCTAGAAAAAACACCAAAAAATTTGTGACTCTACTAAAAGGAAAAGAAGAGGTGTAGAATACACTTTCCTAACACTAATACCTCAGAGGAGAAGTGAAAAAAGATTCTTTTCAAACTTTCATACACTTAAGATACACACATATAGGATAACAAGAGTAACTAAACACATACACACAAAGATAACAACCCTTTCAGGAAAAAACTCACCAGACCAAGAGAAATCACTTTGTATTATAGTAAAAAGATTACATATAAAGTTAGCAAACCTCTTTTTCTGATATTAACTAATAGCAACAAAATAACACACTTCGTATAGACCTCTTTCATAGACTTGTTTTTTTGTGTTACAACGCTATCTCAACATACAAAGAAAACACACTATATCGCACATTTTTAGTCTGTTGAAACTTTTTCCTATCAACTGACCAATCAGGTGTCTTAATTATACACTTTCCTTATGATAGATGAATCTGATCTCCTCCTGTCCAAGTCACCCTACAATCACGCATCGGGCCGCCCTACATTTAATTTTGTTTTCCATAATCGAATCCTATCACCCATCGAATGAGGTCTAGTAGTTGATTCTTTCACCTCTTCAAGCAACCAACCAATCAATTTTTCATTTACAACAATGATGTAAAATCAACAAGTCTTATCACGCCATGTGTCGTACCATTACTCATCCATCACTTTGAATGTCAAGTCAAAACTGCCATCCAAGCACTGAGCTTCTCTTATGGGGCCACCAAAATCTAGTCAATCGACCCTCATAGTAGAGCATTGTACTATGCTACCACACTACTACCTAGCTCAGACTAAGCCTTCATAGTCTAGGGGTATATATACTACACCACCACAACTGAGCGATGAGACTGCTACGGTATGGCGGTAAGCGTTCAACCACCAATCTGCCATCTTTACCGCACCACCACTAAGCCATGTGTAACCCTCTGCGGTATGGAGGTAACTATCTACACCGACCGTCATGGCTTACCGCACCATCGCAACATGGCCAAAAGGCCATTGCAATATGGTAGTAAGCATTATTGTCAACTGCCACAGTCTACCATGCCATCACGCCTTTTCCGAGCAACTCCCATAGTATCGAGGTAAACGTTCTGCTTGAGCTCCTAGTCCATCATAGTACCGCCAATGAAGGAGATTTAATCTACGGTATGGCGGTAACATCGCCCAATCATGGACCAAATGAAAGAGGCTCGCGGTAATGTGGTAAACCACATAGCCTCGCCTCCATAGAATGTTCCCAATGGTAGAGCAGTAGAGGCTAGAAATTAAGGAAAACTGCCAAGTCTTAAACACAGATTCCCAGCCAGAAGTTGAGGCACCTATTTCCAACATCTACTAGGGAGAAATAGTAACAATTATATGAGAAAAGAGTCAAGAATTTGGTGAATCTAAACATCTAGTTTAGAAGTTGAAATTTTCAAACCTCAAAGTAGTTTTATTGTAGAAATTTTAAAGAAGTTATATGTAACTTTGTTGTTGGAGAAGACCCAAAATGAAATTCATCTTTGAAAGAGCTTCATATTTTTTGAAGTTTAGTCCTCTAAGAAGAGAGGTGACTCTGTCAAAAAATCCTGATGAAGATGTGATTTTTTTTTTTAGATCTACAAATATTTCTATTCAGGAACAAAAATTTACAATAGTTGCAACATATCCAGGCACTTTTATGTTTTTGGTTTCATGAAAAATAAGTCTATGTATGAAGACCATGTTTGAAAGTCCTCGAAAAATTTGGTTCCCTTATTTAGTGAAAATTAGCACTACAAGGAAGGGATAAAGGGATATTGATAATCAAATATTTGTAGAGGGAATAAATTTTATTTGGAAATATGTATGTCTATTATGGTTCCCCCTCTAAAAGCTTTAGTGCTATCCCTGAAACATAGTCATGCCCTTAAATAAATATGTTCACTAATGAAAGATATAACCCTATGGATTTTAGTAAAATCCAAGGTTATCTGCACCCAGTCCCAAGAAAAATGAATGAATACCTGCCTAGGTTTAGAGCAGGTCTTGAAGACTTAGCATCACAACATTTACAAAGTTTCACTGATTTGATGGAGGATTGTCAAATAGATGAAGAGGATTTTGTCATGAATTTTTTTGTGAGAACTTTAGAAAATGTTGCTGAATATTGGTTTTCTAGTTTACTAATGCATTCCATATGTTCATGGAAAGAGATTAGAATACTTTTCATTGATCAGTTTGAAGGAATTTCATTAGAAAATGTGTGCATGCTTGACAATAGACATTTACATATCCAAGAAGAGTTTGAAGACCAATATAAAACCAGAGTTTGATGCATTGTATGATATAAGAATATTTGAGGGTGAATCCTCCTATGATTTTCATAGTAGATTTATGAAATCTTTATTTGTAGAGCCAAAATAAAAAAGATCTAATGAATCATTTTGCATTGATTTATTCTATGATAATTGTGGGCTAGGTTTGAGTACTATATCACATGATTTAAAGCCTCCAAGTGTTAATGTATATACCCATGGATTTCAATATATTAAGACATAAAAATGAGATGGGAAAATGATTTTATATATATAATGAGTTATGGTGTTCTTTCCCTTTGTGGCCAAAGGAGTGAACATAATATATCCGAAAATGATGTTATATTTGACAAAAGGGAAGATGTTTTTTTTGATCAACCCATGGAGAAGATGTATGCAAATGAAGATTGCAGCTATAATAACCAAGATGTAAGACATGATGAGATGAATGAAACATGTTAATTCACCACAATTATCTTTGAAAATGCAAAAATAGAGAGCCACTTTTTTGTATCAGATGAAGGCTGCAATGATGCAAATGATACTAAAAGCATTTTATCATTTACTGACAAGGAGAAAAGGTGTTATGATAAATCCTCTAGGTCAAGTGCATTGATCTCATTTGAAAATGCACTAGAAGTTGAATATCTATTTTTGGATCATTGCACTAAGTATGTTGATTCTAAAGTTTCAAGTTTTCATGGTGATAACATAGGTGTTGTATACGGAATTTTGCAGCCAGGTGAGGAAAATTCTTGTTCAAATGATCAAAGACACTACAATTCCATTTTTAGCCACAATGACTATGAATCCTTTCAAAAAGAGGAAGTATAATTGATCTCCCTAAGTGAAAAGTGTTTCAATAAAGATGATGACAATATATTTCAAAGTTCACAATTACACGATGATATTATGAAACTTTATGATAGAGCTGATAATTTATTGAATGATCATATCAAACTATCAGATTGTGTCAATGATATAAGATTTTTAAAATCTTGTATGGAAAGGATAGATGCTGAAAACATGGGTGAGTTTAACATCCTCTCCTCAAGAAATAAACACAATGTTGTAAAGAACAATGGGAATCCAAATTCTCTTAGACAAGAGCATGTTGAGGGATATACTTTTTGAAGAAGAGAGTGTAACCAACATTGCTATGGTATTCTTGTTCATGCCAATTCTACATGTGTTGAGTGTAGCATTGATGCAAGTCTTCATGGTAATGAGACAAACGAGTCTGTTGGTTTGTGGAATACACTTGAAAACGATGGTATATTAGGGGCGATCCCATAATACTGGTTTACAATTTTTGGCCAAAATTGACATTGAACTGATTTTTTAAAACTAAATCTTCACTTTTGGGCACCTATAGTGACTAAATCGTGAGGAATTTGAAGATGATGCAAACTAGTGATTTGTGACATTTTTTCTATAGATTCTAAATATTTTTTTCTTCAAAATTTTTGGAATCAGGTGCAGTTTTTTTTTTTCCATCTCCTTTGAAAAATAGTTTCTACTAGTAAACACCATTTTTAAAGAGTGGCATTACTGGCTAACACATAACTTTTTTTCTATGAAGGATAATTTTTTTCTTTTTTTTTGAATCTAGATTAGTAACTATTATATCTAGTGCATGGAATTTGTGTCATTACATTTCATTGAAGTTATAATTTAGACATGATTTAATGGCTAAAACATAATTTTTTTTGTATGTATTGAAATTCAATTTTTTTTGTTGGATCAAGGACATCAATATCTAGTGCATAGATATTTCTCATTTTTTTTTTTTATAATATGCTATTTTTCCACATGTGAAGAATAGAGAGCTTGATTTTCGGTGAAAATCCTACATTCAGAAGAAATAAAAAATAAGTATAATAATCAAATTAAATTTTTTTAAAATTATAAATTTTGGAAAGATTATAATAAGTACTACATATTTAGAAAAAAAAAAATTTAAATGAATTCATTTGATCCCCCAAAAGATAAATCAAAACTATTTTTTATCAGCATTTTGATAGGTGTAAAGGAGAATTCGTTATAGATATGGTTTAAAACTAGTGAGGTTCTATCCAAGGGGGTTTGATCTAAGGTGATTTCATCAAACCATATTCAATTGGAATCATCTAAATGGAACTCTTCAAGGCTTAAATCATTATATTTTCTAAAAATATGTGATTTCAACAAAAATCAATATCTCCTAGAAAGTGTAAACCACTATTGTGGGATCACCTTGAGATGCAAATGACATAGTGTGCAATGAATTTCAGTTAGATAAATAATCCCTAAGAAGCTGCAATAAAGAAACAAATGATGATTTTCAGCTAGATGGCAATGAACATGACCTTGCTAATTATTGCAACAGTATGAACAAAAAGGGCATATGTGCAAGAGATTTACTAAATGAATTAGTTCAAGAATCTGATTATGTAGAACATGCATATGTAGGTGATGTTAGTGATGAAAAAGGAACTACTTTCTTGTTTGATATTTCACTTTCTTCCATTCCTTTTTTGATTTTGAAGTTATTATTGGTTATTCACATGAGAATAGCATGGGTGAAGCTATACATGAAAGTGATAATGCAAAGACAAATGATGGTACACTTGATGAAGCTCTTTATGATGAGTTTACACTTGAAGAATATGATTATGTTTATGAAATAGATGTATATGAGTTCCCTTTTCTTGTGTGTGCAACCTATGGGCTTCTTCAAGAGCAGTATGCTTCAAATATTCATGTTGATACAACTGGAGGTAATAGTGAGTGTGATACTTCTTACAAAAATGAATGTGTTTGAAACATTCACTGTGATGGATTTGTTGCAAAAGTAAATTTTGAGTCATTTGAGCCTACATTTGAAAAGTTATTGTGTGATAATATGAAGAATGATGAGAACCTTGTCTTTGAACTAGAGATGGAAAACATTGTTTGTGTATGAGATACTAATTTTTTTTTTCTGAATGACATTATTTGAATGTAGTTGATGGTATTATGGATGTTGATAAGTATTTTTTTCAAAACCTTGAGGCATACAATTGTGTGAGGGGAGAACGTTAGACTAGAAGACAGATCAAAACATGCTAATCTAAGAATCTAACCTAAGATCAACATATTAATCTAAGATCTAAACCTACACATACAAAATGAAACTAAGCTATTATAACATGCATAAATGAATCTATGACTACATAAATGAATGAAAAAGAATAACATAGTCTTACCATCCCGTAGTGGAGCATATTTTCCTGATGTTGGGTTGTTCTGATCACCACAAAGCCTCCAAATTTCATGTGCAAAAGATTAATGAGTGACTGTTTGTTTGGTTGATCGAATAAATGGTGAATCTATATCAATGGTGCTCTTGACAACACTTTGTTGCTCAATGTATGTTGATTCCCCGATCCTTATTTTTGAGGAAAGGGGTTTGTTACATAGAATATGTGATTTGAAATGGATGATTAAGATCGTTTTGAAGAATATATAGATCAACAGTCAGAGTGTGTTGAGAGGAATTAAACATTAGAAAATTATGCAAAGTTGATTACAAAATTTAGGTGATTGAGAAATAGATTGGCCACTCAGGGATTTAGATTGATAAATCAAGATTTAGATGGCTTAGATAGGAATTTGATTGATCAGTTAACATATTAGATTGTTCAGTTAACAATTTGGGTTGATTAGTTAACATATTAGATTACTCATTCCACAATCGTAATTTGCTCAATTAGAAAGTGGGCGAGGAATATGAATTAATTGATTTAATTCATTCATTCATTTTTTGAGTTGAACATGCAAATCAAGTTTGACTTTTGCAAATAAAGTTTCATTAGTTTGATTTGATGTTTGATAATTGATTTGAATAGTTTGATTTAATTATTCAATTTTTTGGAGGGAAAGTGTCGTAATTAAATTATTATTTAATAATTTAATCCACCTAGGTGAATAAGGTGATTTAGTGATGTAATTAAATAATTGACATTATTTAATCAATCAAGACAAAATAAATTGAGATTAAGACTTTATTAAATAAATGTGATTTATTTAATTGGTCAAAATGATAAAATGTGAAATAATCAAATAAAGTTGTTTTATTTAATCAATAGAGGAATTCGGGTTTTCAGGAATTTATTAAATAAATGAAATTTATTTAATTTTTTCAAAATGATGAAAAGGTGAATTAATTAAATAATGTATTATTTATTCAATTAATTTGGGTTTTTTAATATCATTTTAATGTGGAGATGTTGCGGTATGATTCTGAGATGATCCAAGACATTATGGGATGATTCTGAGATATTCTGAGGTGTTACAAGATGATTTTGAGTTTTTTTGAGATGTTATGGGATGATTCCAAGTCATTTTGAGGTGTCACAAGATGATTCTGAGTTATTATGAGATGTTATGGGATGGTTCTGAGTCATTTCAAGGTGTCAAAAAATTATTTTGAGTCATTCTAAGATGTTACAGGTCAATTTTGAGTTATTGTGAGGTGTTATGGGATGATTTCGAGTCATTATGAGATATCACAAGACAATTCTGAGTCATTTCAAGGTGTTATAGGATGATTCTAAGTCATTTTGAGGTGTTGCGAGATGATGTTCAATATTATTTTGTTTGAGGTTGTTCAAGGTTGTTTGATGTTGTTTGATGTTGTTCGACATTGTTCAATGTTGCTCAATGTTGTTTGATACTATTTGATGTTGTTTGATGTTGTTCGGGGTATGTGATAGGTGTCAAGTAAATTTTACATGTCTACATTTTGCCCTTCTTTAATACAAAGTACTAGGTGTTTTATTTCAAAGATTTTGTTTTTAAGATCAAGTTTTTGAAAAAAAATTATGCCCCACTATGCCCTAGAATTTAGTGGAATGATAGTAGGACTATGTGCTACCCCCTCGAGAGGTTGGCCAAAAATTTCAAGCTTTGAGGTTGGGATCTTGACATTATTGTATTGTCGTTTCAATAATTTCAGATGAAATGTTATATGAATATGTGTCCCGTTTCTCATTATGATGTTTTCTAGAGCTTCTAATTTGAAAGTAGGAAGATTCCCTAAGTGTAATTAGGGTTTTCTTGAGATGTTATGTAGGCAATTTGTCTTAAAATTGGGTTATTTGTGCTTTGTTACTCTTGCTAATTCTTGTCTTTGGATTTCATATTTTATCAATTGTTGAGGAAGAATGCTAAGATTCAAGGTCACCCAACATCATTCAAAGGTTGTTCGAGAGTATGGATGCCCTTCAAGCATCGATGTCCTAGTATGCACCTTTTCACCTTTTGCTTTGATCATGTTTTTGTTCCCATTTTGTGTGTGTGAAGTCCTGTTAGACAATAACATTGTTTTTGAGATTCCTGCACAGTTGCATCGATTTTGGCACTTTTGTATTGTGAAAAATACATAGTTGTTCAAAAACTACACTATTATTTGAAAGTTGCACTATTATTTTATGCTTTTGTTCTGAAACTATGTAGTTGTCTGAAAACTACACTTTTGTTCTAAAACTACACTATTGTTCTAAACTTGTGCCCTTGTTTTTGTGCTATTGTCCTAAGACGATGCTATTGTTTGAAATTTGTAACCTTGTTTCTATGCTATTGTACTAAAACTATGCTATTTTTTGAACACTGTGCCCCTATTTCATTCTTTTGACCTAAAATTGCACTATTGTTCTGAAACTATGCTTTTATCTTGTTTTTGTTGAGCATTTGTCCTAGAACCTAGCAATTGAGTTCTCCTTCTGTCATTTTGCATTTAGCATTTGTTCCATACCCTAGCATGTGTCTATTTTTCATCATAAATTCCATTTGTCATTATGCTCATGTCATTTTGTGTTTCTTTGCATGTTTAGAGTGAAACCCTAATTTCTTGGTTTATAACGATTATAAGCGAATCTCAACCACTTATGATGAGAGAGAGATGACCTCATCACTTGTTCGATCTGATTGCCCATTTTGGTGCATTGGAGCAATATTTTCTCAACATCATTGGATTATATTATATTTGTTACATGCCTCTGATCAGGACCCATACGGTGATGTTGACCACTCTTATGGAGAGGTGGCACTCTAAGATGTCCTCCTTTCATTTACCTATAGAGGAGGCAACTATTACTCTCAAGGATGTATGGAGGATTCTTCATCTTCCTATTCATGGTTAGCTTGTTACATACCATGTTTGATGAGGTGCATGCACTATGAAAGGTTTATTAGGTGTGACACACTTGGATGTTCATGAGTCAAAGGTTGATTTATCTTTTTTTTTTACAGCGCAAATCGTATCATTCTTGTTCTCTATGGCCTAGTATCAAGATTGGTTCTTCCTAATAGACAAGGTCAATAGTTTGTGGTGGGTTGGGGTACATGTATTTAGATTAGGTTAGATCATGCTAAGAGATATGCCTGGGGTTCCTATTTTCTTTCCCATCTTTAGGGAGATATGCATGAGGTGTTGTATTAGGGTGGGAATTTGATGTGTGCAGGTGTGTCACTTTTGCATGTTCGGGCATGAGAGCATATTGTAGTGACTCATCTAGATAGGATTCAAGATCATTTTTTGGATGATCCATACTCTTATCATTATGGGGACTTTATACATTACACCTTGCTTAGAGACCTACATTATTGGCATTGTTTGTTTGATGAGATGCCTTGTTTCATATGGAGACCTTATATGAGCTGCGAGGTTTGGCTAGAGGATCTTGATTAGCTTGTGTATTGCTAAAAGACCCGTTGGTTGCTTGGATGTTCGTCATATGTGATAGAGCGTTATCTACCAGACCGATTTTTTCACCAGTTCAGAGAGAGACATGGGTGGCTTCCTAATGCATATGAGGCTCATTTTGGTTAGACTTGTTGGGAGGCCCATTTATGGGGTCTCTAGGTTGATGCAGATACTATGATTACCAAGTTTGGAGCACTTTCCCTAGGTGGTTAGGGTTGGTTGGTTGGTGTGGTAGATCTAGGTACTAGTGATTATGATTGGTGGACACAATGTAGGACTTTGAGGCTTACTGATCCTAGAGGTGATCCCATTGTGGGCAGAGTAGGTAGTGTAGGTCATCACGAGGAGTGAAAATGTGCTAAGGTTCTCGCATAGCAGTTGGATCGAGCTTGCGGTGATGAGGCACAATATATTTAATACGAGTAGGTGCCTCCTACACATGGTTAGAGACAGGTTCTAGGTCCTCCTACACTAGACAAGGATGTTGATATATTGTTAGCTCAAATGAATTTGGCTAGAGATGTAGAGATTTCACAACAACAGGCTATGGAAGCTTTGGTAGACACTTTGAGGGCTGACTGAGAGAGAACAATTGGTAGAATGCATGGTGAAGAGGCTCAAGTAGTGTTACTAAGAGCATAGAGAGATACTCTCTGGGTAGATCAAGAGAGCGATATTGGTAGATGGTATGCTATAGAGGCTCAAGTATTGTTACTAATAGTAGAGAGAGATACTCTCTAGGAAGAGTGTGATAGTATGCAAGTTGAGCGAGATTGGTATATGAATACATCTACCTATTATTAGACCTTATATGATACTACTATTCCTAGGGCATCTTAGCGTCCATTATTTGGGGAGCCAAGTGCTGCGAGTGATGGCGGTGGTGGTATAGGCTAAGGTGTAGGTGATCAATCTTTGAGACAACTAGATCATTTTTGTTTTTAGTAGTGTTTTGTCCCTCCTATTGTGGTCTTACTATTTGTGGTACTTGATCTTTATGTTATTTCATAGTGCAGAGGAATTTTGTAGACATGTGTGTTATATATTCATTGGTCTAGTCAATACCTTATATATATGTTATGAATTTATATTTTCCTATCAAATTTGTGTCATTGTGGATGATGTACTTATGACATATTCCCTTTTTGATGATGATATACAAGAGATGTACCTTCTTTGATTTAGTCTCATTTTATGTTTATGTGATGGTGATATATGATGATGCATTTTTTTGTTTTTGTGCTTTTCTATACATGAATTGAATTGGATGAGTGAATCATACCTTATCTCATTTCACAATGTGATGTATGCCCCATACATGATACATGATGTTTCATTTGGTTTATTATTATCATGATATGTTTTGATAACTTTTCTAGATGTAGTATGGATATGTTATTGATGGTGTTTTATGCAAGATGAATGTTAATTAGAAGAAATATTGATGATAGATAGAGATATGATGTTAATTAAAAGAACTATTGATGATGGATAAAATGTTGATGTAAATTAGAATATTTAAGATGATGTATAGAAGGTTGATGTTAATTAGAAGAAATATTGCTGATGTATATAATTTTGATGTGCTACTTTTTCTTCACTTTAGAGACTTCGTGGTTTGAAAAACCTTGTTTGATGTAGCAAACATATATGATGCACCAGGGTATGAATTACCAAGGTGAATTTGTATCTATTGTGTGGATTTTTACTCTACAAACAAAGATATATTTGTTCATACCAGACATACAATTACTTTTTTTAAGTATAGGGGGGTTGCATGAAAAAAATTTCAGACCAGTCACACAAAGAGTTATAGAAAATCTAATATGCAACTGCTTCATGATTTTTTTTAATACAACTTCCATATCCAATAAAACAAGTATTCACCATTGTAATATTACAAAAATATCCTAAAAACAACAAATTAAAATGATGTTCAATTATGCTTATTCCCTTTTTTCTAAATCCTTATGGACATCCTTGAGATATCCTGGGAATGAGTCAATAAAATAAATCACAAAAATTAACTCTGATGTGATTGTTTTTCTTGAAATTTCTAGCTTTTTGATGTTTTGTTTGTTTGTTTATTTGTTTTGTCAAAGGATGATTGTGACAATTTATTTATTATGGGTGAAATGTTTATTATGGATGTTGATGATGGGATGGGTATTTTTTTTCTAAGTTTTTTGATGTTGTTTTTATTATTTTTAGGGGACTAAACTAGGGTCTCAGGGGATAAAATTCCTTTCCTATGTTGTACATGCAAAGACCATGTAGTTTGACCTTTTGAATCAAAGCATGAATTATTTTTGGGTAGACAACATTGATAGCTTTGATTGATATCCCATTTTTGTGTCTAGAGGATATGTTGTCGAAAATTCACTTGAACTAGCTATGAGGTTCAAGAAAATGTTGGCATCTTATACTATTTGAGTGAAGGAATAACCCAACGATGTTGTTTTTATTTTGATGTTTTCACATGTTTTTGATATTATTGTTTTCTAGTGTTTTTGAATTTTGTTGTTTTATGACCATGATTGAATGCTCCCAGATCTAATCCATGACCAGCTTTGGGAATTTTCCTCCAATAGAACAACTTACCTTAATAAGTGACAAGCCATGGTTGGATACATGATTTATGAAATGGATGGGTGGATGCTATGAAAAATTGTCGATAGATAATGATGTATGTTTTATTCATACATAGCACCTGTTTTCTAGGTTTTCACTATGGTACCTATTCTAGGATCACCACAAAGTGGTTTTCACTCAAAGAACGTTTTATTTCTCCTTATTATTTTTCTTTCTTTTTTGATCTTTTTTTATTTTTTAATCTCTTTTTCATTTTTTTTTGAATTTTACCCTTTTTCTTGGGGTGTAAGATGATCAAAACTTGGATTGATACTTCACGTTGATTTTCTAGAGGATATGTTGTAGAAAATCTTACTTGAACTAGCTATAGGGTTCAAACAACTATTGATCTCTTATAATTTTTGAGCTAAAGAATAATCCATGTTGTTGAAATATTTGAAGGTTACCTTGGTAGTGTGTTGGTGGTTTACCTTGTTGTTGGGACTAATTTTTTTGAAGATTACCCTAGTGGTGCATTGGCGGGTATACCTTGTTTTTGGTTTGTATTTTTACCCTCTTTTTTGGGGTGTAAGATGTTCAAAACTTGGATTGATACTTCACTTTGTCTTTCTAGAGGATATGTTGTGGAAAATCTTAGTTGAACTAGTTTTGGGGCTCAAACAACTATTGATATCTTAGAATTTTTGAGCGAAGGAATAATCAATGTCATCTTTGAAGGTTACCTTGGTAGTGCATTGGTGATAAACCTTGTTGGGATGATTTATTTTGAAGGTTACCCTAGTGGCGCATTGGCAGGTATACCTTGTTTTTGGTTTGTATTTTTACCCTCTTGCCTAGGGTATAAGATGTTGAAAACTTGGATTGATTATTCACCTTGTTTTTCAAGAGGATATGTTGTGGAAAAGCTTACTTGAAGTAGTTGTGGGGTTCAAGCAACTATTGATATCTTAGAAGTGTTAAGTGAAGAAATAATCCATGTTGTCATCATCTTTGAAAGTTACCTTGGTAGTGTGTTGGTGGTACACCTTTTTGTTGGGACAAATTGTTTTTGAAGGTTACCCTGATAGTGTGTTGGTGGTATACCTTGTTGTTAGGATAAATTCCTAGATCACAATGTGAGATAGAATACATATATCAAGATTTATTTTGAAGCAATATGGAAGCATTTTCCCCCAATGTCTAGCAATGTAGGTGATGGATTATCTTGTGATAGGATAGCATGTTTGGATTGATTATTCCCTTTGTACAATGCCTCATGGCTCAGATAATGTTGGATAGGATATGATCAATGATAGGGACCCATGTCAAGATGCTTTCCATAAGGAAATTTTAAAATGTATATCAAATATTTGTCAAGATCTAGATATGTTGAATTTTGGAAATAATGGCTTGGGTTCATTATGGATAAGTTGAGATGATTCCCCTTGAAATGGCACATGTAGATGCTTGATTCTTACATATGACTCCTATTTTTGAGGTTTTCATCATGATACTTGTCCAAAGTGCCACCATGGTGCTTTTCACTGGAGGATAATTTTTCTCTTGACTATTTTTATTGATTTTCTTGATTTCTAATGTCACATAAGATGCCTATTTACTAGGTTTTCATCATGGTGACCATTTTATGATCATGTTGAACCACCTGGTGGTGCTCATGTAAATGTTTCTGGTGATGATATGGTTGTTGTTGTTGTCATGAAATTCCAACAATATCCTATTTGGAGGAGTTTTTTTTCTAGGATACGAGTTCTTGAATGTAACCCTTGATAATTATTATATTCCTTGTTGATACTGGAATTGACCTTACCTTGATGCACACATCATGATAGAGTGCCCTTAGAGTACTTATGATAAAGAGATTCTACCAACACATGGTCAATGTGAGATTTATATATTATGGATGGTGAAATGTGTTGAGGGATATGATATTTAGATGGATTGTTTGATAGCTTAGAACCTTTGACTCTCCAAACTTGGGATGATGAGCATTGATGGATGGATATGGAGATTTGATTGGGACCAACATCTTGATATAACTTGTAAGTTTCTTTTGAAGCTTTCTTTTTCATTGTTGGACATCTTTGTTGGATGAACTTCCTTTTTTTATTTTTCCCCATAGTTTCTCTGACTAATGGAGTTTGATAGGGATGATTTTCTTTCTTTTTCTTTTGTATCCATTTAAACTTTTCTTTTCCATTTTTCTTTGCTAATTATTTTTCTTAAATGACTTGTTCCTTTCTTTGAAATAGATTTTTTTTTTGTTATTGGTCTCAATCATAGGATGAAAATATATGCAAATGACGATTCATGACATGGCTAGTTGTAGCATTGGTATCAATTTCATGATAAGGATTTTTTGTGCTCTCTATGTTAATGCTTGCATTAGATAAAGTTACCCCCAGTATTATGGAGGTATCAATTATATGCTTAGATTCCTTTGAATAAACAAGACCTTGATGCTTAGGATTTCCAATAATTTGCACCAATTCTAAGATTCCCTTTTCATATAGGCCTAATCCTCTGTCTTGATACTAAATCCATTGAGAGAGTTTATTTGCAATGGGATTTGTATCACCTTGGAAACAAGGTGCTAATATTTATTTGGTCTGATGTGGATCTTTAAATGTGGTATTTTCCTCATTGATAGGCTCCTTTAGATGTGAGATACCTTGTTGATTGATATCTTCATCCTGATCTTGTAAAATATCAAATTTTAATGCTTTTTCAAGAGGTGTGTTTGATTTACTATCCATGCAAAATTCTTCCTCATGATTCATTTTTGATATGTCTTCGTAGAATGTTTTCAATCCACAACTTATGTATAAGTATTCTTCATGATCCCTTTTTGATATGTCTCACTTTTGCTATGTCTTGATATTGTGTACATATGTTAAGAGTAGGAGGCACTTGTTCTTTGGTAATGATATCAAGAGTATGTGAATATTGTCTTAGATGAAGATCATCTACATGTGCATTAGGAGTAAGCATATCACGGGTAGATGTATGTGTGCTCAGTATATGGATTTTTTTTTTTTTTGGAAAAATTTGGATGTCTTGGTAGATATCTGCCAATTCATTATAGTATTTTGATTATAGGGATTCTTGATCTTGACTCTATCTGCTATCATATTTGATATGATTTGGATCACATTCTTGACATGGATCAATTTCAAAGAAGGGATTGCATGTACAAAATCCTTGTATTTTCTCAAAATGTGGGCATATGGGTAATAACTTTTGGTTTATATTTTTGCATTGGATAAATAGTCTCTTGATCATCAATATGTACTGCTATGAGGTTGGATGATGTCAATATATCTTGGACTGAATCATTGCTAGATTTGGGTGATTGATTTTGATCATGCTTGAGAATAACTTCTTAATGTATGTCCTCTTGCTCACTGAATGATGTAGAGACATTGTCTATGTGATTAGTGATAGATAGCTCTTGATTGTTGCTTTCAAATTTTGAGGTTGAGACATTATCATTGTTGTCATTTGTAGATGGCCCTTGAGCATAATTTTTAATAGCCATTTTTCCTTGATAAATGAGGTCTTGGATGGGGTTTTTGAGTGTAGCACATTTGTTTGTTGGGTGACCCTTGATTTTATGGAACTCGCATCATTTATACTAGTTATACCAAGGGAGTTTAAAGCTTGGTTCACCATAAGTTGGACTATCATTGATTTTGATAAGTTCCTATTGTACTAGTTCATGCATGATTACCTCTAAACTTTCTCCCAAAGGGATGAATTTCCTTGCTGGTTGGTAATCTTTCTTTTGTGGCTTTTATTGATTGTATTGCTCTTGATTTTGCAAAATTCCCTGATTTCATGTTTGAGGTAGATTTTGATATTGCACTTGTGATACACCTTGGTGTTTCAAAACATCTTGATGTTGTGACTTAGGTACATCTTGATATTGGACTTGAGGTACATCTTGGTGTTGCAAAACTCCTTGATAATGCAAATATTGGAAGTGTTGTTGATGGGGATATTGACGTGTTTGAGGATTAATGTTCATTGATTGTGGATATGTAATGTTTCAATTTTTCCCATCGTATTGGCGATAAGTCAAATTTCAATTTTTTTTAAGTTCCTCAAGATCTCTCTCAATTTTACTTAGGGAAATTTGATGTTTTGGACTCATTTCTTGATGCGGGATTTGAAACCCCTGATGTTGTTTCCCTACTTTATGTTGTGACCCTTGATAAGAGTGATTTCCAGGTAATAGATCGATTTTGTTTTTTGATTTTTTGTTACTCAATAACCTATCAAAAGGTCACTTGCTTTATATCCTCATGGGCCACTTTTGTCATTTGTGATGTTTTCTAGTGGAATACTAGTGTTGTTCTTGTTGGCTTCCATTTTCTTCCTATGCTATGATCTTGTGGTTGTCATATATAACTTGGGCCCCCCTATGGGAGAGTGGTGTAGTCTCTAAGTGACTCAAATCCTAAAGACTTGATGTTGTCCTATAGATTATGTAAGATACTGGAACTATTGGAACAAACCTAGATTTTGACAATAGTAGAAGGAATACAAGTTCAAATTGTTCCTAGAAGCATGTTTGTAAGATTTATATACCAACCTAGTTCTAGTTTCGTGAAGTGCCCAAAGGTGTTTCTTGAGAGATTTTGGAATAAGATACCTAATTCTAAAATGATGACCTCTAGAGTTTACCTTAGGGATCTTCACATTGTGTGAGATCATGAAGGAGATATTTATTGCCACACAGGTGGTGGTAATATGGGTCTCTTTATTGCTATGTCAACTTTCTCTTCCTCTTCATCTAGGACAATTGATGTGATGAGAAACTAGTGGGGTGTTTCATTCTTCTGAAAAATTAAAGTTCCCAAGATTCTTATGATATCAATTTATTCATCTTTGATATATGTAAGACTAGGCTAAAGGATCAATCCTACAAGATCTGGTTGTTGAACTGAGGCAGTTGGTTTCCAGATGGTCATAAAGTTTGATGGTGTTATGGGATGGTTGTTGTGAAGCTCAAGACCCTAGGGTTTGAGTGTTGTTTTGGAATGATACTACTTCTTGGAAATACAAAAATTGAAGACTAGGGTCTATATTCCACTTCCTTGTCTAGAGGATATATGGCGGGAAAGATTACTTGTACTATCTATGAGTCCCAAGTAACTATTAGAATCCAAGATCACCTGCATGCAATCACCTATCACATGCAAAAGAAATGCAAAACCAACAAGATGTTCTGTAAACCTCAAAGTGTAAAATGCATTATGAGAATCTCAAATATTATAAAGAGATCAATCCTTATGAAGGAGATCAATAAAGCCTAAAAGGGAAACCCTAAATGAAACCCTAGTGTGCACACTTAATAATTAATAAATGATTATTAATGTGCCTAAGTTTAGCTTAAGCAACTAAAGGAATAAGTGACTTAATTAATTAATCAGTATGATATAATTAATTAAGCATAATAACTTATTACTCTAACACCCCCCCTTAAGATGAACTGAGGAAGAAGCTAAAACACTAGAAGAAGATGCATGCAAGAAAAGATGGGTCCCAACAACTAGGCATGATTAGGTACCCATTTACAAATGCAAGAAAGAGGTAGAGGAGGAAAACCCAGTGGGAAAAAACCCCCCTACAATGATATGACATGCTACAAAGAAGCACTGGAAGAACACTATAGAGTAACACTGGAACTGCAATCTGGTAAGCAAGGAAAGATACTTCTGTCTACAAGAAACCATATTGGAATCATAATGATGCAACAATAGACCCGATGCCACAGAAAACTTGAAAACTCCAAATGGGAACAATCCTGGAATCTATGAAGTAGTAGTCGATTATTGAATGATGTATTATTGAAAACAAAGTGCAAAGATGCAAGATGCACCTTCCCAACTGCCAAAATATCCAAGTAATCTCCAAAACACCCATTGGGTCAAATATAGAATAACAAAAAACCTAGGATAGATATAGAAAAAAGTGCATAGACAACAACATAAAGCTCCTCAATACCTTTCCAACGCCACAAAGATAGTGAAAATCGGAGATCGTGGCAAAATGTTATGAGCTCGAAAGCATAAAAAGTACATCTGAATTCAACTAGAAATAAATGTAGTAAAATAGGAAAATACTATAAAATAAACTGCACCAAATGAAAGTACTCGGAACCAACTTTCTAGCGATATCTCATTTGCCCAATTTCGATACCGTATGCCCAGGTTATGCCAAAAACAAAAAAACTGCTCTTTTAGGGAAAATAAGGGTTAGGGGGACAAACTCCCGTATGGCCGATGATGTCATGCTGACATCAGCACTTCACTGCAAAAAAATTGATGGCCATGTGGCCATCGGCGTAAAACTTTGTCCCCCTGCAGAAAAATTTCAGGATCTGATCACCCATGTGACCTGCGGCTTTGGGCAGGGGGCTGGGGCTGAGCCCTTGGTCCTCAATAGGACCCTGGCTAAAGGAGAGGGAGCCCTCAGGGGCTGGCAGGTAACCCCCGGTCATCCATATGACTGGGGCTATGCGCGAAGGGGCCCGTGGGGGCTGGGCCGACCGACGGCTCTATGGAGTGGTACCGCTGGCCGGAGCGGCGAGCTGGTGGCTGCCTAGTTGCTGATCGTTGGTGGATCTGACTGAACTGGGAGCGCAGGCCTGACTTCCAAAAAATGCCATTTTAATTTTTTTATTTTATTTTTGTGCCTCGTGAAGCGTACCAGGGAGGCCGTATGGCCTCCCTAGCAAAAATTTTTTGCCTCAGAAACCAAATGCTCGAAAATGGGCAATTTGATAGGCGTTTCTAGGGTTTTGGGGTGTTACGAACGTGATGGCGACTTCCATTTGAGCCCACACTATGCCGAAAAATTGGCTACCCCCAGATCTTGCAGAAAAGATGCCTGTGGAAACCCTTGCACTTGAAACTCACTGAGAAGCCATATCTTCAGATCACGAATAGGCAGCTGTAGGTCTGGAGCTCTGATACCATGTTAGAAACCCTAGATCAGACATGCAAACCTAAACACCTTCCATAGAAGAGAAAACATAAAAAAGCATAGCTTTGCATGCAAATATGCAAAATGATATATTCAGGAATTCAATATTACAATGAGATGATTTGCTTTATATAAGCAAAGTATGCAACCCTAATGTTGACCTAAAAATGGCTCAACCTAAGTAAAGTTATGCAAGTGTAATTAAATATTAATTACACTAACACTAGCTACCTTTGAGTTGAGTGAATTTGGTGATTCTACTCCTAAAACTTAATTTGCATTTAAAGCTACTGTATCTAGAAGAAGATAATAGAGATATGATCTAGGAGAAAGTTCTAGAAATATATTCAATATGAAGATGAGATGAAATAGATTAGGATGAAGAAAGAGAGCTAGAAGATATTGAAGCATTGATTGTGAAAAGAGAAGCCAGAGGACAAGGTAAGTATAAATAAATTTTTCCTATTAAATGTTTCTCTTTCAGTAAGATAGGTCATTTTGCATCAAGGTGTTCTGAAAGAGTTTCTAAGCACAAACTTGACAAGTCTAGATTTCAAAAGAAATGTTATTATGCTAAAGAAGGTGTTACTGATGATGAATCGGATAAAGATAATGAAAATGAAGATGGATGGGTATTCATTTCTATCAAGGAAAATGGTATGGTGTCCATTGAATCTACTAACAATCAAAATATTGAGAAAGCTCTTGTAGCCAAAATTGATGAAAATGATGAGTGGGTGATTGACAACGGATGCTCACATCATATGACTAGTGACAAAAGAAAGTTTCTAAGCTTGGAGAAATATGACAATGGTGTTTTAAGATTTAGAGATAACAATGCTGGTGTGATTTGTTGTAGAGGCTTTATTTCTCTTGGTGGTAAATATAATATTGATGATGTCCTTTATGTTGAAGGATTGAAGAATAATTTGTTGAGTGTTGGACAGATGGTAGACAAGGGATAGAATCTTTAGTTCAAAGATGGTAAGTGTGGGATACTGGGAAGTTATGGAAATATAATTACTTCAGGTACTAAGACAAGAGGTAATATTTTTCACCTAAGTGTTGTTAGTGAAATTCGTTTAATTTATCAAGTGGATGTAAGTTGGTTATGGCATAGGAGGCTGCGTCATGTGAATTTTTATAACATAATGAAAGTAAGCTCCACACAAGTAGTTAGAGATCTACCTAGGTTAGTGAAGGATAATAACACTATATGCAAGGAATTTCAGATGGCAAAGCAAACAAGAATTTATTTTCAGAGAAAACAACACCATTCTAATGGAGTATTGGAGTTGGTTCATGTTGATCTATGTGGTTCATCCAGAATTAGAATTGTACAAGGAGAAATGTATTTTATGTTGCTTATTTATGATTACTCTAGGATGATATGGGTTGCTTTCTTGAGAGGAAAACATGAAGCACTAGAAAAGTTCAAATGTTTCAAAGCTATGGCAAAAAATGAGATAGGTTTGAAGGTTAAATACTTAAGATCAGACATAGGTGGTGAGTTCACTTCTTGAGAGTTCAAGAAGAGCATGGAATCAAAAGATAATTATCTGCTCCTTGGACTCCTCAACATAACGAATTTATTGAGAGAAAGAACAAAACAATTTTGGATGCTGCTAGAACTATGATCTTGGAAGATGATGTTCCTCATATCTACTGGAGAGGAGTTGTAAGCATTGTTGTATACACTATCAATAGGATAAATATTAATGGTAATTCTATTAAGACTCCTTTTGAGCTATGGTTTGGTTATAAGTGTATTGTTAAATATTTTAAAATATTTGGAATTAGATTTTATATCAAGAGAGATGAATACATTGGCAAGTTTGATGCTAGAAGTGATGAAGGAATCTTTTTGGGTTACTCTACAAAGAGAAAATCCTACCGGTGTGATAATAGAAGATTGAAGAAAATGGTTGAAAGTGAAAATGTCAGAGTTGATGAGGATACTAACAGAACATCCAAATATTATGGATATGATTTAGATGATCAACATGATAGTACTGATAACGAAAAGAATACACAGACATAGAATCAAGTTCAAATTGTTCTGGTGAATCAAGAAAATCATGAAGGAGAAGCTAGTGGAGGTTCAAAAGAGAGAATAGAAGAACCAAAAGTTAGAGAGAATCCTAAAGTCCCAAGGTATGTAAAACTAAATCATTTTGAAAAATTATATTATAGGAGACAAGAAAAACGGTGTGCAAACTAGAGGAATTATAGAAGAGTATTGACTATTTTCCAAAATTGAGCCTAGCAATGGCAATGAAGCATGTAAAGATGAATATTGGCTAGAAGCAATGAAGGAAGAATTGATTTAGATAGAGAAAAATGATACATGGACTCTTTTTCTTAGACCTCAAGATAAAAATGTGATTGGAACCAAATGGGTCTTTTAGAATAAGTTAAATGAACAAGGTAAAGTAGTAAAAAATAAAGCAAGACTGGTATGTAAAGGGTACTCACAGATGGAAGGTATTGATTTTGAAGAAACGTTTTCCCTTGTCGCTAGAATTGAAGTTGTAAGGTTATTTATTGCTTATGTTGCTTTCAAGAATTAAAAATTCTATCAAATGGATGTGACATCAAAATTTCTGAATGGTGAATTAGAAGAAGTTTATGTTGAGCAACTAGATGGCTTTGAATTGAATAATGAAAAATATATGGTTTTTTGATTGAAGAAGAACTGTATGGACTCAAAAAATCCCCTAGAGCCTAGTATGCTAGACTAGATAAATAATTGTTGAAGCTTGGATTCAATAAAGGTACTGCTGACAACAATCTATATTTGAAGGTGGATTAGGATAAAGAGTTGATTATTTAAGTCTTTTTTGATGAAATTATTTTTGAAGGTGATGATGACTTATGTATGAAGTTCGTTGATGAAATGAAAAGTGAGTTTGATATGTCAATGATTGGAGAGCTGAAATTATTCTTAGGATTGCAAATTACTCAGTTAGATGATAGAATCTTTATATCTTAATCCAAGTATGTAAGAGAGTTACTGAATTTTTTTGGCATGGAAGACTCAAAGCCAGTTGGTACACCCATTGTAACCAAATGCAAGTTAACATAGAATAATGATTCTCCTAAGGCTAATAAAAAAAGGTACATGTCAATGATTGGTCGATTATTCTATTTGACACCGACCAAACTAGACATTATGAATGTTGTGTGTATGGTTGCTAGATATCAAGCTGATTTGAAGGAATCACATGTGACCGCAATAAAGAGAATTTTCAAATATTTTAAAGGGATAGTTTATTTTTGTCTTTAGTATAATAAGAATGATGATCTTAATCTGAATGCCTTTACAGATGCAGATTGGGTAGGAGATGTGGATGACAAGAAAAATACAAGTGGTGGTGCATTATTCTTGGAGAAGAAGTTGGTGTCTTGGCTAATTAAAAAGCATAACTTCATTTCCTTATCTAGTTCTGAGGTAGAATATATTGTTGCTGCAAACTATTTCACTCAAGTAATATGGATGAAATATATGTTGAGAGATATCATAATTGAGTATGATGAGACTATTGCTATATTTTATAATAACTCAAGTGCCATAAACATTTATAAGAATCTGGTACTAAATTCAAAGACAAAACATATATCTATCAAGTATCACTTTTGAGAGACAAAGTGAGTGATAAAGAAGTCAAACTGGAGTATGTAGCCACTAAGGAAAAAATTGAAGATATATTCACTAAACTGTTGCCTAAGGATACTTTTGAGTATCTCAGAGGAATATTAGGGGTGATTTCCCCTCATAATATGGACTAAGATGCAATTATTTGCATCAATCCGTGCACTCATAGTCATATCTTGTTTCAAATTGATGTTGTGGTGGCTGCTACTTAGGTGGAGTAGTCAGATGACTTAGATATGTGGTTCAAAACTTGTGTACCTTTTCCATTCATGTCAAAGGGGGAGAAGAGTAATGTGAAAAACCTTTGTAGAAGAAAGGGGGAGAAGAGTGATAAGAACTAATGGAGAAGATGGAAGAGTCTAAAGTAAGAAGGAGAAGAATAGTTTGAGAAGAGATAGTTGTGTTGATGGTATTTTTCACATCATGTGTTGCTATCAATGCCAAAGTGGGAGATTGTTTGATGTTGTGGTTGTGTTTTTGATATATGGTTGTCATTGATGTCAACACTATTAGCATTGGTGTTTTTGAAGGTTGTATATGTTGAGGGTATTGAGAAAATTATAATAAATATGTTGCAAAGAGTCTATGAATCTGTGATGATCAGAGTGGTGGAAAGTTGTGTACATTGATATTGAAAAGTCTCACATTAAAGTGTTTTTTTCTTAGCCTATCTAGTATGTTATCCAGAAATTTCAAATGTGTGCATCAAGATTTGTGTGAGTTATGAGTTTTTGAGTTCCTATAGTTATTATGTTACTATAGCAAGTGGTTATAGAAGAAGAGAATGCAATTTTGGTAAATTAAGTTGTTGCATATGCTCCTGTGGTGTTTAGTGATGGTTCTAGATTGTGCTCTATCATTGTTGTATGCCTGCATTGATCGGTGTGATCGTGATCAAAGATTTTTCCTTTATGTGTTCAAGTTTTCATGTTCTTGGTCGACATGGTGGTTGTAGCGTGTTGTGGATCCTTGTGGATTAATATTTTAATGTTTGGAATGTTCGAAGATGTTGATTTAGGTCTTCATTATGTTGTGACTTACTTAGGTTGCTACACATTGAGATTTGTTCATGAATTGGGCCGATAGTTTGTAATTTATTTATTCTTTATTTGTGGCTAATAGAGTTGTTGATAAAATTTCATAAAGCAGATATATATAAGACCGATTGTTTCCTCATTTTAGAATGTTCTCAATGAATGTATATGAAGTGTGAATGTGAAATGTGTGAATAAATATCAGATCATTTGATTTCAGAGTAGAGTGTGAAGGATTTTGAGTGAAGTGTGAAGAATTTTTTATGTGCCTAACCAGAACTATCATCAGGATTTTAAACAAGCTAATTTATCAGTTCAACCTCATCAGATGGATTTAATATGATTTTTTTATGTAAGGTAGTGAGCCTTCCCTTTTGATCAGTGAGCTCTAGGCAGTGTACCTAAATACATGTGCACTCCTTATTCATTTCTTTTATACTTTTCACAGGGTATAAATTATGGATTAACCTCCATCGTGGTTTTCCCCTAATAGGGTTTCCATGATTTTTTTTGGTGTTGTGTGTTTCCGATGAGTTGTTGATTCATGCTTTCACTATTAAATATTAGATCTGAGATTAAAGGCTGATAAAGGTTAAATAATTTTAAATTATGTAGCAACTAATTCACTCCCCCTCTTAGTTGTCTATCTTTTTTTTTCCAACAAAGGCAATGCTCATAATTTTTATTTCACTCACCCAAGATCGCCAAAAGGTGTGAGGGGAGAAGATAAAACACTTTAGCTTTGCTTATCAATTAATGCAAAGTGAACAATCCATATAAAATTGATTCATTTTAAACACCTTGAGCAGTGTTATCCCAATAAATATGTGAATAACATAAAAAATGTTCTTTTTATTTGCACCAATAGGAAGTATTCAAGATATCATTCAAAAATCAAAATGGTACAATAGAAAAGAAATGAATTGCTCATTTTAAGCTCCAGATTTGGGTGTTTCTAAGAAGACAGTCCTTGTCTCTAATCGGTCAAAAAATGAAAATCTTGCGTGTGGAAACAAATGGAAATCATTTGTACTCCTTTTATGAACCAAATTTAAAGTTTCTAAGTTAAGAAACATGAAATTGGTTCATTTTTTTATTCCAGAATTGAAGTGCTTTTTTTTGTTCTTTTTATGAACATCAAATTTAGATTCCTAAGTTAAGAAAACAAGAAATTGCTTCATTTTTTAATAGTAAATCAAATGTGAGTTTGTGTTTTGGTCATTTTTAGAGCACAAAATATAGATTCTTGAGTTAAGAAAGCATGAATTTGTTCAATTTTTAAATACTAAATCAAAAATGAGTTTGTTTTTGTTCATTTTAGAGCACCAAATTTAGATTCCTAAGTTAATTAAAAGTAAATAAAAAATTGGGACCGATCATCTTCCCTACAATAAAAATGTTAATGCTACTTGAATCCTGCATTAGATATGCCAATACCTGCTTACACATCCAAAAAAAAAACAAATGTTAGTGGAAAATCCCATTACAATAGTGCAAGATCCATGCACTTGTCTGTCAGAACAACTGTTCAAAAAAAAAATGAAAACATGTAAAAAAATACAACTGCTCAGGTGAAAAAATAAATGCTCAAACCAGACAACAAAAGCTAACTCTTTCATAAAACAAGCCTACATGTTTTAGAGAAAAGCGCTAGTCCCATGATAATAATGCAGTTCTTTGGACAATAGCATAGTTTTCTTGATATACAAGCACTTAGGTTTTTTGGACAAGCGCGCGAAAACTCTGTGAAATGAGTTTCTGGGGCATATAGTTTGAAAAGTGACTCAAATAAACATTAGAGGAGGGGACAAGTGTCCCATTGGGCATGCCAGAATGTGTGAGGGGGAGAATGTTAGACCAAAAGATGGATCGAAGCATGTCAAATCTAAGAATCTAAGCTAAGATTAACATATTAATCTAAGATATAAACCTACACATATGAAATGAAAGTAAGTTATTCTAACATGCATAAATTAATCTGTGACTACATAAATGAATGAACATGAATAAATCACATAATCAAATATGAATAAATGAATCTGTGACTTAATGATTATATTCGCCTGATGTTGGGATGTTCTTATCACTGCGAAGCCTCCAAATTTTGTGTACAAAATCTTGATGAGTGATTATTTGTTTGATTGATCGAAGAAATTGTGAAACTCTATCAATGGTGTTCTTGAAAACACTTCATTGCTCAATGTATGTTGATTCTCCAATCCTTGTTTGTGAGGAGATGAGTTTGTTATATAGAAGATGTGATTTGAAATGAACGATTAAGATTGTTTTGAAGAATATCTAGACCAATGGTCAGATCTTTTTGAGAGGAATAAAACATGAGAAAATTGTGCAAAGTTGATTGCATAATTTGGGTGATTGAGAAATAGATTGGCTAGTCAAGGATTTATATTGATCAATCAGGATTTAGATGTCTCAGCTAGAAATCTGATGGCTTAGTTAGGAATGTGATTGATCAGTTAACGGATTAGATTGAATAATTATTTAATAATTTAATCCAATTAAGGGAATAAGGTGATTTAGTGATGTAATTAAATAATTGACATTATTTAATCAATCAAGACAAAATAAATTGAGATTAGGAATTTATTAAATAAATGTGATTTATTTAATTGGTCAAAATGATGAAATGTGAATTAATCAAATAATGTTATTTTATTTAATCAATAGAGGAATTATTTGTCTCAAATGATGAAAAAGTGAATTAATTAATGAATTTTTTATTTATTCAATTAATTAGGGTTTTTGATGTCATTTTGATGTGGTGTGATGTGGGAATGTTGAGGTATGATTCTGAGATGATCTGAGACTTTATGTGATGATTCTGAGATATTTCAAGGTGTTACAAGATTATTCTGAGTTATTCTGAGATGTTAGGGGATGGTTTTGAGTCATTTCGAGGTGTCACAAGATGAGTCCAAGTTATTCCAATATGTTATAGGATGATTTTGAGTTATTCTAAGATGTTACATGATGATTCTAAGTTATTTTGAGATATTACAAGATGATTATGAGTCATTTTGAGGTGTCACAGGATGATTCTAAGTCATTTCAAGATGTTACAAGACAATTCTGAGTCACTGACATGTTATGAGATGATTTTGAGTCATTCCAAGATGTTACAAGATGATTTTGAGTCATTCTAAAGTGTTACAAAATGATTCTAAGTCATCCTGAGGTGTTACGAGATGATATTCAATATTGTTTTGTTTGAGACTATTTGGTGTTGTTTGATGTTGTTTGATGTTGTTTGGGGTGTGTGATAGGTGAAAAGTCAATTTTACATGTCTACAATAATAATATGACTTAGTTGTGTTGTTTGGATGGAGATAAAATTTCTTGTGATGTCATCCAATTGAAGGAGATACATATGAGTGAATATTTTTTGTTTTCTGTACAAGAGGATTGCATACCATATGTAAGGAATGATATCTTTATTGAGGTTGATGATTATGAGGGTTTCATATTTTATGCGTAAATAAATGGTGAGGATAAATCTCATAATGACTCTTTTCATGCATAGTATGAACCTTTGTAGTTTTCAATTCAATTTGATAAGAAAGTGGTTGTGTATGACAATGACAATGATCTTGTTGATAAAAGGGATTACACCAATTATAATTTTTATTTGTTTGATTGGTGTGATATATGCATGTTAGATTTTGGTATAATTCAATTGGTGTTTTATTGCCAACATTATATTGACAAAGTTAATGGAGGCATTAAAAAGCATAGTGATGTGGTTAAGCATACCAGTGGCGATATTGGTTTTTCAGGTATACTATAGACATGGAAAATATACATGCACCTAGTCCCGATCTTACTAACATCAATTTGTCCTAAATAATCTCCTTTACTAATCAATTTAATTAAATAATATTTATTTGATTAAATTCATCATATTCCCTCTCTTAATTAAATAAATCAAATTTATCTATTAAGTCATTCTCCTCTATTAATTAAACAAATCATTTTGTTTAATTAACCCTCATATCCCTCTTTAATTAAATAATTCATATTATTTGATTAGATCCCTAAATTCTTCTTATTAAATTGAATAAATTAAACCTTATTTAATTTAATCTAACATTGTCCCTTTAGTTAAATAAATCAAATCATTTATTTAATTAAATCTTTCTTCCCAATTCTTGATTTAAATTAACTCATAAATTCAAGTCAAAGTTGTTACATCCCCTAATCTCTCTTTAAATTAAATAATATTTGATTAATTTAATCTTAATCTATGTCACATCGTCTAGAGAATGCAACTTACACAATAAATAAATTACTTTGATTTATTAAATCTCTTATTTTCCCTCACATGACATAAAAAGGGAATATTCTTCCAAATTCAAAAATCCCTCCAAAAGAGATGGGTACTTCCAACAAGGTATTTAAAGCCTCTTACATGTCCTTGGCCTTGAGCCAAGTTAAATTAAATCCATTTCCCTTCCCTCTAAACATGTCAGATTGAAAATTCAAATTTGAATCCAATGGCATTTATCATGCACATTGACCAGAATTTGCTCATTCCTCCTCCAATCACATGTGGAAAAGTGGCCTCTTCTCATTGGTTGGTCTTTTATCCCACATTAATCCAAATCCTTCAATCTTCCATTATTCAAATATATAAATAGAGACCTCCTCTATTGCAATATCATCCACAATTTGAGCAAAGTTACTCTTTTCACATTGAGAGCTAATTTTGCCTACTTCATAGCAAGTGTTCATCATTTTCATGATTTCATAGCAAGTATATGCCAAAATCTCATCAAGGAGCTTCAATCATCCAAAAAATCACAAAGCTTACAAAGGAGTTGGGAAAGGGCCAATTTTGATACACCAATTGGTACAAAATCCCCCATGGGATCAAGAGTTTGCATTGCTTAATTAGGATTTAATTTATCTTTTCATGTTTTTTCTTCATTTTCCTATTATTGAAAATTGTAGATGGATTTCATGGGGAATCCTTGTCTTAACTTGCATATTGATCTAATTATGTGTTTGCTTCTTCTATTTGTGTAGGTATAGGATAGGGGTTCACATATACAATGGCAGTTTTTTTAGACTTGGCTCACTGCAGACAATAGAGAACAACATGTTTGACAAAGGAAAACATGGGTTATTCTTTTCATTTGGTGGCCTAGGGCCATCAAATGAGGTTTAAAAAAATTGATTTATTTAATAAAGAAGAAGTTGGATAGCCACCGAATGGATTTGGCACTTGGTCTACTCCCCAAAGATCTAGAATATTTCCATGCCTATGAGGGGCATGTATCCTTGAACATGAGCCATTGATGAAACCTTCAAATTTTGAAAAAAATAGTGCCTATATTAATGTAGGAGCATCGAGGGTGTAAGAGTAATCTTGCATCAACCAGAAACAAAAGTGTTATTTATATTTGGTAATGGTTAAATTGTATTGAGTTTTTTGAGTATGAAGGTTTGGAGAAGTCTGAGCTTTGGGATTCAAGATTATCTCTCACCGCTTGCAAAAGAAGAAATAAAGAAAGATAGTAATTTTTTGAACAAGTTGACTGGGTTTCAGACTTTGGGATTATTGCTTACCCATTACTGAGGAGAGCAGGAATTGTGAATTGGTGTTAAGGCTTGCACCTTAACTTTAATACTTTAAAGTGATGTATGAAGTATGGGTAAAATCAAAACCTTGACACTCTAAAAAAGGTTCATATTGACTATGAAAACACTTTAGGTTTTTTGAGTTGGAGGGATGATTTACTCCTTATCAAAAGGTAAGCAAGTAGTATGGAGGATGAAATAATTATGACATCCAAAAAGTTCAAATAAGGCTGGTGTTTTCAAACTTCAACATTTTAGAGGTCCGCAAGATGGTTTGTGGTGGTGTGAAAGGTGATAAAAGGTATCAAGGAAGGTCGATCACCAATACCCCAACAAGGTTTTGAGGAGATTTAGACTTTTTAGTTTGAGCTTGCTTTGTGAGATTGCTTACACACTCCAAAGGATGGAGTATGAGTGACTAGATACTACCAATTCCCGATGGAAAGGAAATATAAGGTTGCCAAAATTGAAGAAAAGACTCACCATTTCGTAAGAGTATTTTTTGACTTGGTTTGACCAACATGGAATATGATGTTGAGCACGTGGTTGGATCGTATGCCATCACCAACTTTCTCCCATTATTGGTGTGACTTGAACATTGTAAAACCAAACAGTGATGAGCGATATAAAGGCCTAAGGTATCTTCCATAACTGAAGCCACACACATCATGAAAATATTTTTCATTGGGAATTATTTATTAGCGATGGATGAGTGAAATATTCTTCACACTTTATAAATTATGAACTTTATAATTTTATTTTACCCACTAACTCACTGCATCTAATCCTCTTGTTAGAAGAAGCCAATGGGGAAGTGGGAGAACCTATGAGGGGTCAATTGGAGATGAGTGATGGAGGAGTTAAGGGATATTATCTCAAATATTCCTCAGATTGTTGGGCACTTAAGCATCACAAATCAATTCAAATAAGATATGGATGAAATAGAGATGGGAAATGATCTTGAAAAAAGAAGTGATGAAGGAAAAAAGGGCATGTGGCAACATTAAAAGAGATCGTTGAAAGAAAAAAGGGGTAAAGCATGAGGATGAAGGAGGTCCGTGGATGAGCTATTACAATGAAAATGATTCCTTTTGGAAGGTGAGAAAAAGTATTCATCGATAAATGCAAATAGTTTTTTCCCATGTTTTTCTCCCTCCCTTGTATGAAAAATGTAACTGTAATGGTCAAATAAGATTTGGACATGTGTACATTTGGGCCCAATGCTTGTTTTTCTCCTTCGTTTCTATAAGAAGGAATTCATGACCAAATGTACAGGGTTGGTGATTGATCTCTATAGTGAATTTGTAATGCAAGGACATAAAATTAAGTTCAATTTTGGTTTTAGGTTGTTAAGTTTGCAATTTATACAAGATTTAATGTTGTATGATGGTGCTAGCATAATTTGAATAGGATGGAAATTTTTTGAACCCACTTCTCTCCATTATATTATTTACATAGGTTTTCAATGAAAATGATCAAGGATCTTTCACCTGGTCTCCATTTAATTTTCCATTGTGTGTGTTTTTTAATTAAGTCTCTAATTCAAATAATTGATTAAACCATCTTAATAGAAATATAGATTTTTTCAAGTCATGCTTGGATTTAATAAGTAGTTCTAGATTTTGAATATTGAGTGTTAATATTGTAATGCAATATTGCAGTAGATCTTTCATGTTAGAATTATATATTTTCATGCAACATGGTTTGTAGTAAGTTTGACTCCATGTCTTGAGATAAGGCACTGGGCTTGAATTTGTGTCTTTGATTATAGGTTCTATGATCACCCCCAATCAAAGAAAAAATATCAAATTTCTATTTCAGTTGAGGTTTTATTTTTGGAAGTGCAATGTACTTTCGTATTCTCATGCTCTAAATGTTTTGTTGTAAAGGAGTAGCCAACCCCTTGAAATATTACATTTATTGATGAATTGTATGAGAATTCATCTATTATTTGTAATGTACATGGTCATTTGGGTGCAGAAATTCATGGGTACATTGTGTGGGATTACTCTCCTAGGTTTTGTAGAGCTTGAAGCATAGGGTAGAAAAGTGTAGAACCCATCTCTCATTTGTTGGCCACTAATCTTGAAGTTGTTAAGAATAAGGAATGGCTATCCTTTAGAGGATTTTCAAGGTTCAACTAGAAAAAACACCAACACAACCTTCAAATTTTCCCTTTCAACTATCTTCTTCAATATTTTCCTATAACATCTATAAGCTTTACTTCTTAAGTTATAATGAAGAAAAGTTCCTTCATATGATCTAGAATCAAACTTTCCCATATTTTCTCCATCTCTTTTGAAGTAGCACTTGCTTCCAAATATTTGGAGATGCCTTACTGATGTTGGTCATGCTTTTCATAGCTCATATGGAGTCTTCTCTATCTTATTCCTAACCTGAACTTTATTGAGAATATACACAACTCTTTGTGTAGTTTTTTCTCTCGTACATATCCAATACATTTTATTGACATTGAATAGATATTTCCATCTCTTGTACACTTTGGTTCTTTTATTTTGAAACTCCATTTTTTTGTGGAGTTCTAGGGGTAGATAACTGCCTCTAAATACCATGATCTTCATAGAATTTTTCATACTTCTCAACTGTAAATTTTCTACCTCTATTCGATCTTAGAACATTGATTTCCCTTTCAGTTTCATTTTCTATCAATTTCTTGAATTCCTTAAAATTTTCAAAAGCCTCTGGCTTCTCTTTCATAAACATTATCCAAGTCACCCTAATATAGTCATCAATCAACATCATAAAATACACATTGTGGAATCTTAGTCCTCATTGGTTTACACATATCTATGTGTACCAAATCTAATGGTTTTAATGTTAAATACTCTTTATCAGGATATTTTCTTCTCGTTTGCTTTGCTTTATGACATGGCTTATAATTTTTTGACTCAGGTTTCTTAATCTTTGAATTATCCTAGACCAACATTTTTGAACTAATCTTTAAAATATCATCAAAATTCATGTGTACTAACCTTATATTCCAAATCCAGCTTCCATCCTTCTGCATAGTGAAACAACTTTGTCCATTCAGATCACTGAGATGATAAATTTCACTATCTATCCTAGTTCATTGCACAATAAACTCATCGATACTTGGTTCCCTGATTTCACAACCTTTAGCATTAAAAGGTAACTTGTATCCTTTACCACACATCTAAATAACACTCAACAAATTATGCTTTAAGCCTTCAACATACAAAATGTCACATATTTTTGTTTTACTAGCATCAAACAAAGAACATTTAAATTTATGCTTACTCTCTAAACTTAAACCTAAAACAATGATTGGAGCATGCAAGTATGGATATTAGATCAAGGCCATGGAAGAAGAAATAATGTAGATTAAGAAGAATCAGACTTAGGAACTTGTCCCAAGATCAAAAAACAAGAATATGATTGGAACTAAGTGGGTATTCTAGAACAAGTTGAATGAGAATGCCGAAGTGGTAAGAAATAAGGAAAGGCTTTTGTGTAAGAGCTACTCACAAGTAGAAGGAATATATTTTGAGGAGAATTTGGATCTAGTGGAAAGAATGAAATATATTAGGATTTTTTTGGATTTTGTAGCACACAAAGATTTCAAGTTCAATAAGATGGATGCAAAGTCTTCTTTCTTGAATGGTGAACTAGAAGAAGATTTATATAGTCATAAACCAAAAGGATTTGAGTTATCAGAAAAACTAGATATGGTATTGAAAAAAATAAAAAAAGGTGCACCAAAAATGAGATTAACAAATGGGTAGACCTAATTTTGATTGTTTTTTTTCACTCAATTATGAGGGTAATAATGCATAAATAAGAATCAGAAAAAAAAACTAACTAATATAGAAATCAAAGGGAAATTTTTAGGAGGGTCAAATGATGTGTACCTATTGCAAAAAGTTCTTTTTTGGGCCTCACTAAGGACTTATTCACCTAGTGGTGGATGGGTCCTTGCTAGGGTCCTAAAAAATTAGTTCTCAGGTTCTATTCTTCAATGTATACACTACTAGATCCTATGCGTTTAGCTCCTGAAAGTCAGAAGTAAATTTTGTAGAAGAATTTTGTGATCTTGGAAGAAAGATGCAAACTTTGACAACTTTTCAACTTTGACAACTATTTTTCTCCACATGATCTTCAACCTAAAACCTACAATCACACATCAAAGGAGAAGAAAAATGTTTTTTTTTAGGGCATAGGGGCTTTCCTTGGTCAAACCACATTTTGGTAATTAAAACTTGAAAAGAAAAAATGCATAAAAGGAAAGATGAATGAATAATGTAATGCCACAAATTACCAATCCTCAATTTATCCTTGGAGTATAAATCATAAATCTTGCATGAGCTGGCCTCAATGTAAGTAGATCTTGATCATATAATTTGACATGAAACAATGCTTGAATAAGGTCTGCAATGCTACATCAACACATTAGCTCAACAACATGCATGATACACTATGCCTTTGACATGATGAAATAGATCCTTGATTGCTGTAATAAAATTTAATAATGTTCCCTTAAATTCCTTATTGAATTCTCTTGAATTCTCTATAATTCTCTTGTGAAATCTTAGGATTAATGCATGAAAATTCTTAGGTATTTGTTATGAAACTACGTGAAATAGCCTTGTATTTATACTTAACTTATTAATAATTCACAAAATTCAAATAAAACAAGCCTACATCAAATCTAGTATTTGGAATCATTAAAATACCACCAAAACATATTACAAGGGTGGGTCCTAGGGTTAAGTGAGGACCCATTCGCCAAATGGCGAATGGGTCCTAGTATACCTAACTAGGACACACTTTGGGAAATATGAGATGTTATGTAAAAAAGGGGTCCTAGGAGCTAGTGCGGATCCATTTTACAAGTGGAATATTGGTCCTAGGTCACTAGCCTAGGATACATTCCTTGTAAAATTAAGTGTTTTGTAATAGAATTTAAGAGTGTTGGGTTTTATCACTCAAATATTATAATTAATTAGGCTCGAATTTGAATTAAAAGGGCTCATTAAGGAAAATTTAACCTCAATTAATTAATAAATCCCCAGATTAGTGTGAAAGTGTAAATATACACTTTACAACACCCCAAATAAGGCACAATTAAGTCCATTTTATTATTAATTATTCATTCCGAGATTAAGTGTGAAAAATGGATACTTTTTTTTTGAATTCATTTTTCCCCCACTTTAGTGAGAGTATGAGCCCATGTCAAAATCACACTAAAGTATACATTCAAGACACTCATGTATGCAACAATGAAAACTATACACAATCATACAACATCAAATTCCAATAAAATATTAATCCTATATAATCGAACACAATATGGAACATATCTAGACTATCAATTTTGTGCTCATGCTGGGGTAGTGGAACCTTAGGATTTCCATTAGGTTAGTATCCCAAAAGGGTGGAAAATGAGAGAATAATATTAGGCTCCCATACTATATCAGAATTATCATCCTAACAACTTCAATAAGGCACAATAATGCTAGGAAAGGCTTTATAGGCAAGTAAGGTGTGTTATGCTAGGTGGCCTTTATTAGGGTTCTATTTGAGCTTCATAAGGTCAACAAGTTATGTTATACCAAACACTTATGAAAATTATGTGTATAGGTTTTTGTTCAGAGAGGTTTTTCTTTATTCATGTAAGGTCTTCTTCTTAGGGATCATCATACCTAATGCCTGGGTATGTGAAGGATCATCATGGAAAAAATAGGCCCTTAAGTGGCAATAAAAAGACAAAAAATTTGAGTTAGACGGCTTGATCTAAAAATTTGAATAAGTTATCTATATTATTTCAAAAAAAATTAAAAAACAGAATCTGTAGAAACATGAATGTAGTTTCTAAAATACCAGACCTTTATTTAAAAAAAAAAATCTATTTGGTGAAAATTTAAAATTTCAATGCAGTAGTATTTAAATTTCAGGGTAAAAATAAGAAGTAGGTGTCTGTCTAACCACCCTAACCACAATAAAATGATAATATTTTTTTATAATATTTTAGATATAAGTAGAGGACTCGTATCTTGAAGTGATGCATATTTTTTTATATTTTCTTTCCAAGTAAATAATTAATTATGATTTTCTTATTACAAATTAAAAAAAATATAAAAGCTCGTTTACCTAACCACCTTAACTTGGTCAAAAATTCATGAAATTCATTTTTTTTTAATCCTATAGTGTGTGAAGCATAGAATATGAAGCATGTTTCAGATTCAAAAAATTTGATACCATTTGAAAGTTATAGATGTTCTTCAACCAGCTTATCAATTAGGACTTTATTCGTAATTCTAATAAAAAATTTATAATAATTATTGATTAAATTGAAAGTAAAGCATAATTTATATTGGTGGAAAGCTGAGAATCTCCTCTAAAAACCCTTTTCATTTCATAAATTTTGGGTAAGGAAAAAGTCATCAGCCACATGGGTCATCATATGGCTTACATATCGCCACTTGTTGGCCCATCATGATCCTGCACATACCTGCCTCCAAGAGAGGATAAATCAAGCGTAACAGATTGCAACTTAGGGGATGCCTCACATCACATCAATCCACCAAGAGAAATTTGTATGATAAGAAATATTTCACTCTTGAAGGAAATCAAACCAATGAAACCACCAAGAAATAGACACATCATAAGAAAAAGATAATCACAGCATGAAACATACAAAATGTTGAAAGATATCATCGATGCATGCCCCCACTTTAAAGGGGTTTCTAAAACCATTACTATGAGCAATAGATTTAGAGTGTCCAATTTTTACTCCTAAAACATGATAGATTTCCTCAAAAAACCCTATACCAAGTCATATGTTTTCCATATAAAGCTACACCATGAAAAAGGAGGGAGGGGTTGCCCATAAAAATACATGTGATCTATGGATTCAAGGTCAGTATTCCTTTGCTACAATATTGTTATAGAGCTCATAAATGTCATCATTCCTAAAATACTCATAGAACTAGAAGAATCACACATAAAGAGTGAAAACAAAGGAAAATCCTTTCGGTTCAACATGGAAGAGACTTAAATGTCTCGACACCATACGTCATCCCCAAAAGGAAAACATAAGACAAGTGTAAAGATAAAATGTTTATGACATAGGGAATAATGTAGGTACATATAGAGGAATGAAAACAAAGAGAGATATGCATCAAATTAAACAACATGATGAATCACATTATACACATGCAATCATATAAAATAACATGAAAAATAAAACAAAGTAAGAGGCTAGTAATTATAGCAAGTCATCTAGACATGCCAATCTCAGTTACAATATACGGAAGGTGGAAAAATACCCAAAGGGAAAATGTCAAGTTCCGTACTAGGAAACATACCAAGTCCAACACTCTTTTTAGGATATTTTTTATTTAAGCTCATAGTAGAGGAAACAAATTAGTTCAACTCATTATGAACTTGTTCATCAATCTTAGGAATGCCAATGTCATAATATAGATTAATCACAACATGAGGCGAGATGATAGTGTCCATGGAGGGTTCTTTTTTACATCATGGTGAGGGTATAGAATCATCATGCATTGCTTTAAGAAAGTTTTTATTTTAATTTCTTATGTTCTTTTCTTCTTTATCTTGTAATATACGAGCAATAACATGGTGTCTATGACTACACTCTCTAGCATTTCAATTTTGTTTCAATCTATTATCAATTTGTGCTTGTGTAGAAATGGGTTTATCAACAATAGGTTTCTTTTATTTCCTTAGGGGAGGAATGGAAGGAACCATAGGAGGTTGTTCAACCACTTTCTCTTTAGCTTTATAAACTTGTTTGATTTTAGGAAGCACAATGAGATTTTTTTGATTGTCTCACATAGTCTCCTATAAGAAATTATAGGATAATTTTTTGTAGGTTTCTCTTGGATATTTGGAAGGGATTTTTGTTCAATAATTAGCTTGTTAGGGATGGGTTACTCAATAATGGGTTGAGGCATATTTATAAGGGATAATTCTATTATGTGTTTTTCCTTAAACTTTTGATATGATTTAAAAAATTAGTCCTCACAAGGTCTAATAGGCTCAATAGGCTTGGGCCAAAATAGATTCAATGAAAATTTTACATGTGAAGACAAAATATCAAAGCCACTATGATGCATCATAAAGATTTCATTTACAAAGGGAAACTTTAAACATTTATGCACAATCGATAGAATGATGTTCATGGAGTGAAGCCATGGATAGCCTAATTTCACATGAAATTGGTCTGACGATGGGAGGATGATGAATGATACTTTAATTTTTTTCAGTCCAAATTTTAAGGGGATATATATTGAGCCTATTGCAAGACAAGCATAACCATTATGCATTTTGATCCATTATTTCGGTTTGTAATATGTATCTTGATAAATTTCATGCACAAAGAGGAATTGTTTAGTGATAAAATTCTCTCCACAAATGAGATCAATTAATATCCCATTAGTAGGCTTGTCCTTAATTCTTTCGACTATGTAAAGAGGACAATTAGATGCATGTTTAAGTATGTATTTTTGTGAGAAAGCAACATCAAGAAGCATTTTGGTTGAGCCCTTATGAGGTTTAGCTTTGATAAATGCTACCATTTTAATCAGTTCTTCATTGTAATATTTTATGTTTTCATTATTTTGGTCAACATTCATCACATCATTCTTTGTTTCACTATCTTTGAAAAATGAAATAGTGTATTTTGACATGGGATTTGTAAGGATTTGCAAGTTTTGGTTAGGAGGAGCTACAAACTTATTACCTTGATCATTCACATCCCAATTAGAAGATGCTTAGAATCAATGATTTCCTGCACAATATGTTTAAGACACTTATAATATTATGTATAATGTCCATTTTGTCGGTGGTAATAGTAATAATTTGGTCCAAAGACCACGAATAATGGTTTATTAGGATCAGGAGCTCTAATAGGAGGTAATGAAAGCATATTATTTTCCACAAGGTGCACAATGATATTATGAAGGGTGTCAGGTAGAGGGCTAAATTATCTATTCCTATCCCCAAAGGAAAAATGATTTGTTATATTTATAGTAGCCACTTGGTTACCAACTCATTGATTTGGTTGAGGGGAATTAATTTGTAAAAAGCCTCTATTCTATTTCTTGAAAGTAACTATTTTGTGTTGTAGATTCATATTTTTTAGGATGGCTAGGAGGATTTTTGATATCATGACCATAAGATGAATTCAAAAAATAATGAAGGGTTGTACATAACTATGTAAAGGATGGGAATCTCAATATCTCAAGTTTGGTTTGGATTTTGTTTTGTGAATTGGAAATAAATGTTGAAGGTTGACATCAGGAATCTTAATGTTTATTTGCAAATAAAGTGTTTGGTATCTAGCTATGAAAATGATCACTTTCTCATCATCAATTTATTTTCATGTCATTAAATCAGCTAGGGTCATCTTGGGACTCATGTGAATGTGGATGTTGTTGTAAAAGGAATCAACACACTCATTGAATGAACCAATTGAATTACTCGGTAAAGAAGAGAACCACTCTAAAGTAGTATCCTTCAAGGATCTAGGAAATAATTTAGCCAAGAGCTTATCTTCAAAGATGAAATCAATACATAGGTTTGTGAAAGTAGAAACATAGCTAACAAGATCTCCTCTCCCACCATATTTCTCAAATTCAGGAACTTCTATACCTCGTGGAATTTTTGTTCTCAATATCTCTAAGGATAGTAGTTTGGTTTTTATGTATTATGAAGGTTTACCATTGTTGTTTTGATTTATGGTTGCAACTTTCTATTGGAGGGATACCATGCTTTGCAAAAGTGTGTTAAGGATGGCATCATTATTATTAGTGTAAGGTAGAGGGGAGTAAGGTGGAGTGGTGTATGTATGCAAAGAGAAAGTGAATTAAAAATTTGTGAGGGAGGATGCTTAAGGAGATATTATATTTGAATGAAAAAATCTAGAAGGATTCCATGTGTAAATACCTAAGGAATTTTTTGCATTGCTAGTATGCTGGATTTTTGTGGTGACTTGATTGTTAGTGTATGTAGGGCTGGAAATGTGTATTGTAGAAGGAGGAATTGAAGTTCCACCTTGGCTTTGGGTACACCACAAATCTTGAGTACAAGTAGTCATGGTAGGGATGGTTTTAACATTATGCACATTGGTTGTAGGAATTGAAGTCATGGGAAATGAGGTATGCATGTTATGATCTATAGGGGGTTGATTATCAACATTATTAGGAAGAGAGATAGAAAACCCAATATCCATGATGAATGGTATATCACGGGATGAAATTAGTCTCAAAATGCATCTCACAATTGTATTACTAATAGGAAACTAAGTTGCAAAGCTCATAGAAGTTTTATAAACTTATTGTGCAAACCCAAAATGGAAAGAGGCTTGAAATGTAATGAAATGACCTAAAATGTAATGTGTAAATGCAAATTTTAGATTCTAAACAAGGTAATTTTTTTGTTACACTATGCAACAATCTAAAAATTAAGTGTTGTAAATGCAAATTTGAAATCACATAGTGCACTAAATGAACTAGATTAAGCTAGATCTAATGAAATGAATGAACCAAAAACTCAAAAAAATGGAATATAAATATGATAACAACAAACAGAAGCACAAAAATTAAGTTTTCAATTTCTAGAAATGCAGACCAAGATCTAATTAGGGACTCATTCACTATAGGGTGAATGGATTATAGATTAGGGTTTTGAAATTGATTTTTAGATATTTTCAGGTTTTTTTAATGATTTTTAGATTCAAGTATGATATAGTAAGTTTGAGGTTTAATTTTTTGTAAATACAATGTGAAATGAAAGTTGAAAATGTGAGAAAATGATGACCTAAAACACCTAGTTTGATATGTAATTTTGATTTGATTTTAAAATACAAGTAAAAGATATGCAAGATGACTATTTTTTTTTCCAATTTGAGGAATGAAAATAATGCAATCCTACAATCCTAGCTAAGATACAAATTTGAATGCAAAATAAACACCCTAAATGAGATCTAATCCAATGTAAATGAATGCATATGAATGTAAAATATAATCTATGATGAAAATAGATTCCAAAATTAGAGAACTGCAATGCTCAAAAAGAGGTCAGGTTCACCAAAATGAAACAAAGAAAAAGAGGTGCACCACAAATAAGATTAAAAAATGGGTACACCTAATTTTGATTGTTTTGTTTCACTAAATTATGAGGGTAATAATGCATAAATAAGAATCATAAAACAAACCTAACCAATATAGCAATCAAAAGGAAAGTTTTAAGAGGATCAAATGATGTGTACCTATTACAAAAAGTGCTTTTTTGGGCCTCCCTCAGGACTCATTCATCAAGTGGTGAATGGGTCTTTGCTAGGGTTTTGGAAAATCAATTTCTAGGTTCTATTTTTCAATTTATACTCTCCCAAATTCTAGGTGTTCAGCTCCCGAAGGTCAGAAATAAATTATGTAGAAGGATTTATGTGATATTGCAAGAAAGTTGACAACTTTGACAACTTTTTCTCTCCACTTGACCTTCAACCTCAAACCTGCAATCAAACATCAAAGGAGAAGAAAAATGTTGTTTTGTTAGGGAATAGTGGTTTTCCTTAGTCAAACCCTATTTTGGAAATTAAACTTTGAAATGAAAAAATGCATTAAAGGAAAGATGAATGAACAATGTAATGCTGCAAATCACCAATCCTCAATTGAACTTTGGAGTAAAAATCAACAATCTTTCATGAAGTGGATTCAATGTATGTAGATCTTGATCATATAATTTGACATGAAACAATTCTTGAATAGGGTCTCCAATGCTACATCAACACATTAGCTCAACAACATGCATGATGCAGTATGCCTTTGACATGATGAAATAGATCTTTTATTGCTGCAATAAAATTTAATAATATTCCCTTGAATGCTTTATAATTCTCTTGTGAAATCTTAGGATGATTGAATACAAATTATTAGGTCTTATTTATGAAACTAGGTGAAATATCCTTGTATTTAAACTTAAACTTATTTTTGACTCTCAAAATCCAAATAACACAAGACAATATTAGATCTAGGATTTGAAATCATGAAAATTCCACTAAAATCATATTCGAGAGGGGGTCCTAGGGTTAAGTGAGGGCCCATTTTCCATAGGGAGAATGGGTCCTAGGTCACTAGCCTAGGACACATTTATTATAAAATTAATTGTTGTGTAATATTATTTAAGAGTGTTGGGTTTTATCCCTCAAAAAATGCAATTAATTAGGCTTGGATTTGAATTAAAGGGTCCAATTAAAGAAAATTTAACCTCAATTAATTAATAAATCCCTAGATTAGTGTGAATGTGGAAAGATACACTTGACAACACCCTAAATAAGGCACAATTATGTCCATTTTTTTTTTAATTATTCATTCCCAAATTAAGTGTGAAAATGAATACTTCTTTCCACACTACAGGTATGTAGATTACAAAGTAAATTATATGGATTGCAGCAAACTCCCAAAGCATGGTATGCAAGGTTGGATAGGTACTTGATACACCAAGGATTCAATAAAGTTATGGAAAATAGTAATCTCTAATTAAAAGTTAAAAAAGATCAAATCTTAATTGTTGTTGTATATTGTGAGCCCTAATTTAATACATGCATAAACAAAGAAAAAAATCACAATATTAGATCGAATGCAAGGTAAAACAAGGATTCCCCATGAAATCCATTTACAAAACTTAAAATAGGGAAATGAAGAAAAGATGAACAAGGAAAGCAATGAAATCCTAATTAAGTATGAAAACTCGTGATCCTATGGGGGAGTTGGTGCCAATTGATGTGTCAAAATCAGCCCTTTCCCAAATCCTTTGTAAGATTTGATGATTTGATCCACTTTGTTGATGAAGAACAAGATGAGTTCTTGATAAAACCTGCAATAACATAGCTAAGATCTTCCATTGAGGATGAAGTTGAGTAGAGTAAGTTTACTCAAGTTGTGGATGATAAAATGAGAGGAAGAGTCTCATTTATATATTTCAAATTGGAAGAATGAGTGAAAACAAGAGATGTGGGATCATTCAACATCCAATGGCCAAGTGCCACTTGTCAAGATGTGAATGGTTGAAGAATGAGCACATTTTGGTGAATGTGCCAAAGAGGGGGAGATTTGAAATTCGAATTTGAAAGTTGGGAGGAGAGAAGAATGGAGTTAATGTAACTTGGCTAAATGCACAAGGACATGTAAGAGGAGTGAATGCCTTGTTGGAAGTACCCATCCACTTGCATTTTTTGAATTCAAACTTGAGGGAACATTACCTTTTGATGCCATGTGAGAGAAAATAGAGAATTAAATAAATCAAAGTAATTGATTTATTGTGCAAGTTGCATTGTGTAGAGGATTTTAGTGAGAGGGATTAACTTAATCAAGATTTTGATTAATTTAACGAAGAATTTGATGATTTGATAGTTTTGACTTAAATTGATGAGTTTATTTAAATAAGAATTTAGACGAAATGATTAATTAAATAAATGATTTGATTTATTTAACTAAGGAGGAATATGTTAGATTAAATCAAATAAGGTTTAATTTATTTAATTTACTAAGAGGACTTTAGAGATGTTAATTAAATAAAATGATTTATGAAACATAGATGTAGGGTTAATTAAATTAAATTGATTAATTTAATCACTAGAGGAGGAAGACTTAATCAAATAAATAATTATTTATTAAATTAGGATACATAATATGATGAAATGCTAAGAATGTGATGTAGGAGGAAATGTCATTAGTAATCAGGATCAAGTGTACCAGATCGAGAATGTACATTTTCCATGTCTACATATATGTTGATGATATAATATTTGGAGGAAATGAAGCTATCTGGAAGAAAATTGTAAAAGAGATGCATAAATAATTTGAGATGTTTATGTTTGGGGAGATTAATTTATTCCTTTGATTATAGTCAATTAGATTGAAAAAGGTATACCAATTTCACAATCAAAGTATGTCAAGGAAATGTTGAGGAAGTTTAGAATGGAATATTCTAAACTGGTATGTACACCTATAGTTATTGGTTGCAAGCTAAGTAAGAATGATAGATATCCTAAGGTTGATCAGAGAAAGCATAGACCAATGATTGGAGGACTACTAATAGACCGGATATCATGCATGTAATTAATCTTGTGGCTACATCTCAAGAAGATCCTAAAGATTCACATGTAGTAGTGAAGAGGATATTCAGATACTTGAAGGTAATTCTGGAGCATGGCTTGTGGTATCCAAAGGATATTGATTTTTCTCTAAGTGCATATATAGATGCAAGTTGGATAGGATGTGTTGATGACAAAAAAAGTACAAGTAGCAGTTCATTATTTCTTAGATGTAGATTGGTGTCTTTGATTGAGAAAGAAGAAAGATTCAATATCTTTATCTATTGTAGAGATATAATATATTGTAACATCTTGTTGCACACAAGTGTTCTGGATGAAGCAAACCTTGAAGGATATTATAGTTACATATGATGAACCGATTTCTATATTTTATGATAATAAAATTGTCTTTAACATTTCAAATAATTAGGTGTAGTCAAGGATAAAAATATCTCAATATTGTATCACTTTTTAAGAGAGAAGGTTGTAAATAAAGAAGTGAAGCTTGAGTGTGTGCCTATAAAGGACCAGGTTGCTGATATATTCACTAAGGATCTACATAAGGATAATTTTGAGTATCTCTAAGAGTAGTTAGAGGTAATTACCCCTCCTTTGAACTAGATGCATAAGGACATTCAATAGTACAATACACTTCAAGATTCATCCTTGTTCTAGGCTGATTTTTGAGGCTATCTCTTAGGGGGAGTAGGTAGTGCCTTATTGGTTGTTGCAGTTAGGGGGAGTGAATGTTAGTGTAGGTTGGTGTAGTGGATTCTATTTGGTAAAGTTTGTTGTGTGATCCTAAGGGGGAGTGTGGAAAGTAGTAAAGAGAGAAAGTGTGTGTGTTCGATGTCAAAGGGAAAAATAGATACAAATGTGTTGTTCTTTTCCATTGATGTCAAAGGGGAGAGAGTAATGTGAAAATAAAAGGGAGGGAAAAATAATGTGAAAAAAATGTTCAATTTTTAAAGGGGAGAGAGTAATGTGAAAAAGGAGATTATGATGTAAGGGGAAGAAAGAGAGAGTTGATATGGAATAGTTTGCTGGTGATCAGAGTTGTCATGGTTTTTGTTGATGGGTTTTCATATCATTTGTTTCCATCAATGACAAAGGGGGATATTGTTGCAATTATGAGTAGTTGGTGTTGTCATTGATGTCAACAAGCATGGGGGAGATTATTGTAGGATTATGTTTGTATTCCCATTGATGACTGGTTGTGTTGATGCTTTGATTAGTTTCATTATGTTGTCACTAGTAAGTGCTACTAGTATCAACCTCTAGTGTTGCTTTGATAAAATTCTATGGATGTATAGTTGAATTAAAATGGTGAGGAGGAAGTGTTGAAGATGATGATTATATGTCTTTGGTGCTTGGTTTCCAATTTATTTTGATATAATTTGAATAAAAGAGGAAAAAATGTGTCGTAGAGGTGCTCTAATATTTAGTGTAGTGTTATGGTTTTTGTTCATATATCTTCTATCTTGAAGATCTGATTGTGTGGTTCATATATGTTGATCAAAGGTGTTCAAAGGTTTTATATCTAGAATTTGTTTTTTTGGTTCATTGTGCAAAGAGAGTCATGTTCACCAATGTGTGAATTGTGTTGGAGTGGTGTCTAAGAGAATTTTTTTTCTCTATTTTTCTTTGTGATTTGGTTTTTCGTCTTTCACTTTTGTAAGTGTTCTAAATAGGTTCATATCAACCTTCATTCAAATTTGTTCATGGGTTGGTTCTCTACAAGTTTATTTCTTGAGTTAGAGAGTATGTAAGGTTGTCTAAGTGTACTAGGTGTGTACATTCTTTAGGTGAAAGTTGTAGTGAAGGATTTTTTAGATTGTAGGGTGTTTATGGAATCTAGATTGTATTCAAGTGTTGTGTGTGGTCCACGAAACATATTTTTTATTTAAGGAACAATGTACTTAAATGATAATGGTGTTAACACTAGTTTGACCGACCTTGGGTGTTTACATGAATTTGTGGATTTTCTTCAGTGATTGTGGGAGTGTGGTGTGATGTTTATGTATGATTTGGGATTGAGTTAAGATTTGGTGTGGTCCATTTTCATTCCTTTCCATTGTGGAAATTCTTAGTGACGAAATAATTTGAATTTTCATGGTTGAGGTTCATAGTTGACCTTGGAGAATGTTTTCAAGGTTGGAGAAGGTATAAATAAGTTATGAGTTGATGGAGAATTGTGTCATGTTATGTGTTATGTGAATTGCAGAGTTGTGATGTATGAATTTTTGAAATGCAGTGTAAGCTTAATTAGTTAGACCACCAAAATTAGTGAGAAGAAGGTGTCTAAAATAATCAAATAGAATCTGAATGTGTTAGTGATACTTATGTAAATCTATTCTAATGCATTGAGATAGATTTATCATTATATCACTCTTCTTTTTTTATTTTATGTAATTTGATAGTGATCCCTTGTTTCTTTTGCTGTAGTAAGCCCTCTGATAGTGAGCCTATTGTATTTGGTGTAGCAATTACTTTATATTGTGAGATAATCCTCACTGTGGTTTTTCCAATCCTGGGTTTTCCACATAAATTTGGTGTTCTATTATGCATGGAGTTGTGTTACAATTTTTTGTTAATTTTTTTCGTGCTAAATCATTCTAAAAAATTAAGGGTTAATTTAGTTAATGTGGATCTAAATGTTTATGAGGGTTTGAATTTTCAATGTGCAATTGATTCACCCCCCATCTCAGTTTTCTTATGTGCATTCAAAAATTGGTATCAGAGCAAGGTTCATTGGAAGAAAGCTTAATTGTTTGAGGCATATCTAGGATTTCACACAAGAGGGATGCTCCTTTGTTTGATAGATCAGACTATGGTTTCTGGTTGTCTTGTGCGCGTTCAATATGTTGACCTCCTTCTGTTGAAAAAATGGTAAAGTATATAGAAATGAGGGATAATGATGGGTAAGTGCAGAAAGATGGGTCCCAAAAAGGGGGCTTAAGTGGCAACTTTTTTTTTTAAATCAGAAAATACTGACCTTGGACGTGAAATTGAGGATAGTTATAGTCAAAATTTTGAGATGGAACAAAAAATGGATCAAATTGCTCTGAGTGAAATTTCTAAACTACTAATTTATTTTGAAAATGGTTGAGATTAAGGGGTTCAAAAGAGGGACATACAAAAATTGGTTTTCTTTTTGTTAGAAAAATATAATATAGAAACTCTTCTACGACCCTCGTATAGTGAATTTTTTATAGTATTTTTAAAATCACAATGGCTAGAAGTTAGCTAGCAGTATGTAGTTGATGCACGATTTTTCTAATAAATTTTTAATGAATATTTGATTTTTTACTAATTTTTGAAGTAGACACTTCCTTGAAAACAAAATTTTGGCTATGCTACCCAAACAAATTTTGGAAACTAATTGAATTTATTTTTTTAGAATTGAGTCTAGTTTCTAAAAATGTAATTTATTTGAAATTTTGATGAATGATTAATTTATAATGAAAAAAACACCAAAAATTGCTATTTTCCAAAAACGAGACATACAAACAAAAGAAATTATGGATGAAAGGTTTAACATTGTCAGAAAGTGAGCAAAATTACATCATTGGATAGCTAAGAGAGAACCTAACATTACCCAAATGTTTGATTTGTTTGATATTGAACCACGTGCAATCCTGATGGTGAGCACAAACCCGATTATGTGAAATATTGCACAATTTGCAAAAACACATCTCTAGTTGTGAAGAATTCCCTCCAAGCCTTTGGATTGGTATTCAAAGGAAAATACCAACCTCAAGGCTTGGGAATTCCCAAAGTAAGATATAACACACACGTGTTATAACGTGAGTGTGTTAGAACACGAGCACGCTATATCTCAGTTTTAATTTTTTTTGCATTTGTGAGGAACATGTCTAGCAAGACATAATGAGAGCATAGTACTATGTTCTTTCCTTATGTATTTATTTATGTTAAATGCTATTCTATTGAATGCATGTTTATATATTTGTATATTTGTGTGTACATGTACGCCTATATGTCATGTATGTATGTATGTATGTATGTATGCATGCCTATATGTATCAATGCATGTATATTGTATGTATTCCTATTTGTATGTAAGAGTGTATCTACACATGTAAATGTATGCTTGTATGTATGTAGGATTGTATGTACATATGTATTATGCTTTTATGTATGTATTTATGTATCTTTAGAGGGAGAGACAATTTTAAGAGGGGGATATATATATTTGTCTAGGTAGGGTGGAAGGGAGAGAGAGAGAGAGAGAGAGAGAGAAAGGGTGGGGGAGAGAGAATTGAGAGAGAGGGAGAGAGAGAGGGGGGAGAGATAGAAAGGGAGAAAGAGAGAGTTATGCAAGTAGGGTTCCAAAGAGAGAGACCTAAGAGTGTGAGGGGGATGAGAGGGAGAGACTAGAGAGATAGGTCGTGAAAGGGAGTGTGAGAGAGATGGAGTGGGAGAGAGAGGGAGTGTGAGCGAGAGACCTGAGAGAGGGAGAGGGTGTGGGAGGGATTGAATTGAGAGAGGGAGAGAAAGATAGGGGTGGAGTGAGAGGGACTTATCTAGGTAGGGTGGAGGGATAAATATAGAGATCATAGAGAGAGAGAGTTACCTAGGTAGGTTTCTAGAGGGAGAGAGGGAGAGAGAGGGAGTGGGAGAGAGGGAGGGAGGGATATATAGTGAGATAGATAGAGGGGGTGAGAGAGGGTGGTAGGGATTTATTGAATGAGAGGTACGTAGAAAGAGGGAGAGGGTAGATAGAGACAATTAAAGAGGGTAAGAGAGAGGTAGTGAGGGAGAGGTGGGATGTATAGATAGAGAGGAAGTGATAGGAGTTGAGGTTATAGGGTTTAGGGATTAGGGTGGAGGACCTATAGGGTTGATGGTTTCTAGGGTATTAGGGTTTAAGGGCTAAGGGTTGAGGGTTGAGGGTTTAGGGTTGATGGTAGAGGGTATTTGGTTGAGGGTATAGGGTAGAAGGTTTAAGGGTTTAGGGTTAAAGGGTTTAGGGTTCAAGGTTTAGGGTTTAGGGTAGAGGGTTTAGGGTATAGGTGTGAGGTTATATGGTTGAAGGATTAGTTTAAGGGTCCAATGCAAAGGGTAGAGGGTATATGGGTTGAGGGTTTAGGGTTTAAGGATTGAGGGTTGAGGGATTAAGGGTTGAGGGTTGAGAATTGAGGGTTGAGGGTTTAATGTATAGGGTAGAGGGTTTAAGGGTTAAAGGGTTTAGGGTTTAAGGGTTGAGGGTTTAAGGTTGAGGGTAGAGGATTGAGGGTTTAGGGTATAGGGTCAAGGTATTAGGGTTGAGGGTCCAATGTATAGGGTAGATGGTATAGGGTTTGAGGGATCAGGGTTTAAGGGTTGAGGGTTAAGGGTAGAGGGTTGAGGGTTTAAGGGTTAAGGGATTAAGGGTTGAGGGTTTAGGGATTAATGTAGAGATTTTTCTTAGATTTAAGGGTTTAAGGGTTGAGGGATTAGGGTTTAGGGTAGATGGTATTTGGTTGAGGGATGAGGGTAGAGGGTAGAGGGTTTAAGGGTTTAGTGTTTAAGGGTTGAGGGTTGAGGGTTTAGGGTTGAGCATTTAAGGGTTTAAGGGTTGAGGATTTAATGTTGATGGATTAGGGTAGAGAGGGAGGGATGGATGGATAGAGAGATGGAGGGAGAAGTGAGATAGAGAGAAAGAGAAAAGATGAGGGAGGGACATAGATATATGAGGGTTGAGGATCCAATTTATAGGGTAGAGGGTTGAGAATAGATAGTATAGGGTTGACAACCTATAGGGTTTAGGGATTAGGGTATTGGGTTGAGTGTATAGGGTTGGGGGATTAGGGTTGAGGGTACATATGGTTGAAGGATTGGAGTTGAGAGTCCAATTTACAATGTAGAGGGTATCAAGGTTGAGGCTTCAGGGTTTGAGGGTTGAGGATTGAGGGATTAAGGGTTGAGGGTTGATAATTGAGGGTTTAATGTATAACGTAGATGGTATAGGGTAGAGGGTTTAAGGGTTGAGGATTTAGGGTTTAAGGTTGAGGGTATATATTTGGGGGATTAGGGTTGAGGGTCCAATGTATAGGGTATAGGGGTTGAGGGATTAGGGTTTAAGGGTTGAGGGATTAAGGGTCAAGAGGGTTGAGGGATTAGGACAAATATTTTACTAAGTGGGATTAAGGGTTTAAGGGTTGAGGGTAGATGATTAATGGTAGAGGGTAGAGGGTTTAAGGGTTTAGAGTTTAAGGGTTGAGGGTATAGAGTATAGGGTTTAGGGTTAAGTGTTTAAGGGTTGTTAGGGTAGAGGGTAGAGGGTATAGGGTTTAAGGTTCAGGGTAGAGGATTGAGAGTAAAGAGTTGGGGGATTATGGTTGAGGGTCCAATGTATAGGTAAAGGGTATAGGGGTTGAGGGATTATGGTTTAAGGTTTGAGGGATTAAGGGTCAAGAGGGTTGAGTGATTACAATAGAGATTTTACTAAGTGGGGTTATGGGTTTAAGGGTTGAGGAATTAGGGTAGAGGGTAGAGGGTTTAGGGTTTAAGGTTGAGGGTAGAGGATTGAGGGTATAGGGTTGAAGCTCCAATGTATAGGGTAGAGGGTATATGGGTTGAGGGATCAGGGTTTAAGGGTTGAGGATTGAGGGATTACGGGTCAAGAGAGCTGAGGGATTAGGGTAGAGAGTTTACTAAGTGGGTTTAAGTGTTTAAGGGTTGAGGGATTAGGTTTGAGGGTAGAGGGTGTTGGGTTAAGGGATTAGGGTTGAGGGTAGAGGGTATTGGGTTGAGGGAAGAGGGTACATTGTTAAAGGGTTGAGGGTTTAAGGTTGAGGGTAGAGGGTTGATGGTATAGGGTTAGGGGATTAGGGTTGAGGGTCCAATGTATAGGGTAGAGGGTATAGGGGTTGAGGGATTAGGATTTAAGGGTTGAAATATTAAGGGTCAAGAAGTTCAAGGGATTAGGCTTGAGTTTTTACTAAGTGGGTTTAATGGTTTAAGGGTTGAGGGTAGAGGGTAGAGGGTAGAGTATTGAGGGTAGAGGGTTTAAGGGTTGAGGGTTTAGGGTTTAGCATTTAGGGTTGAGTGTTTAAGGGTTTAGAGGGTAGAGGGTAGAGGGTAGAGGGTTTAAGGGTTGAGGGTATAGGGTTGGGGGATTAGGGTTGAGGGTCCAATGTATAGGGTAGAGGGTATAGGGTATAGGGGTTGAGGGATCAGGGTAGAGAGTTTACCAAGTGGGTTTGAGTGTTTAAGGGTTGAGGGATTAGGTTTGACGGTAGAGGGTACTGGGTTGAGCATAGATTGTTTAAGGGTTGAAGGTTGGGGGTTTAAGGTAGAGTATAGAGGGTTGAGGTTATAGGGTTGGGGGATTAGGGTTGAGGGTCAAATGTATAGGGTAGAGGGTATATGGGTTGAGGGATTAGGGTTTAAATATTGAGGGATTAAGGGTCAAGAAGGTTGAGGGATTAAAGTAGAGAGTTTACTAAGTGGGTTTAAGGGTTTAAGGGTTTAAGGGTTGAGGGATTAGGGTAGAGGGTTTAAGGGTTTAGGGTTTAAGGGTTGAGGGTTTAGGGTTGAGTGTTTAAGGGTTTATAGGGTAGAGGGTAGAGGGTAGAGGATTCAAGGGTTGAGGGTTTAAGGTTGAATGTAGAGGATCGAGGGTATAAGCTTGAGGTATTAGGTTTGAGGTTCCAATGGATAGGGTAGAGGGTATAGGGGTTGAGGGATTATGATTTAAGGGTTGAGGGTTGAGGGAGGGTAGAGATTTTACTAAGTGGATTCAAGGGTTTAATTGTTGAGGGATTAGGGTTGAGGGTAGACTGTAGATTTTTTAAGGGTTGATGGTTTAAGTGTTGAGGATTTAATGTCGAGGGTATATGGTTGTGGATTAGGGTTGAGGCTCCAATGTATAGGGTAGATGGTATAGAGGTTGAGGAATTAGGGTTTAAGGGTTAAGGGTTGAGGGTTGATGGATTAAGGGTCAAGAGAGTTTAGGGATTAGGGTAGAGAGTCTACTAAGTGGGTTTAAGGTTTCAAGGGTTGAGAGATTAGGGTTGAGGGTAGAGGGTATTTGGTTCAATGTAGAGGGTATATGGTTTAAGGGTTGAGGGTTGGGGGTTTAAGGTTGAGGGTAGAGGGTTGAGGGTTGAAGGTATAGGGTTGGGGAATTAGGGTTGATGGTCCAATGTATAAGGTAGAGGGTATAGGGGTTGAGGGATTAGGGTTTAAGGGTTGAGGGATTAAGGGTCAAAAGGGTTGAGGGATTAGGGTAGAGATTGTACTAAGTGGGTTTAAGGGTTAAGGGTTTAGGGATTAGGGTTGAGAGTAGAGGGTAGAGGATTGAGGGTGGAGGGTTTAAATTTTGAGTGTTTAGGGTTGAGTGTTAAAAGGTTTATAGGGTAGAGGGTAGAGGGTTTAAGGTTGAGGGTAGAGGGTAGATGGTTTAAGGGTTGAGGGTAGAGGGTTGAGAGTATAGGGTTGGGGGATTAGGTTTGAGGGTCCAATTTATATGGTAGAGGGTATATAGGTTGAGGGATTAGCGGCTAAGGGTTGAGGGATTAAGGGTCAAGAGAGTTGAGGGATTAGGGTAGAGAGTTTACTAAGTTGGTTTAAGGGTTTAGAGATTAGGGTTGATGGTAGAGGGTAGAGAGTTTAGGGTTTTAGGATTTAAGGGTTGAGGGTTTAGGTTTTAGTGTTTAGGGTTGTGTGTTTAAGGGTTTATAGGGTAGAAGGTAGAGGGTAGACGGTTTAAGAATTGAGGGTTTAAGGTTGAGAGTAGAGGATGGTTTAAGGGTTGAGGGTTTGGGGTTTAAGGTTGAGGGTAGAGGGTTGAGGGTATAGGGTTGGGGTATTAGGGTTTATGGATTAGGGTAGAGATTTTATGAAGTGGGTTTAAGGGTTTAAGGATTGAGTGATTAGAGTAGAGGGTAGAGGGTAGAGGGTAGAGGGTAGAGGGTAGAGGGTAGAGGGTATAGGGTAGAGGGTATAGGGTAGAGGGCAGAGGGTAGAGGGTAGAGGGTAGAGGGTTTTAGGGATTAGGGTGTTTTGGTTAAGGGTTTAGGTTTGAGTGTTTAAGGGTTCCTAGGGTAGAGGGTAGAGGGTAGAGGGTAGATGGTTTAAGGGTTGAGGGTTGGGGGTTTAAGGTTGAGGGTAGAGGTTTGAGGGTATAGGGCTGGAGGATTAGGGTTGAGGGTCCAATATATATGGTAGAGGGTATAGGGGTTGAGTGATTAGGGGTTAAGCATCAAGGTATTAAGGGTCAAGAGGGTTGATGGATTAAGGTAGAGAGTTTACTAAGTTTCTTTAAGGGTTTAAGGGTTTAGAGATTAGGGTTGAGGGTAGAGGGTAGAGGATTGAGGGTATCGGGTTTAAGGGTCTAGGATTTAAGGGTTGAGGGTTGAGGGTTTAGTGTTTAGGGTTGTGTGTTTAAGGGTTTATAGGGTAGAGGATCGAGGGTTTAAGGTTGAGGGTAGAGGGTAGATGGTTTAAGGGTTGAGCGTTGGGGATTTAAGGTTGAGGGTAGAGGGTTGAGGGTATAGGGTTGGGGGATTAGGTTTGAGGGATTAGGGTAGAGATTTTACTAATTGGGGTTAAGGGTTTAAGGGTTGAGGGATTAGAGTAGAGGGTATAGGGTAGAAGATTGAGGTTAGAGGGTTTAAAGGTTTAGGGTTTTTGGGTTGAGGGTTTAGGGTTTATGATTTAGGGATGAGTGTTTAAGGGTTCATAGGGTAGATGGTAGAGGGTTTAAGGGTTGAGGGTAGAGGATTGAGGGTATAGGGTTGGGGTATTAGGGTTGAGGTTCCAATGTTTAGGGTAGACGGTATAGAGGTTTAGGGATTAGGGTTTAAGGGTTGATAGTTGAGGCTTGATGGATTAAGGTTTAAGAGGGTTGAGGGATTAGGGTAGATATTTTACTAAGTGGTTTTAAGGGTTGAGGGATTATGGTTGAGGGTAGAGGGTATCGGGTTTATTGTAGAGGGTAGATGGTTAAAGGGTTGAGGGTTTAAGGTTGAGGGTAGAGGATTCAGGTTATAGGGTTTGGGGATTATGGTTGAGGGTCCAATTTATAGGGTAGAGGGTATAGGGGTTGATGGATTAGGGGTTAAGGGTCAAGGGTTGAGGGTTGAGGGTTGAGGGATTAATGGTCAAGAGGGTTGAGGGATTAGAATAGAGATTTTAATAAGTGGGGTTAAGGGTTTAAGGGTTGAGGGTAGAGGGTAGATGGTTTAAGGGTTGAGTGTTGGGGATATAGGGTTGGGGGATTAGGGTTGAGGATCCAATGTATAGGGTAGAGGGTATAGGGGTTGAGGGATTAGGGTTTAAGGGTTGAATAATTAAGGGTCAAGAGGGTTGATGGGTAAGGGTAGAGAGTTTAATAAGTTGGTTTAAGGTTTTAAGGGTTGAAGGATTAGGGTTGAGGGTAGAGGGTAGAGGGTAGAGGATTGAGCGTAGAGGGTTTAAGGGTTTATGGTTTAATGGTTGAAGGTAGAGGATAGTGGGTATAAGGGTTAAGGGTAGAGGGTAGAGGGTAGAGCGTAGAGGGGAGAGATATAGAATTAGGGTATAGGTATTGAGGGTATAAGGGTTAAGAGTAGAGGGTAGAGGGGAGAGACATAGAATTATGGTATAGAGGTTGAGGGTATAAGGGTTAAGGGTAGAGGGGAGAGTGGAGAGAGATAGAATTAGGGTATAATGGTTGAGGGTAGAGGATAGTTGGTATAAGGGTTGAGGGTAGAGGGTAGAGGGGAGAGATACAAATGGAGTGAGTGAATGAGAGAGAGTTGAGAGAGGGAGAGGGGGGAGGAGGGAGAAATTTTAGAGAGAGGAGGGGAGTAGGAGAGAGATAGAGGGTAGAGGATAGAGGGTATAAGGGTTAAGGGTAGAGGGTATAGGGGAGAGGGGACTAAAAAAGAATTAGGGTATAGGAGTTGAGGGTATAATGGTTAAGGTTGGAGGAGAGTGGGGAGAGATATAGAATTTGGATTTAAGGGTTGAGGGTAGAGGATAAAGGGTAGAGGGTAGAGGGGAGAGAGACAAAAGGAGTGAGTGAATGAGAGAGAGAGTTGAGAGGGGGAGAGGGGTTAGGAGGGAGATATTTGAGAGAGAGAGAGGGGGAGAGTGGGATAGAGGTAGAGGGTAGAGGATAGAGGGTACAAGGGTTAATGGTGGAGAGTAGAGGGGAGAGACATAGAATTAGGGTATAGGGGTTGAGGGCTAAGAGTAGAAAGTAGAGGGGAGAGATATAGAGTTAGGGTTTAAGGGTTGAGGGTAGAGAATAGAGGGTAAGGGTTAAGGGTAGACGGGAGAGGGGAGAGAGATATAATTAGGGTATAGGGGTTGAGGTTATAAGGGTTAAGGGTGGAGGGTAGAGGGTAGAGGGGAGAGAGATATAATTAGGGTTTAAGAGTTGAGGGTAGAGGATAGAGGGTAGAGGGAGATAGACAAAAGGAGAGTGAGGGAGTGGGAGAGACATATAGGGTAGAGGAGAGAGGGGAGATAGAAAGAATTAGGGTTTAAGGGTTGAGGGTAGAGGATAAAGGGTATAAGGGTGGAGGGGAAACAGATAGAAGGAGTAAGTGAATGAGAGAGAGAGAGAGAGAGTCAAGAGAGGGATAGGGGGTAGGAGGGATATAATTGAGAGAGAGAGAGACAAAGGGAGTGGGAGTGAGATAGAGGGTAGAAGATATAGGGGAGAGATATAAAATTATGGTATATAGGGTATAGACAAAGACAAAAAATAATTCTATAAAAAAACCAACTTTCTCATAACATGAGCATGTTTTGAAGAAGTAGAGATGTGAATTTTTTTTGCAAGAAATAATGCACTTGCGTTATAACGCGAGTGTGTTTTGCCTTGTTGTAAAAATGGTAAAAAAACTCAATATATCCTTGATCTCAAGGCCCACATTTTGCATATTCTCTTAGTTCTGCATGTGCTTTTAAAAAAGGTAGCTTTTTGATGATGGTGTGAAGTGTGCATGCATTTTTTTCACATTCCACCACCTTTTTCATTATTCCACCACCTTTGGATGAAATAGCATACTTTTCATGTTGAAAGGCATATAATATCAATTTAAGTCTGAATTCCATTTAAAAGTGATATACAATTGAAGTTTGGATGGGAACAAGGTTTTGAAAAAGTCAAATTGTTGAGGAGTTTGAAGAAAAAAGAAGCAAAAGCTACATAATTGGGTAGAACTCCTCTATTTCAAATTCTAGTTTTTAAGGTATGTGAAGTCTTTACACATTTTCTTTTATTCTATTATGGCTTTGTTTTATTTTTGTTATTTTGCATATTCCATGTTGATCATTATTTGTTTGTCATTATAACCTTAGGCTTTCAATGCACATTTTAAATTACACAATTCTATACACTTGCCAATTAGATTTTTAAACCAAATTTCTTTGAGGAATTTTTTTATTTAACAATTGACTTACCTTGTGTATGCTTCCACATTTTGTATACACATATATATGACATAATTTTTAGGGAAGTTAAAAAACATCATATCTCAATCCTTTATTATGGATGTGCATACCACTCTCCAAAGATTTCTGATGCAAATCATCTACATAATTCCACAAACTTCAAGGGTAATTCTGACCCTAATCCCAAATTGAGAAGATCAACAAAACTTTCAACCAATATTTACTTAAAATTTCAACCAAAATCCATAACTTTGTAACTTGTTTCACTTTGCTAAAAGGCACCAAATTACCAAATCAGGTTACCAACTCACCTCAAACCCTAAAAAAACTTTGAACATAATTATCTTGATTGGTTAAAATAAAAACACTATTGGAAAACTCTGAATCACTGAACTCATCAAACATTCTGACCAAGACACCAATTTGCATCTTGTTTCCACATTACTATAAAGGACTAAAACAATAAATCTTGACTCCAAACCTTACAGATGTAACCAAGGGAGGTCCTACAACACACTTTTCACAAAAATCAACCAACAAAATAGCTATGAGTTCTCCAAAATCTCTAATTCACACTATCTCAAACAATTCTCACAATTTCCTTGTAGCATTAAAAATCAACTCAATCAGGTAAATCTTCTCAATGACCTTTCAGACCAAAACTTGAATCATTTCAAAGACCCATCAGGGCACCTTTCAACATATCTCAAATACACAATAGGTTTCTCTATCATAACTCACTCAAATTAGGCATATAACACCAACTACGCCTCAAATTAGGCCTATTTTGTAAATGGACTCAACATTAAACTTTCCCTTTCTCCAAATTCACTTGGGAAAAAATCTACAGGTGTCAAAACCTAGGATTCCACACTTGTTAGAAACTCATCCAACGAAGTACCAAACCATAAAACCCTCTTTTCTAGGCAAAAACCTAGTGATTTAATGAAAGTCTTGCTTCCAATCCTCTCACAAGTCTACAACCGCTTCAAACAGGACCCAATTGACATGCACAAACTCAATTAATCAAGAAATCACATTGACACAGCATAATTCTCACTTTTCCATATCAAAACCTCACTATTTCACTTGGAAAACTCAATTTTCCCCTCTAGGCCAACATTCCCAACACCTTATTCGACATCCCTTGGACTCACATACATTATCCACACCTGCCAAAAATTTTATTTGGCCATTCTATTGAGATACAATAATGGTTAGCAGGTGGAATGGCCTAATTTAACATTGTAAGGCCTCAAACCCTTAACTCTATTTTACATAGGAAGGTTTGGGAAAACAACTCAAAATCCCTCCAAATGGGATATTAGACTATCAAAAATTCTGCAAAACAAAGTTAATTCATGATACAAATGAGTCCAACAAGTTTCTTCCAAATCTTCGAAAGAAAACTTACATAGATGGATTTTACCTTATTTATGCTTTTTCCCTCCAAAATAACTATCCAACTCCCAAAAATTGACTTTTGAATTCTTATGACCGTTGATATTCCCTTACAAGGTAATTTTGCAAATTTTGATGACAACTTTACAACTTTTCAATATTTTGCACTTTTTGCAAACTTGACTTTATAAATACCTAATATTAATCTAAAATGACTAATTACAATATCAAATTGTCTCATAGACATTATCTTATACAAAACTCCCAAAATCCTAAAGCCTAGACCTTAAAACCTTGAATTGACAAACAAATTTAAATGGTACCCTTGCACCATTTACCGGGCCCAAATTCTTCTTAACCATCATCATCTTAACATGAAAAAAAAATCACCTTTTCATAACACAATATCATCTGTTTCACAACTTATTGCACTCAATTTGTATATGTATGCACATGGTAACCAAACTACCTCCAAGCATTTACAACTGTCATTTCATGAAACCCTAAACTGTAGGTACCATTTCTTGCATGGAAATTGATGCAGAGGATCAATGGCTACACAAATAATTTAACTAGAATTAAAGACTAGGGCTTGATTGACTCCCTAACACATAAAAAGTCTCATCAAAGGAATATGATTCCAAGGTCTCCAATCCACACCAAGGGTTTAAGGTCTTTGCATGAATTTTATAGGGCATCTAACAAGATTAAGAAAATAAACCATACAAAACTTGACCACTCAAACTACCAGGTGTATAAGCATGAATTTGCACCCCTAAATAAAATTTCCTTTTACCCCCTTGCAATATTAAAAACCTAAGGATCCTTAATTCCACTTAATCCCATTGTCCACATCACACTTGGTGCCTGTTTGTGTGTCGATGGGAGCATTTCTATTCAGGATGCCAGCACGACACGTAAACTTTCGCACAACGCAGTTACATCCCTAGCAGATTCATGTGGCTGGAGAATGTAGAGACATTACATTTTTGATTGGGAGTCGAAGTGTAATGCCCCTCTTTAGCTAGCCAACCTGAATATGGCCATTTTTCATCCTTTCCTTCATATTCTTCATCCATCCATCCATTTTTCTCTTCAGGAAAACTTCAACAGAGTTTGGTGAGACCATTTTGAGCATTCTCTCTACTTCATTCATCCATTTTCAAGCTTTGTAACAACACTTTTCACTCTATAACAACAATCCACTACTCCACTTTGATAGTGCGAGTGCAGAAAAAATGCCATTGCAACAGACACTTGAGTTCCTCTCATTTTCTCCTCCACAAGCCTTGAGTGCTTTGGATGGAGGTGGTAAGATCCTCTCATCTCATCTATCATCTCTAGTTGAGTAAGAATGTATTGTTTTGTATTATCTTTTGTTTATGTAGCTTGTATTCCTTCCTTTATCTTTATTCCTATCATTGCAAACTTGGTTGTCCATGGAGGTGGAAACACCAAAATGGGGGTCTAATTGAGGCAAGCCCCTAAATAGCCCCAACATTCCCCCTTTTTATGTGTGTAGGTGGAGAGAGCTTGGAGAAAATTGGTGAGAAGACTATTGTACGAAATCATCTTCGTCACCCTTGCGGTAATATATTTATTTTATCACATACGTATTTACATCTCATTCTTCTTAATCTCATTATGTTGTTCAAGATACTTCTAAACTATGCTATTAGTCTACCTTTTAGAGTTTAACCTTGTTTCTCTAAATTTCTGGCCATATGGATGCCAACGTGCCTATGAGACACCAGTCCACCATGCTTCATCCCAGAACCGCACTTATATCCTTTGACAAAGAGCTATCTAAGACATAAAGTTCACCATAAAAAGTGTCTCGTCTAGTCTACCTTCAACTCTTGAGATTGCAAAGTGGTTGAAGCACACCTAGTCCTCATCATTCTCATTCCTTCTATTCTAACATTATTTTAAACTAAGGTAAGTTAGGCTAGCCTTTCCACTCTTGGCCTTTACTAACTTGGGGCCTTGTAGTGGTTGGTCTCCCTCTCTTACATTTTTGGTGAATCCGATGTGAACCAATGTCTACCCATTTGTCGGTGTTCTAAGATTTTTCTCTTATACCTATTGCTCATTGTACCCCTGTGTGTTGTGAAATTTTATGAGCTTCACAACCTAGTCTATGACCTCTAGGCATATTATTAGAAAAAAATTGTGACACCTCCTAACGGAAAAGATGAAGGTCTCCTCTCATTCCAATACCAACCTTTTCTCTAGTTCTACAGTTGGTTTATCCATGGAGAAGCACATATCACAAGGAAAATTTAGGTTTCTTGATGAAACTGACTGCATCCTTACCCCTCCTGCATCACCAACCTCCTCATCCATAGATGAGAATGAGGCCATTTGTATCTCCTTTGAATATGTCATTAGCCTTGGTAAAGGGTTAGGTACATTATAAAATCACTTGCAAGGAAACCTGAAGATGGCTAGGGCTGCTAAACTGATCAGTGAAATAAGATACATGGTGGAAAAGGACCAGACAAGCATGGAGCTCTTAGCTATTTTCACTTGTCTAGCCAAAGCATGTGCCCCCTTGAGCCATAGTCACATGAAAAAAGGTGGCCTCTTCAAGGAATGTGAAAGACAACTAGAGATATCGATGCCTCCTACATCTATATATATGGATGACGTGGTCCATTCGGTCAGTGTACCCCCTACTTCCAAAATTTTTGAAACTATAAAAGTAAATAGGGACCTTTTTGGTTTCCACTTCACCACTTTTTCCACCTCCGATGGTAGAGGATTTGGCGAGATGATAGGAGGAGGCTTTGGTGGCATAAAATTCAAACTGGGGGTGGCCTTGGCAGAGGTGGTTCTAGGGGAAGTCATGGTTGTGGCTTCAAAAGTGGCGGTGGCTCTAGTGGTAGTCACAATGGTGGTTGGTGGCTCTGGCGATAGTCAGGATGGTAGTCTAGGCAGCAGCTCTAGTGGTGGTTCAAGTGGCCCTCTGTCCTCTAATGACCCTATCCTGAATACCCTTCTTCAAAATATGGGGAAGATGCAGAATCAACTAGCAAACTTATCCTAGGCCTCGACCCAACCTATCTTTCAGCCTTTCTTCTAACACAACCCATTGATGGTTGTGATCCTAAACACTCCTTTCTTGCAAGGGATGGAGATTCCAAAATTTAAAAAATACGGTGGTAAAGGGGACCCACAGAAACACATATCCACCTTCAACGCCTTGTGCACAGACTTCTTCCATCATGATGAATTGATGGAAAAACTATTTCCTCAATCCATGAAAGATACAACACTAGATTGGTACTATTCTTTGCTTGATAATTCCATCTTCACATTTTATCAGCTTGTGAGCCAGTTCCTAAGATAGTTCCAAGTCAATATCGGGCCAAAGATTACCTTCTCAGACCTTGCTCGATACAAACAAGGGGAAATTGAGAAGGTTACAAACTTTATAGTGTGATACCAAGTGATCTTCTCATAGATATTGTATCCATTACGCAACTCTGATGTATGAAAGGTCTTCATTGGGAATTTATAGAGACATTAGCAAGATAAGTTCGCCCTCATGAAGTATCCCTCTTTTGCACATCTATGTGTGGATTTATGAGAATACCAGCAGATGGTGGTTTAGTTCGGGGGTCCTGCCTCATGCTCCCATTCTTAAGGAAGATCTATTGTATCGATATCTAGAAAAGGTAAGGCTATTACGAATGTAGTAGCTATTGTGGATAACAACGACCTCAAATGCAATCAAAATTTTATGAAGTTATTAGAATCTTATTCTTCCATCTTGCAGAAGTTGGTGAAGGATAAGATCCTTACCCTACCACCTCCTAAACTAGTTAGAGTACCATACCCTAACTGGTATGAAGAAAACACATATTTTGAGTACCATCGATTTAACAAAGATGATACTGAATTTTTTATGTGCTTGCATCATGAGATACAAGACTGCATCAAGGACGATACTATTTGTCTTGATGGGAGTAAAAGAAAATGAACAAGTCAATGGCGAAAGCTAGCAATGACTTGCAAATATATATAGACTCGTTTATGTCACACTCTGCCAACATGATTATCGATCCCTCATATTATGTTTCCTACCTCGAGGCATATATTAACATGGTCATTGTTACTCCCTCTCCCCATCTTGTGATCGACTCACTAGATGTGACATTTACTTCGCAAGATGTGCCAACCAATGGAAAAAATTATTCGCTATATATTATCACTCACCTCAATTGTAAAATTTTGCTAGGGGTCTTAGTTGAACCCATGAGTAGAGTGAACTCCATAATGGAGGAGACATTACTCTTAAATTCCTTACAAAGGGAGGAATATTAAAAAAAAAATCCCATCCATACACATGATTGAATTTCTCTTAAACCTTATGGATCGATAATGTTGTATGTCCTGGTTGGACCTAGGAATGTAGAGATGATCTTTGATGTTATTGTCAAGTCAGACTTGTTTAGAGTGAATCTAGGTATACCTTGGATGGATTCCATGAAAAGGATCCACCTCCAAGGTGGTAGAGTCAATTTTGCATGTTGTTTGAAAGCCTGTTCCTTCTACTCCCATTCAGGAGTCTGCCCTTCCATTGGAAACTACTATGGAGGACACTCCAATGGATAAGAATAATCCTTTCATCGCTCTACTAAATCCAGCTTTTGGTTCGAAGAGTCATAGGAACCACCTTTCAAGCGAGTGGAAGCATCGACAAAAGTCTCTCCTGGCTGAGCAAGACTCCTCACAAAAGGAGGAAGATAAGACAACATATCCTACTATGTTTTTCTCTCTCCCCTCTTCTGTCTCTAGTCTAACTAGCTATGAATCTCTCTCAACTCCTATTGTGAGTGCATATGCGCCTGGAAAGGTGCAGGTATTTATCATTCCTTTTTTGGAGCCACCCCTGCTGACATCTGTTTAAGATGCCTCACCTTTCCCAAAGCCCATGGATACGGTTAACACTTTGGTCATATCCACTATAGTTATTTTCTCTTCTCCCTAGACCCTCCGTGCTTCGTCTATGGGTAGTTCACCTCATCTGATGAATAAGGTAGAGCGTAGTCCCTCCAGAAAGGGAGGAAATAAGAAGAGCCCACCTTCTCTAAATGATGGCCCCACACTAAATTGTCATGTCCTAGTGACGGAACCAGTCCCAACCTCCCCTAAGTTTGTCACCACTCTCGAGTCTCTCGATGAGCCTAGCGGTGAACCTCAAGTGTGAGCTTCTCTATCCGTCAAGGTAAAATATGACACTCCCATTAAGTGTATTTTTAACTTGGTGGATGAAGTTCTAACCCTGTCAGTGATCTTTGTGAAGTTGCTAACCTTAGACCCGCAATAGTTGAGTGACAAAGACATCACTAGTCCCTCTGCCTTAGCCCTTGTTGCAAGAGTGTCAGAAGCTCCTCCCCTTAACATTACACTATTGTAGGCTCTCCACCCTTCCCCCTACGATGATATGGAGTCAGAATTTGATGACCTCTTGGTCGACTAGTGTTAGGGGGAGACCTTATTCTTGATCTTTATATTAAGTGTGTATGTTGTGATGTGTTCCCCGTGATTGTTCTATATGTGCTTGGATATAGGCATGGTTTTTGTGTTGTAAACCTTCCTCTATGTGTATCTTCATTCTTCTATGTTTTTTATTGGCTTCCAATAAATTGTGGACGATGCAGAGCATCGAGAGCATTTAGACCTCCTTCCATGTTGACCCAATTTTTTATTTTACTTTGTCTTTCGTGCATTCTTCCTAATTTGGTTGGGGATTGATGATCTTTCATGTTTTACCATGGTTACGTACTAAATATAAATAAATGTAGATCTGACCCCACAAAACTAGATCCCCCTATTCTCTTTGTTTGTGTTCTCTTTTCCTTTGCTTTCTCTTTATCTTTCTCTCTTCTTTTCTTGAGTTGTCCCTTTCATGTGTGATAACATTGCTTCTACATTTCATGATCTTTAGAAAATGAATTCATTACCAAATGAATCTTTTCTCAAAGATCCTTCATACACTTCCTTTTAGAATTGTATTCTCAGCTTGAAACCCTAGTGGAACATGCTTCTTTCATCATGGGTTTGTAAAGAGAGGATTGAGAAATCCTCCTTTGAAGAAAGAACAATCTTAGTCTTCCCCTCACGTTCGTGCATCTCCTTCCTTTTGAATTCCTTGATGAAGTGAACATCTTTTGAAAGGATTCATTGATGATGAATCAATTCGAGAAAGAAGATGGTAAATTTTGAACAATGTGTCCCTTGAGTGCACCCCTCCTTTTCATGCTGGGTTCCCAAGGGACCCTTTTGAAAGATTTCAACAAGTTTTATGACATCTATCTCGGGGGTAGCCCAATTATACTAGTTTCACATTATCTCGTCTAGATTGGGGGCAACCTAACTAGATTGGCTTTACTTCTTCGCATCTAGTATGGGGGCAACCCGACTAGACCTTCTTCACATCCTTATGTCTAGCTTGGGGAAATCCTGACTAGACTCCACTTTTCAAAAAATGCGTCCCTTGAGTGGACCCTCCTTCATTTTGAAGGGTTCCCAAGGGAATTCTTTGAAAGTATTACAACTTAGTGATGGTTTTTGTGACTATCTGTTCAATGGCCTACACAGTCAATTCCTGACATGTTCTATCTCTGGGTAAACATGTCACCCTCTATGACTCTACAGAGTCTCCTTTTCTTGGTTTCCCTCATGGGAGATTTCTTGGGGGATACCTTCCTTACAGGCCCACAGGTCTGTAAGGTTCTCTTCTTGGTTTCCTTCATGTGAGAGTTCTTGAAGGATATCTCCCTTGCATGACCGTGAGCCTGTGAGGCCCTTTCATACATTAGATTTGTAGTTTCGTGGAACTATGAAGTCCTCTACTGTACTTTCAAGTTCACTAGATGGTGCTTTGCTTCCTCAGTGGTTCAAGTATACATCTCTTACTTTGTTACTTCCTTAATATTTTACTTTACTGAAGCACTCATTAATAATTGTGCTCAATAAAGTGGGGGAAAAATTTATAAGCATGAATTTTCACTCCTAACAAAAATTCCCTTTTAGCCCCTTTCACTTTAGAAAACCTAAGGCAAAGGCTTAATTCCATGTAAGCCCATTTTCCACATCACACTTGGCACTTATTTTGTGTGTCAGCTAGAGCATTTTTGTCGAGGATGCCCACGTGACGTGTAGACATCCATGTGGCACTCTTACGTCCCTAGCAGATTCTTGCGTCTCGAGACTGCAAAGATGTTTCATTTTTGATTGGGAGTTGAAGTGTAACATGCCTCTTTGGTTGACCAAAACAAATATGGTCATTTTTCATCCTTTCCTTCATATTCTTCATCCATCCATCCATTTTTCTCTTTAGAATAACTTTAGTAGAGTTTAGCGAGACCATTTTGAGCATTCTCTCCACTTCATTCATCCATTTTCAAGCTTTGTAGCAACACTTTTAACTCCATGACAACAATAAACTACTTCATCACTCTGATAGTGTGAGTGCAAGATAGACAAACACCATTGCAACAGAGGCTTGAGTTCCTCTCATTTTCTCCTCCATAAGCCTTGAGCGCTTTGGACGAAGGTGGTAAGCTCCTCTCATCTCCTCTATCATCATTGGTTGAGTGAATACATATTGTTTTGTAGTGTCTTTTGTTTATGTAGCTTGTATTCCTTCATTTATCTTTATTCATATTGTTGCAAACTTTATTTTCCATGGAGGTGGAAACACCAAAATGGGGGTTTGATTGAGGCAGGCCCCTAAATAGCTCCAACATTCCCCCTTTTTCTGTGTGTAGGTGGAGAGAGCTTGGCGCAAGCTGGCGAGAAGACTGTTGTACAAAATCATCTTCGTCACCCTTGCGGTAATATAATTATTTTATCACATAATTATTTACATCTCATTCTTCTTAATCTCATCCTACTATTCAAGAAACTTCTAAACTAGGTTGTTAGTCTACCTTTTAGAGTTTAACCTTGTTTCTCTGGTTTTTTGGTCGTACGGATGCCAATGCACCTATGAGACACCAGCATGTCATGCTATCATCTTGGAACCGTGCTTTTTTCCACTGAAAGAGAGCTACCTAAGATGTAGAGTAGACCAGAAAAAGTGACTCGTCTAGTCTCCCTTCAACTCTTGGGATTGTAGAGTGGTTGAAGGGCACCTAGTCCTCATCATTCTCATCCCTTCTATCCTAGCATTCCTTTAAATATAGGTAAGTTAGGGAAGCCTTTCCACTCTTGGCCTTTCATGACCTAGGGCCTTTTAGTGGTTGGTCCCTGTCTCTTACACCAGGAAACACCATTTTGTAGGAACACTACTCCAAACCACCTACAAGCTAGTAGTCCATCCACAGGGGACTATCACTCATATCTTTTGACTCAATTCACCAATCAAGAATATAAAAACCTTTTTGGATACCCTTTTCCATGATATAAAATATATTTTAAAACCACTATAGACTCTTTTGGAAGAAGAAACTCAAACTAGCACTGCCCTACTCAGACAACAAGGACATTTAGGCCACTTTCCCAAAAATACACCTTTCAAATATTTTTACCCATCACTAATTTCAATTCCAACACACTATACCAACTACCCAAATACCATTCTCACAATATTGGGTAGAGCTACAAATATTTTACTCACTAAATGCTTAGAACTCAGCTTTAAAGCCAAATAGATTGGCAACCAAGGAGGATTTATTGAAACTTGGGATTCCACAACACCCCACACTCTACCAACATTTGGAATACCTTATAAATATCCTACACATTCTTTAAAAACCAATTCCCAACCTTTACCACTATTATTTCATCAAACTCTTACTTCAAACCTCCATTTTGGGTCAAAACTCATAACGAAACATCTAGGAAAGCAACTCAAAATCACTCCATCATCTCCCCCACTCTTTAATCCTTCTTTAACATCTAAAATCTACCTTATATCCTTCTTTCCACTCAGTTTCAAGAAAAAAAACCAAATATAATAAGAATAAATGCATTTTTAGTGTCTCAAAACCTCAAAACAAGGTTTATTGAAAGTCCTATTCCTATGCCTTATCTTAGCTTGCCAAAGAATCAAACATGCTCCAAATGACCTACACAAGCTTGAAAAACCTTAAAAAAATTCTGCCCCAATTTGGTACTACACTTTCCTTCTCATAACCACCAATTTTCACTCAAATGCATAATATTGGAGCCATTACTTTCATAGGAAAAACTTAGAAAATCTAGTGGGGGCAGTAATCAAAACCTCACCAAATCTTATTTCCTATTCAAACTCCTAAATCTACATATAATACATTTTAAAATAGCCTTTATATCCTTACACAACATATCACTAAAAACCATAGAATTCTTTAGGAACAAAACTCTCAAACAGGAGCTTCTACGTTGTCCTAAACCTTCAATTCGATCACTTTTACAAAGGAACACCTCTTTAAAGTTACTGCCCACTCAAAATTATTTTGGAAAGTCATGTACCAGGTTGTAAAACCTCAAGATCCACCATTTTTTATCAAAGGACCCACTAACTCACCTAACCATGAAACCATCAATTTGGATTGTTTTAGCGAGGGTTTATTGGAAATATGCCTTCCCAAACTATTTTCAATCAAACAACACTTCAAACACTGTGGAAATTGTCTGCACTAACTTAATTAATCTTCAAAAAAATTCTTCCCCCAATATTTTCACCTATCACCACCCTCTAACCACCAAATTTGATCAAAAAAGAAAGGAATTCCATCTAGGGCATCACACAAAACCACTTTCAAGGACTCCCCTCCTCATAAATCGCATTCAAACATTTATTCCTACCATTTTGGACTCATTCCACCAAGAGGTAGTATTGACAATAGGTTAAATGAGTCAATTTCTCATTTTAAGCAATCACAACCCTTCAAAATAGGTTGATTCATGACAAAAAAGACATAACACACCTAATGCCCTATCAAAAAATCAAAATTGCAACTTAGATAGGTGCCCCTACACCACACAGCTTCTCCATGCTTCCATTTTCAGTGTATCTTGCAATCATGGCATGCCACATTGCCATATTTCTTTAAGGAATTCCATCAAAAAAATTCATGTGACCTTTGTCTATACTAGAAATACTCTTCTAGAGGATGATTGTAAGCATTTTTTTTAAGCCTTGAATGACATATATTTCATTTATTTCAATGGATACATTTTTTAGGAACTAATATTCATCTCATTACCATACTATAGGTAAAATTATCTGCCATTCTAAAGAAATGAAAAAGGAATACACTAACAGAAGAAGATTATGAAACCTTGAAATCAAAGGATAGAGAATGAGTGGAAAAATATTGTGAAAAGTAATTGGATATGATTGATGAAAACAAGCCAACAAAAGAGGAACCTTAACCATAAAAAAGAGAACAAGAATTGACAGCACAAAAGGCATGCATGCAAAAACATCATGGTAAGACAAATTCAAATACCGTAGTTGGAGACACACCCTCTATGGCAAGTGAATATGAAGGGACAACATCAATAACAAATGAATATGGAGGTACACCATATACCGAAAGTGAATATGGAGGGACACCATTTATCACAAGTGAATATGGTTAGAAACCATCCACTGCATCTCAAGTTGAGAGTACATCATCACTCGGATTTGACAAAGAAGGTATGCCATCATCCCCATGTGAACCTCAAGGTATGTCTTCTACTCCACCCACGAATGAAGGTACACAATCTAGCCCACCTCAATTAAATATTGATAAAATTCGTAATGTTGACGAGTATGTACCTAGGAGAACACCACCTATAATTTTGTGTAGAAATCTAGAGTATTTGGTTAATATTGATGAGGATGTTTTGCAGCACATGGAAGGTAATATTGTAGCACACACTTGTAGAAGATATGTTGATAAGATTTGTAAATTTTTCCTTGAAAGGATAAATGAGACCACAAGATGTCAACTATTTGTTGAAATGATGCAGGTTATAAAGTATAGAAACATCATGAGGAGTCTTGGGTTGAAAACATCAAATACATCAAGCAAAAACACTATTGTGAAGAATCTAATAGATGCTTATGAGAGTGTGGGTAAGACCTCATGGTCAAAGGATAGGAATGTCACCCGATGTGTCATTACATCGAATTTGGTAAGTAGTCAAACAAAGAGAGCTCATCACATTAAAAGGATGAGTGAACAAATGATAATTTGTACAAAATATTTATCAAGATCCCTTCAAAGGCAGGAAATAATTGAGGGCACCGATTCAAATGAATTATGGGCATTCTCGGGGATACTGCCACAAACAGATAAAAAAATTGTTGAAGCATTGGGAAAAATAATTGAAGAGTATTGGAAGAATAACACAAGGCCATCTTTGAATCAAAGGAATGTGGTAAGAAGGAGAATCAGTAGTCAAAAACATGAGCCACATCCAAAGCATTTTTTGGATACAACTCAAACCCAATTTTTTCATAAATTTCAACACAATTATCCTAAAATTAGTATTTCTCAAGGATATTTTGAAATTATTAAACCTATTTATCTCAAGATAATTCACACAATCATTACTTGTTGTTGTAGACTATATATTTAGTTCTCTAACCATTATGATGTTTATCATTCTATATGTTTAGATTTGCATTCTAATGATGTTTTGCAGGATAGTGGCTTAGAAGCCCCACCAGCATCATCAAGAGAGTTCTTATCAAAAAAATTATTTGAAATAGAGGATGGCCAAATATTCTATAGGAAAACATGCTTGGATGGTTCATACGAGTGTTGTGGTGGCTTACAACATATGCTAGTATGTGAACATATAGGAAGCATAGATGAGGTGGGACATAAACTAGTAGAGTTTGGGAAGTATAAAGCCGTGGCATATGTTACAAAGGATGGGTCTCAAGAAAAGAGGTGTGATTTGGTTTTTGAGAATATTCTAGTGTATTAGTTTATGTCCATGTTTTGTGACAATATAGTGTCTAAGTATGCAAGACATACCCATAGATCCGATGGTTGGACACACAATTCAAGCTATGTAAGGACACCTTTCTAGTTGGTAGCATAGTATTAGTGGTTGAATTTTTAGAGAAATACACTCTACAACCACAATGTGAGGTTTAGTTATAGTATTAAAACTCCACACAGACTTTCATATTTTTGCACATATCATTCATTCATGTAGTTGATAGTACAAAGGACCAAATGAAGTTATTGAAGAAGTATCACTTTTATATTAGTGATGATCACACACTTTATCTAGAGTTCTATAGTGATTTGGATTTGAGGGGCATGAAATACAAAAGGTATATAATATGGCTCGATAACTATGTAGCACACTTCAAGAACTTGTGCATGTTCTATTGGTTGAGCAAGATGCATGTCATTATAGGTTTTTAGCATATGTAGAATTTTTTTGAGGCTGGACATGGAAAGGGGGATCATGATGGTGCAGGATCATACATGAAAAGAGAATTAACATGCGAAGAGTTAAAGTATAAAGATAGTACAAAGTTAACAAATGAAAGATCAATCGTCGAGTCATGCAATGATATGATGGGTCTAGGTAATGAAGGTACGTCTTTAGTTCATAGATTTTTTTGGTTGATGGATGATACTTACATTGCACCATTAGAGGATTGTTTCACACTAACAAGATTGAGTGAGATACAGTCTTAGCTTAGATGTAGGTTCATGGAGTATCAATACACAAAAGATGGCATGCTTTTATTCTTCATGTACAATGCATCCCTAGAATCATTGTGAGTCAGGGGAGTGGTTTGACAGATGGTTGAAAAATTATCTTAGCCCACTTCACTCGTATTTCCCTCTGATAGTATTGGAACTAACACATATGGAATCATCGGTTGAATTTTACCACGTATCAAATATAGTTCAACTAGGTAATATATCTACTTTCTTAGTTTTTTAAATTCCTATTGTTATCTTACTTTTACTTGTATTCATAATGTTGACTAATTTTAAGAGATTTACTACACCTATCAATGTAGGGCATGTTTATGTAGTTATTGTGGATGAATACAACAAAGAGGGAATATAATATTACTTGTGTCATTGTGTTGAGACCAAAAATAAATTGGAGGCCCCAGTTATAGATGGAGAAAACATCGAACACCCTATAGGTTCAGTTGTTCTTACTGGAACTTGGCTTAGAAGGTACCCACATAAGAGTGTTAAACATTGGTTTTTTCAAGAATTTGACACACATCGTAACATTCTTCATTATTCGAACCTTGTCATACCATCCAATGTTCATTTGACCAAATATGGGGGTAGACCTTTGAACAAGACCTTGTGGAAGGTATCTGAGTCTGACCATGAGGCAATACTTGAAACAATAAAGAGTAGAGCATACCTAGATGGTTCGTTGGATTATTTTTTAAGTATGCACATTGGTTCTTATTAATTTATACTTGTATGCACATTAATATTTTTGATTCTAATGCTATCATCTTCTTTTACTTTTCCTATTTGTAAGTAACCTATTAAAAATTGATTGGTGTCCCCTTGCAGAAAAATGCAGATTTATGAGCCATTCAAGAGAATCTCATCCAGAAAATCAATGCAACATCCTTATTTTGATGATCTTGAAAAATCTCAATTATGATTTTAATCCATTACAAAAGTGTGTGCGAATCTTGGTCAGGGAATTTCAAGATTCATTTGAAATTAACCCTATCATGAGCACATAAGATGTAAACATTATAAGAGCATCCTGAATTTCAAGTTATTCTATTCATGAGAGGTGTTGTGTGAAATAGGTATCTTGGAACTGCTAGTGAAGATGTATGGCCAGGAGTGACTAAGTTGAGAAAATGGCATGCCTATCCTCAATGGAAGCATCAATATTTATGCCTTGTTGTTCCCGAGTTGGAACCAAATGGTGTGGATTCGTTGTCTGTAAGTTCCTTCCATCTATTTTCATTTCATTTCCATGTTGGATGTTCTTTCTTTTTCTTCTTTTCCTTGGTGTATTTGTAAGTAAAATAATAAAAAATGATTGGTCTCTCCTTGCATAAAATACTGATTTATGAGCCATTCAAGAGAATCTCATCCAGAAAATCAATGCAACATCCTTATTTTGATGATCTTGAAAAATCTCAATTATGATTTTAATCCATTACAAAAGTGTGTGCGAATCTTGGTCAGGGAATTTCAAGATTCATTTGAAATTAACCCTATCATGAGCACATATGATGTAAACATTATAAGAGCATCCTGAATTTCAAGTTATTCTATTCATGAGAGGTGCTGTGTGAAATAGGTATCTTGGAACTGCTAGTGAAGATGTATGACCAGGAGTGACTAAGTTGAGAAAATGGCATGCCTATCCTCAATGGAAGCATCAATATTTATGCCTTGTTGTTCCCGAGTTGGAACCAAATGGTGTGGATTTTTTGTCTGTAAGTTCCTTCCATCTATTTTCATTTCATTTCCATGTTGGATGTTCTTTCTTTTTCTTCTTTTCCTTGGTGTATTTGTAAGTAAAATAATAAAAAATGATTGGTCTCTCCTTGCATAAAATACTGATTTATGAGCCATCAAAGAGAATCTCAGCCAAAAAATTAATGCAACATCCTTATTTTGATGATCTTGACAAATCTCAATTTTAATTTGAAGCCATTATGGGATCATGTGTGAAGCTTAGCGAGGGAATCTCAAGTTAATTATTTTAAGTTAACTTCATCATGAGCACCTATGATGTATACATTATAAGAGAATCTTGAATGTATGAGTGACATTGCAAAAGATATGTGAGAACAAAGTATCTAAGGAATTGTAATGAGATTTACTCAAATATTGAAATTTCGTTCAAGGCACCAAGGTTATTGAAAAAATTTGGTTCATGGAAGTATTAATTTAGTTTTTTTTTTGAGTTTTATCAATTGAATGAGATTAGTACAAAGATCATAAACCTGACGTCTTGAATGGCTCTCGAAAACACTCATAAAACTCAACAATGGTGTAAGTCACCAATGGATCCAATACACACTAAGGTTCTTAGACCTTAACATGAATTGAAAGAGCCATCTAAAAAGATTAAAATCCTCATACAATCTCAACTAAACCACTCTTAAACCTCAAAGAACCATACTTGGCCACAAACCCACTCCAAACCTTCATAAGCTAATAGCCCTCTCCCAAGGGACTGCCAAACATATCTACAGATCCAGATGGATTCTCCAGACTATACCAATAGATTTAGATACCCTTTGTCATGATAATAAACATATCTCAAGATTACTATGAAATCCTTTGAAAGGAATGCCTCAAAATCTCACTTTACGACAGGGGCAACTAGGCCAAGTAAGCCTCTTTTGCAAAGAGAAACCTTCTCAAAGACCCAAAATTTATTTAAACTCAAAGGAAAATATCTAGTTAGGTTACCAAACACAAGATTCCATAATTTTTAGAGCTCCAAATGCTCACCAAGCTACCAATCCACCAAACCCTCACATTCAAACCTCCAAGAGTAGGTTTTCCAAGGAACCTTATTGAAAATCACTCTGCCCACACTTAAATCTCACAAACAACACCCCAAATATACCATAGGATTTTTTCATGCTTAAAATACTCTCACAAATGACTTCCCCAATGGATTTCATCCATTCTCACCCTAAAACCATTGAATTTCACTCAAAATCACTCATTTTCACTACCAAAGTTATATGTCATGACTCCAAAATAGTCTCCCCTACTCCAAGAATCAACTTATATCATATTACTAACCTAATTTAATCATTCCAATAAGCTAAAATATAAAAATTAAGTGGAATGAGCCATTAAGTCACTTCATGACTCCAAAACCTTGAAGTTTGGGCTTCCAAACCCCCTACAGAAAATCATCTACCAAGAACTCAAAACAAGATGGTTTTCAGTGCCACAAGGACCAAAACATGGCTAGCATGTCCCTCTACCCAAATAAAAGTAATTATAAGCTATTCCATTTAGTATGAGCACATGCAATGGACTGCTTCAGCTCTGAAAAGGAGAAAAACACACATTTTCAAAGAAAAATAGAGCTTTTATTAATCACACTTTTACAAAAACATCCACCCACCTTCATTTGAGATCCACATACATATAATAACTCCCTCCATCAAGAATATGTTTTCAAAAAAATGCCTCAAGTGACCTTTTACCTCCCATGACTGTTCAACTTCCCCATTATGCCTTTTTTTGCACTTACAAAATTTGAAAATGATACATTTTGCATATTTTTCCTAATAGGCTTATTAAATCATGGAAATGGTCTATATGACCTTATTTAACTCAAAAAATAATTCAACACTTAAATTTAAAAATTTTGCTTGGTACCCCTACACCAAGTGTTAGCTATGTTTTGGCTTTGGAGTGAAAAAAATTCATTGAATTTTTGAGAATTTTATTGTCAAATTACTCACTATGGGTCTATACATCCAACCATAAGGGTTTGAAGACCAAAAATGAATAAATGAATCATTCCACCTATTTTTTCTCTCTATGGATCATTGGAATGAGTCAAAAAATGTAAGATTAGATGTAGGAATAAGATTTAGGAGTAGGGAAAATGTTAAGGAGTGTTTTTGGTTGCTGTCCCAAAGGAAATTGGATGAATTTTTGACTTAAAAATGGAGTTTTCATGTTGGGTTTTGGTGAAATTGTATTAGGAAACATTGGGAGATGATTGATTTGGCATGAGAAGACATATATTGAAGTGTTTTAAGCTTTGGAAGGGTAAAGAAGGCGAATTGAGTGCCTAGGCATGATGCCTTAATTGTCAAACAGTGTATTTTGAGTGAAATTTGACGGTTAGAGGAGGGAAATCATAGAAAATATTAGGGGAAACAAATTTGGATGAGCCTTCAAACATGTGCAGACATAACTAAAGGTGTTTGAGGCCTTGGTTGACTATGTAGAATCTTGAAAAAAAAAATTCAATAAACCCCTTTGGAATGGCATAAAGTGAGGGTTTCATGTTTTGGTGTCATAGGAAATGATTCTTTGATCAAAAGTTGTGGATTTGGAAGTCTTGTAGACTAGTAAGTTACTTTCCATGAAGATTTAGGGTTAGAAAGGTGTTTGAGTGGGTGATGCTTTGTTCAAGTGGCCTAATTGAGGTATAGGACAACATAGTTGCATGATTTTGGAGAAGTTGGTCCAAAGTCACCTATGTTGCTTTTGAGATATAATTTGTAAGATGTTGAAGGGTTTCTAAAAATACAACTGGTTAGTGGGTTTGAGATTGGATTTGAGAGTTTTGATCCAGAAACTAGGTGTGTAGACCTACAAGGGAATTTAAGTGAATTTGTGAAGAATTGGAGAGATAGGCTTAAAAGGGTTACAAAGTTGTTTCTAAAGGATTGAATTGTGATTGTAGGTTGATTTCCTCCCTGCTCTGCATCAAAATTTATTACTACCCTCAAAAATTTATAATTCAAGCAATGTAATCCCTTAACAGTTCAAATTGCAAAAGGGAAAAAATATTCGATGAATTGTTACTCGGATACCATTTTGGTTACGTGTACAATGTCTAAGGCATCAATATCATGTAGGGTATCTCTACAATAATCTCTTAGTTTTTGTTATCTCAAAGTCATTTTTTTGTGGTGTCCAATTTTGACTTGATGAAAATATTGTCAATTGCAAGTAACGTAGTGTTGCAAAGTGGTGCAACTTTCATTTTACAACTCATGTGACAAAAAAAAGTGTTTTAATACATACAAATAGGAATGTTTACACTAGGCATGGTCATATTTCACACCCAAACACATAGAATCACTCAGAGCTATGTTCAACCAAATTGATCCCTTAAGGGTCCAAAGTGCAAATGACTGCAAACTTCAACATGGTATTACTCGGATACCGTGACACTTAGAAATTTATTTGATCCTCTGAGATTGTGTTGGACCCCTCTACAATATTCTCTCTCAGTTTTTTCTATCTGAGAGGAATTTTCCCATGGTGGAAAATTTTCACTCAAGGAAAAAATTGTCAAATGCAAGTAGTTGAAAGTTGCAAAGAGGTGCAAATTTTGTTTTGCAACTCGTGTGACCAAGAATAATATTCTAGTGCATATGAATAGGTATGTTTATGCTAGGAATGGTCCTCTTTCACACCCAAACATGCAGAATCACTTCGAGCTATGTTCAACCAAATTGATCCCTTAAGGGTCCAAAGTGCAAAATGGTTGCAAACTTCAACATTTTACTTAGATACCCTAACGCTTAGAAAATTCTCATTTGATCTTATGGAATGAAATTGGTCCCCTCTACAATAATGTCTCTCATTTTTCACTATCTTAGGGACATTTTTCCGTGGTGGTGAATTTTCACTTGGGGAAAAAGTTTTTTAAAATGCAAGTAGTTGAAAGTTGCAAATTAGTGCAACTTTCATTATGCAACTCATGTGACCAAACAAAGTGTTCCAAAACATACACTGAGGAATTTTACACTATGCATGGTCATATTTTGCACCAAAACATGTAGAATCACTCTGAGCTATGTTCAACCGGATCGATCCCTTAAGGGTCCAAAGTGCAAAATGGCTACAAAATTCAATATGGTGTTACTCGAATACCATGAAAATTAGAAATATTTTGTCTAACCCTATGAGATCACGTTAGGCCCCTCTACAATAACCTCTCTCAGTTTTCACTATGTTAGAGGCATTTTTTCATGGTGGATAACTTTCACTTGGGAAAAAGTTGTCAAATGCAAGTAGTTAAAAGTTGTGAAGTAGTGAAAATTTTGTTCTACAACTTGTGTGACCAAAAGGAAAATTCCAATGCATCTGAATAAGTATTTTTATGCTAGGCATAATCCTCTTTCACACCGAAACACGCGGATTCGCTCCGAGCTATGTTCAACCGAATTAATCCCTTAAGGGTCCAAAGTGCAAAATGACTGAAAACTTCAACATGGTGTTACTCAGGTACCATGGTTCTTAGAAACTTCTTGTCTAATCCTTTGGGATCATGTTGGGCCCCTCTACAATAACCTTTCTCAGTTTTTTCTATCTTGGAGGAAGTTTCTTGTGGTGACAAATTTTCACTTGGGGAAAAGTTGTCAAATGCAAGTAGTTGAAAGTTGCAAAGTGGTGCAACTTCAATTCGACAACTTGTGTGACCAAAAAAAGTGTTCTAATGTTTTTGATTAGGTATTTTTATTCTATATATGTTCCATTTTCACACCCAAATACACAAAATTGCTCCGAGCTACGTTCAACCGGATCGATCCATTAAGGGTCCAAAGTGCAAAAATACTGCAAACTTTAGCATGGTGTTACTCGAATACTGTGATTCTTAGAAAATTCTCAGCTATTCTTGTGGGATTTAATTGGGCCCATCTACAATAACCTCTCATTTTTTACTATTTCAGAGGCATTTTCCCGTGGTGGTGAATTTTCACTTGGGGAAATAATTGTCAAATGCAAGTAGTTGAAAGTTGCAAACTAGTACAACTTTTGTTTTGCAACTCATGTGACCAAACAGAGTGTTCCAATGCATCTAAATAGGTATTTTTATGCTAGGAATGGTCCTCTTTGCACCCAAACACACATAATCACTTCGAGCTACATTCAACTGGATTGATCCCTTAAGGGTCCAAAGTGCAAAAGGAAATCAATATTTGATGGGCTACTACTCCAAAACCGTGATGCTTAGGAACTCTGCTTCTGAGCCTACATGATCAAGTTGGTCCTCTCTATAATAACGTCTCTCATTTTTTGTTATCTCAGAGTTGTATTCTCATGGTGTCCAGTTTTCACTTCAAGGAAAAAGTATCAAATTCAAGTAGTGTAAAGTTACAAAGTGGCGCAACTTTCATTTTTCAATTCATTGCACGGCCTCTACGGTGTGATGGTGACTCCAAATTGATTTTAATTGTTATTTCAATGTCCTATCTATCATTTTGACTGATTTTGAGGTGTTCCCATTGGGATTGTAGAATTTTATTGAGTTTCCCCTATAGGTGGGTTTGAAACTCCAATTTTAAGGTTTTGAAGACATAAAAATGTGATTATGGTCCATTTCAGTGACTGTAACTCCTATAGCTAAGTGGAATGGGTCCAATATTGTAGTATTTAGTTGATTAAATGGTTTTGGGAGTATGATAGGTCATTTGGGGGTTTGAAAATGATGCCCTAGTTGTCAAATTTGAATGTTTCGAGTGAAATTTGTTGGTTAAAGGTGGGTAGGTGAGGAAAAATCTTGGGGGAGAAAATTTTGGTGATAGATTAAGTGTGCACAAGCCATTTCAAGCATGTTTTATGCACTGATGAAGTGTAAAGAAGTTGGGAAGTGGGATTTTCAATAAACCCCTTTGTAACTTGCTAAAAATGAGGGTTTTGTATAAAGAGGACTTAGTGAGCGGTTCACTAGCTATAAGTTATAGATTTGGTGGTTTTACATATTGGTAACTAACTATCCATAGGTATTTGAGGATGTCATATTGTTTAGAGGAGAGTTTCTTTGTAAATTAGGCCTATTTGGTTTAAGGGGACAATGTAGAAGCATCAAATTGATGGATTTATTCCACAAAAGTTATATGAGATTTTGAGATATGTTTTGGTATGCCTTAAAGGGTGTCTAGGTATATAATCGGTTAATGGGTTTGAGATTGGAGTTTTGAGATAGGTCCAAGAAACTAGGTCTGTAGATGTACAAGGAAAATAGTGAAGTTGTGAAGGGAATCACCCTATTTAGGGTTTTGGAGATTGAAGGCTTGTTGAAATTATTTAAATTTGTGATTGGTAATTGAAGGCCTCCCTACTCTGCATCACTTCTATCTTCTTGCAATTTTGGGTGGATTATTACTTTCAAAGTATTGGGAATTCTTTTCTTATTTTCTAGTTGGTAGTTGCCATTATAGAAGGCTCATCTCTTGATATATTTTATACTCATTCTTAATAAATTATCAAGTTAATAATCAATGTATTAATTTACAATTAATATTTTCTTTTCAATCTGTGCAATTTTGGAATTTGTAACTCTACTAGTATTCCTAGAAACATTGAAGTTATTTAGCATCCACTAATAAATTTGTTAAGCATCAATCAATTAATATTCAAGACAAAACATGGAAAACAATAATCAATGCAAGGGATAACCAATTAATAATTATACATGTGAATAAGTTAAGCATGTACATGTGAATAAGGGAATCACAAGTACTCAAAAATAGGTAAACCTTAAAGTATACACATAAATACATAGTATATGGAAATTAATACAAAGTATATGCATGAATACAAGGTATACACATGAAAACACTTAAGTTGAAAAGTATACATTGGAATACACATAAGTCACAAAGTATGCATGCAAGTTGTAAAGTATAGACTTGAATGCATGTAACTCATATTTATTGAACCATGGATCTATAATGCAAATATAGACACCATCGATAAAAAAGATTTGTATTAACCAAATATCCATGTAGGCATACATCAATATATGTTGATATAAGTATAAAATATAGGTACAAAGAATCCATATAGGCTTATGAGAATGCCATATAGGAATAGAATGTCAAATATGTCCAATACAAAATATGTACACAAATTCCATACTTGCATACAACAAAGGGCTCTAGAATAATAAGTCATCACTCTCCATCCTCTTGAAATAAACTCTTTCCCTTTTCTTGTTGATCAAATGGAAACACGTCTGTCACTCATTTATGCTATGGTTGAGGAGTGCTCCTGGTGATTTTCCTAGGGTTTAGTTCTTGGTCAAGTCTTATCTATTACAGTAAGAAATAAATACATTAATATATAGAAATTACATTAAAATAATGATATATTTAACAAAATAATCACGTACCACCATCTGATGATCACTCTCCATGAGAGAAATATTCAAATGCCCATGTTGAGGCATGCTAAATCCCTGTATAAATCATCCAAATAGAAATTAAACTACAAAACAATAATGGTTTAATTTTTCACCAACATCTATAATAACGAATGTAAATTGAAATTTAGTAATTTTCCTCATACCTCCCCTATTAGAGCCATCAAAGATTCTATAGTAGATGAAACACCGATCTCCACTGCCTTCTGAACATTTGAAGGATTTTTTGCTTGCAACAACTGAAAATAAAACAACAAGTTATTCAATCATGAAAACTACAATATTGATCCATGTCATGACTTATAATTTATGAGATAATGACCAAAAAATTGAGTACTTATGAAACTATATATTTTTGACTATCATGCTTACTATTTTCCCTATCTATATCTTGTCCAAAAACACATTTTTTTGGCTTTTACCCATAGCAGCAAGCCAGTAAACCATTTGATAAAATTATTTTATAGAAATGTACAATAATTGTGGTGGCATAGAGAAGGAAATGAACTGTTTGAAAAAACTCTTCAAATAAATGGGGTCTCATGGTAATGGAATTCCATTATAAAAGTTTTCACGTCATGGAATTCCATCACCATAAGACCGCATTTATTTCAAATAATTAATTTCCTTCTCTATGGTATTATTGCTTACTATTATGCTTTAATATAAATTTTCCAACCATCCATAGTTTGTTGGAAAGCACCAATTTTAGGATTTTAGCCATAGCAGCAAGAAAGTGAGTAGTTTGATAAAATTCTTTGGTACACATGTATGGAAAATGTGGTATCATAAAAAAGGTGGTGAGATATTTGAAAAAAATCCTCAAAGAAATGTGGTCTCATGGTGATGGAATTCCATTCCATCACCATGAGACCACATTTCTTCGAGGAATTTTCTAAAACTACTCATTGCCTTGTCTATGATATTGTTTACTATTATGCTTTGATAGATTTTTTCTATGCATCCATAGTTTCTTGGAAAGCACCTTTTTTAAGCTTTTAGCCATAGCAGTGAGGAAATGAACTATTTGATAAAATGATTTGGTAGACATGTATGGAACATGTGGTAGCATAGAAAAGGCGGTGAGATGTTTGAAAAAGTGCCTCAAAGAAATTGGGTCTCATGGTGATGGACATAACCATGAGACCACATTTCTTTGAGGCATTTTTTCAAACAATTCATTGCCTTGTCTATGCTATTTTTTACTATTATTCTTTCATATATTCCTTCCAAGCATCCATAACATAGACAAGACAATGAAATGCTTGAAAAGATGCCTCAATAAAAAGTGGTCTCATGGAATGCTATGACAATAAAATTCAATTGGGAGCTGCTCCTACTTAGTACTTATTCTATGTGAAGTAATTGTATCATTTCTTATGTTGACTTTCTAAACAACTATATTGTAGTTGAAATTTTTTCATCTATCAACATCTAATTATTAGTTATGGAATGTGAAGTAATACTTTGAGTTTGAAAGATGTGAAATGCAACATAATCAATGATATGAATATAAAATATGTATACAAATCTATTAAGTACATTTCACTAGTTAAACTCTTTATTCTATTAACTGCATGAAGGTTCTGACTAAATCCACTGGCACTAGGATTTGTTCCCTTGAAACCTCCAATATTAGCCTATTCAACATCCAAAATCACATATTAAAATACCATTCATAAAACAATGCTATTAACATGTAATCAATTTATAACAGTTTACTAGTTACATACCTCAATGGTAGGTGTAGTGGAGAAATAAGCAGGTGTAGGGCTGGTGTATCCAATATCAACACTGTGACCTTGCAATTTTATTAAAATCATAAAACTAAATTAGTTAATCTTGAATTTCAAAATCAAAATTTAATAAATTAATTCAAAGAACATGCTAAATTTTACCTGAGTACTAATGCCATAGGTCTCATGAAAAATTTCAGTTGCCCTATCCATCTCCATATCTACAGATGGATCCTATGTAGCATCCTCCTGAGTGGCAGTGGGGTCATATGAATAAGTCGCCATAAAATATTGACACAAATGGGATCAAAGCCCACCAATCAAAGAATCCCCTGGATGGCATTGTAGAATAGGGTTGGAATTCTAGAGGACACTCTGGGTCAAAGAGTTGATGGTCTACAAAGTCTCTAAGTCGACACTCTCCTTTGCAACGGAAGGGATAAAAATGTGCTCATGAGGCTGCCTAGTGAAAGGTCATCTCCCTTGCCACGTAGGATTTGGTTGTGCACCGGGTCTATCTTGTGCCGACCCCCACCTCTCCCATAGAAATCCCTCATATCAAAATAATTTGGGATTTTGTTGAAGATGAAATCACAATATAGTTTACTAAGGAAATACTACAGGACTTCACAATTTTTGCATGGTGGGAAATCAAAAACCATCTACCACCTATCCCCAAAAAAGTTCCTATTTTTTTGGTGGTGGCACAATGAATAGGAAAACTCTTCACATTGAGGCTAAGATTTGTATTTGTGTGTGGGTTAGAGAATAATGAGCACAAATCACCTTTTTAAAATTTTTAAATATTTTACTGCTTTATATGATAATTTATCTTTGTAAAAAGTTGTGGCCACCTGCCTCCTATCTTGCCAACTAGTTAATTGTTTACTAATTGAATCTACATGTTTTAATATTTCTTTCAATTAAGCTTCAAGGGTCATTCTTTCCATAGTTGAACTGTTTGGATCATTCAACCTCCTGATTAAATCCTCAGGTTATTTTTTATTGTTATCAATCTCACTCATTAATTTTTGATGAGTTCCAAGGGGATGTTGAGGGATTGGTGGAGAGATTGAGGTTATGGTTAATTAACTTGAGGATTTTTTTGTTTTTCTTCTTCCTATTCTTGTTGAGGATTTCATTCCTCTTTGTTTTTGTGCTTGTTGAGGATTTTTAGGAGGGTTTGCAAGTTGATTAACATAACCTATAAATTCAAAAATAAAACAAATAAAAAACAGCCTAAAACTAACAAATTCAAAACAAAAAACAAGAAATACTTACCTCTTAGACCTCCTCATTAATGTGGTGGCATCCAAGTGATGAAACAAAAACTGTTGATGAATAATTTTCCAAAATGCCTCCTCCTAGAATGTGAGCATGGAATATTTGGGGTTTTGGCTATGAACAAGAAAAAAAATAGTCACAATTAACAATGAAATCAATTTTATTTTTTTTATTTTTATTAGGTCTTAACACGAGCACATTATAACACACTTATGTTATGGGCTCGTTGTGGCTGAGCCTCAGGCTCAACACACCAAGCCATAATGCGAGCACATTATAACACACTCGCATTCTGAGATTTCAAAACTTTTTAAAAAATGGCCACAAAATTGCAACCCATCTTTCTACACTTACCCTAATGTTGAATACCAATTAAGGGTGAAATAAAATGCACAAATAAGGTATGCAATTGAATGATTATTTAGAGCCTATGAAAAAATAAGTATGAGAAACTCCCTAAAGAAAAAGGAAGATGTTAAAGTTACAATATAGTCTTACAACATTGAGGAAAAGAGGGAGGAAAGAAGGAAAAAAAAAATTAAAGTTTAAGGAGAAAAATTAATTAGATCAAATGGTAATGTGAAATTATACTCTTAAATGTGTTGTTTGATTGGTTCAATTTTATGTTTCAACACATGTGAATTTTATGTAAAATTAACAAACATGCAATGATAGGGCGATGGTCAACAAATAATTGGTGGGACTCAATAGGGTATTATGGATTTGGGAGAGGAAGCACTCCCTATGAAATACAATGAGGAGGTTAAAGCCACAAGGAAATATGACAAAAATGAGAAGAAGAGAGTGGATAGAAGGAAAAAATATTAAGGTTGAATGAGAGAAATAAATTGGAAGAAACAATAATTTACAATTTTACTATTAAATGTGTTTTTTGATTAGTTAAATTAGGTGTTTTTATGCATATAGATTCAATGTAATGTGAACATTCATGCAATGATATGTCAATGTTCAACAAGCAATTGGTGGGCCTCAATAGGTAACTATAAATTTGGGAGAGGAAGACCTCCCTACAAAATAAAATGAAGGTGTTATAGATGCAATGCGATCATAAAACATTGAAAAAAGAGGGAGGAAATATCTAGTGAAAATTACTAAGGTTGCTCAAGAGAAAGAAATTGGATCAAATGGCAATTTACAAATCTACTCTTAAATGTGTTGTTTGATTACTTCAATAGAGTGGTTGTATTCATATGAATTTTATGTAATGTTAAAATTCATTCCATTACACAACAATGGTGAAGAAGGAATTGGTGGGCCTGAGCATGGTACTATGGACTTGGGAGAGGAAACTAATCTTACATTTTTTATTTGATTAGTTCAATGAAATATTTGCATGGACATGAATTTTATGTAATTTTAACATTAATTCCATTACATGGTGATGGTAAAAAAGGGAATTGGTGGGCCTGGGCATGATATTGTGGATTTGGGAGGGGAAAGTGTGCCTTGGTAGGGTAGCAAAGAAGAAAGTATGCTTAAACAGGGAAACATAGAAATCAAGGAGGAAGCAATATGATCTATTTATATTTATTGAATAAGAATAAATATTTTAAATTATTTCATTATATATTTGAAATTTATCTCTTAGGATGATGATATTCTTCTTCAACATCTTCGATGAAATAAGAAGAATCATGGTGATCAAAGAAATATTGAGGTGTTTCATACATCCATATGATTTTATATAAATTATTCTTTGTTGTGTAGTTTTATAGAAACATATCTATAAATTATAGTTTAAAATTGTATGTTTGGATATTTATTTAGTTAAATGTAAAAAAAAATCCATTTTTTCTAGGATAAGAATGTTAAATGATGTTTGTGTTTCGATAATAGGTTAGGGTTTGACCTTATTGGTGAGGTTGTCACAATTCAAGTGGTAGAGGCTAATCATGATAGAGATAGGAATAGAGAGAGAATTGGCCAACCATCTCAATTAGTAGCATCATGAGGCATTTTCATGCTTCATTTCCAAATTTATATTGAATATAAATAACTCTAAATTGAATTTCATTCACATTAATGACCCTTCTATTGCAGCCAAATTTTGTTGATGATGAGAGGAGTGATTATGATATCAACACTTTAACAGTCAAAGATCATGTCAACGTATATTCAAAGGGTAAATTGGTTGGAGGCATTGTGGTTGAATCGAGAAAAAATGTACTTTTCCACAACATTCGAATCCCATGAAGTTCTATCAAAAGCCACATTGTCAAGTCCTTTATTCTTGAAAACACATTGCCTTTTCCTTGAAATTTCATAGAATTTTTATCTACTTCTAAGACTCATTTGAGATATGGAACTTCTCAGAGTTGAGATTTTTTCTCTTGTGGTACAAATCAAGGATTTTTTACTGTATATTTTTGTATCATAATTTTTTTTTATCCAACATAGCAACTTGATAACTTTCCACAAGTTTATTCTCAAATGAAATCAATTGTATTTATGGGTTTTCTATAGGACCAAGGATTGTAAAGTTCTACGGTGAAAGGACATGGTTCCAACCCCGTTTTCACTATTTAAAAAATTGCGAGGATTCGATCTCTTGGAATCACCCCTCCATCAGTGCACAAGGATCCCAAGAAGCATATATGATTTTATGAAGGTCTTTATTCAATTACAAAAAATAGACAACATAGGAGATGATGGGAAGGGCACATAATTGTACATTTGTATTATTGAAAACTTATAGTGTAAATTTAAATTATTTGGTATGTTAGAAAAATATTATATTTTATATTTCTATTAAGACTTTTTGTCTTGTAACAACTTAATTTATTGTGTAACTACTTTAATAAACCATTTTCTCTAAGAAATATAGCCTAGGTGTTGACCTCTTATTTTGTGAACTTGGAAAATAAGCTATTCATTTAATAAAAGGTAATCTTTATCAATATAATTGATTTTTCAATAAGTTGATTTTCCTACCTCTACTCCTTACAACATGGCCTTTGCAACTCATGATTTGTACATGTACGTGTTATTCCTATTCTCCTATGTTGAGTGTATGTGCAATTGATTTTATTGTAATTCTGGCTTTGGTTATTGTATCTACCTTTTCTCATTTTGGTCATTTCTTGATTAGAGGCATTTTAACTTAGTAGGTATCATAAGGGTTATTTCTAGTTCAAGTAACTTATATTGCATGTGTACAACATAATGTTAACCTAAACTGGTAAAATCTACCCTTTGATGTTTTTTTTATATTATTACATTGTATTTTACAAGATTTTGTAATTGAGAGGTAAAACATATATTTTTTTTAATAATATACTTGTGCAAATTTGTTTTGCAGAAATGGAAAGGGGAAAAGCTAGAAAAGGAAAAAGGAAGACTGTTGAAAAATCCAGCTTCGATGGTAATGTTGAATTTTTTTACAGTTGTACCTTTGATATGAATGAAAAACCTTCAGGGGAGGCAACAAAATAAGGGGATTTTAACATAGACAGAGTTGACATTAAAACAATGGAATCAATGCAAGCTTGGTTGACACTTGAGTTCATGCATGTTAAAATATTGTCTGAGAAGGTTTAGGTGTGTGAATCAGATAATGAAAGGTTGAACTTGACGATAATAGAAATGGATAAGATAAATTTTGAATTGAGTAAATAGTTCATAGAGTTTAGCTATAGGTGTAGACATGGAAAATGTACATTTTTGATCTACCGCACTTGATCCTAATTACTAACAACATTTCTTCCTGAATCACACTTTCAACACTTCATTATATTTTGTCTCTTAATTTAATGGATCATTATTCATCTAATTAAGTCTTCTTCCTCGAGTGATTAAATTAATCAATTCAATTTAATTAACCTTACATTTTTGTTTAATTAAATAAATCATTTTATTTGATTAAAATCCCTAAAAGTCCTCTTATTAAATTAAATAAATTAAAACTTATTTGATTTAATATAACATATTCATCTTTAAGTTATATAAATCAAATCATTTATTTAATAAATCATTTTCTCTCAATTCTGATTTAAATTAATTTATCTATTTGAGTCAAATTTATCAAATCATCTAATTCTTCATTAATTTAATCAAAACCTTGATTAAGTTAATCCCTCTCACTAAAATCCTCTAGAGAATGCAACTTGCACAATAAATCAATTACTTTGATTTATTTAATTCTTTATGTTCCCTTGCATGGCATCAAAAGGGAATATTCCCTCATTTGAATTCAAAAAAGGCCAAGTGGACTTGGTCCTTCCAAAAAGGCATTTAAGGCCTCTTATATGTCCTTGGCCTTGAGCCAAGTGACATTAACTTCATTTCCCTTCCCTCTTCAATAATTCATTTCATAAATTCAAATTCAAACTAAATGAATTTATTGGCAATTTGGCCAAAATGTGCACAAACATAAACCATTCACATCATGACATGTGGCATCCAACCATTGGATTGAAGGTTAGTCCCACATTGATAAAATCTTGGTCATTATTCCAAATTGAAATCTATAAAGTAGAGGCTTCTCTCCTCATTTCTCATCCACAATTACATGCAAAGTTACTCTCTTCACATTGAGAGCTAATTTTTCCCATCACCACTCAAAAATTCATCATCTTCAAAATTGGTAAGAAGGTTATGCTCAAATCTCTTTGGGAGATTATCTCTTTGGGAGATTTGACCATTTCTAAATCACTCACATTTGAAACTGAGGAGTTGGGAAAGGGCCAATTTCAACATTTAATTGGTACCAATTCCCCCATGGGATCACTATTTTATTTGCTTAATTAGGATTAACTCCCATTTGTTTAAGTTTTGTTCTTCATTTCTTCCTAGTTTAAGTTAAATAGATGGATTTTATGGGGAATCTCTCATACTTGTTTGAATATTGAGCTAATAATTTGACATGTTTGTTTCTCTTGTGTATTTGTAGGTTTAGGGGTTCACATTTTGGCGCTAGAAGGAGGGAAATCTTGAATTCTAATCATGTTTTTCTTAAAATTCTGTGCTTTTTTCCTTTTTTGTAGGTCACAAGAAATTGTGTAGCTTAACATTTTTGTGGCACTATATAGTGTCACTTCTAGAGCCATGACTCCATACTGCACCACTTTTAGAGGCGCAGTGCTATACCGAACTACACAAAATTTCTTAGCAATGCCACTTCTGCTTTCCCACCAGTAAAATTTTAAAATTTCTAAACACACTGCTTTCATCTTTGTAGCTCCATACAACACCACTTTTATAAGTGTGGTGCCATATTGCTCCACATTTTTCTCAATCTACACCGCTCTATTCCCACCTCAGAAAATTTTAAAAATTTTAAACATGGCCGCTTTACAAACTGCATCGCTTGACCATATTGCGCAGCATATTCGGTCTTTGTTCCTATAGAGCGCCACTCAAAATCAAACATGTGGTGCTATATAGTGTTTCTTTTTGTCCAAAATATGCCACTTTTACAAACTGTGCCACAAAAAAGAGTCAGGTCTGAAATTTGGCATGTGACTTTTGAATTTTTGGATTTTTTAATTCTTGACCTTGTTTGTTGTCTTTTTTCTCTCTAGTTTTTTGTCATTTTGCAAGTTGGAGAACATAAAATAAAAGGAAGAATTTCATCATGACATCATTCTCATCATATCCAAAGTGTTTTTAAACACTAAAGTGTTCTTCAACACTCTTTAAGGATTTTTGATTCTTGTTTAAGAGAAATTTGTTAATATCATTTTCCTTAGAAACATTAGATTCATTTTGGGTTTAAAAAGAACAAGAAAATTTCCTTTTCCAAAAAAAGTAGAAGATTCATTATGGCATCATGTTCATTATGCACAAAGTGTTTTTAAACACTAAAGTGTTCTTCAACACTCTTTAAGGATTTTAGATTCTTGTTTAAAAGAAATTTGTTAATGTCATTTTCCTTAGAAACACTAAACTTCCTTTGGGTTTAAAAAGAACAATCAAATTTATTGTCAAAAGTTGCAAAAGGGCTAAAAGGAACCTTAGGAACAACATACTAGATGTTTTTTTAAGGTTAACAATTGAACAAGGCAATCTCACATTTCCTTTGGTGGTTAAAAAAAACTCATTATTTCTTTGAGGGATTTAAAATGAACATGTGTTTTTTGTGCCTTGTAATATTTTTTGCAAAGTAGTGTCATTTAAAAAGGTGTATGCACTTCTCTCATGCTTCATGAGGATCATGAGAATAAAAAGTCTTTTTGGTGACACTAAGTTGCATAAAAGATTGCCTCCACATTTCAATTTGGGTACCTAACAATTGAACAAAACATGCGAGTGTGAGAACGACATATTGCAAAGGTTCTCCCTTTGTTTTTCAATAGAGGTTGATTGAACAACAGGATATGCTAGCTTGCTATTGTTTATCTTAGTAGGCCTACCTTGTGGGAAAAAGTAATCACCCAAGGGAATGACCCAACCGGTAACACGCTAAAGCCAAGCGACTTCCAACTGGTATATAATTGTGGATTCTTGAGGAAAGCTCAAGAATCACGAGGATTATTTTGAAAAGAAGGGCAACAATGGTCTCTCATCATACTAGATAGTCCCCCATGAATGGAATGCCTACAATAAAACCCTTTGTTTATAAAAGGCCAAATCCTTTTCTATTTTGTTGGTGCAAAAGGTCATGTCCTTTGAAGCCGCCCCACGTTATACATGTGGTTTTTTTGTAGAGATGGAAAGTATGCCATGGGAGATTCATGGGTACTAATTCTTGGCTGACCCAAGAAGTGTGTTCCATGGAGGGGAGCTAGTGTGGTCAAGCATTTAGCCAACCGCACAAAATATGCGCAGCTAGATTCGTCCAAGTGGGAACCCAACAAAATATTGTCTCATCATCCTAGGGTTGTAAAAAAGTTCTTGGAAATGAAGAATACATTGCTTGGTCCTCAAAAAAATTGAAAAAAAAAATACACAAAGAACTTTGAATTTCAAACCCCTTGGAGGAAACAAATACCTTTTGATGAATTTAAGTACTCTTGCTTTCCATAGGGATCATATCCTTAGAGGTTTCTAAGTGCTTGGATTCTATCATCATTTTTTTTCAATAAGGTTTAACATAGGACCTTGTGGGATAAAAAAGAAAGTGGGACATTAGACATATAGTTTGAAACATAAGCAAACAAGTGCCTTTGGTAAAAAGAATTCATTAAGCCAAGATAAAAGACAAATTGAACCTCATATGTGTTGTTCCAAATGATTTCACGAAAGGTCAAGATTCCAAAACCAAGGTTTGAAAGGATAAGTATAAAAGCCCATGAACAATGCCTTGAAATTATCCTTGAAGTCAGAGAAAGACTAGTATACAACTTCTATAAAAAGGCTTCAAGGAATAATCCAACTTTGTATGCATTCTACTATCAAAAAAATCCCAAACTTTTTGAAAGGTTTGCTTTCCTCACATAGGAAGTCTAGCATGTTCTTCAACACTGAGGTGTTGTAAAAGAGAGTCGTGTGTAGGTCAAGGTCCAAAATCAAATTCATCATCCTCATCCATCTCTCCATCAATCAAATCTCATCCCATCAACACACATTTTGAGAACTTTAGAAAAATCACTCATGCTGAACTTAAAGGGCTAAACCAACATCACCCTATCTTCGATTAACACACCTAGCCAAAATAGTCAAATATCTTTGACAAATTCACCTCTAGGATAATACAACTTCCTAAGGTCTACTAGTTCACAATCACCTTGATTGGCTTAACACAACTAGCCAATTCATCTTCTTGTGCAAGTTCCCCTAGGATAACACAAGTTCCTAGGGGCTACAAATTCACTACAATCTTGTTTGACTTGATACACCTAATCAAACCATCACAAATCAATCTAATTACTAACAGTTTAGAATAACCCTTCAAAAGTTCTTCAAAAGTTTTGATTCACTCACTTCTTCCATTTATGCCATCATCATTACCACCCTCTTTGATCTTTGACTTCCCTAGTTCTTCTCTTTTGAGCCTAAAAGGTTAGGATCAAACGATCCCTATTTTTTATGGTCCAAACAAGATCACAATATAAGAACATGGAAAATATAAGCGAAATATAAAATTTCAAGGACATTAGTCAGGTAACCTCCAAAATAAACCTTGCGGGATCAAGAAATCCCCCAAGTAACTCTCCTTTACCATCATAAAATCCTCAAGAGGAGAGCTATGAAGAGGACATCACAAACAAGGACATGGGGATGACACAATCTAAAATGATGAAAATGGTTCAAAATCTAGAGAACCACAAAACTGTCAATGCCATGTTCAAATACTTAAGCACGTTAGCCAAAGGAGGGGTCCAATTCCCTTCTGACCTTGATACTGGCACTAGTATGGACATGCCTCTTACAAATGCATCCCCAAAATCAAATGTCATTCAAGAAATACCTCACACCACCTTGGCCATCACACCAACCTCGTCGAATGTAAACAAGGGAAGTGCCATGTTTCGAGAGTTACAAAAGCATCACCTTATGACCAACAAAGAGGTGGTTGTCAACACCACACCGGATTGTTTTGTCCCAATAAATCCATCACACCCATACGTCCCACTCAACTTTGATAATCCTGTCGGTTCATCTTCATTCCTTACTGCACTAGCATGTCAATCAAACATACAAACTTCTCTACCACAAGGAGAAGGTGGTTTGTTTTGAACAACCAAAGTTTCTAATCCTTTTTATTTCTAGGGTAGCATACCATCACTTCTCCCATTTCCATTCATAACCACATCATCACTCGGATTGGGTTTTCCTCCCATCGATAGTTCCTTAGATCCAGGCAATGAGAACATCATGTCAAATTTTCTCTTTTTTCCCATAGCATCACAACAACAAATTGTGACCATTCAAACCACCATGACAAATACATCAATCGGTCCTAAAATATCCTAAAGCATACCTTCTCAAGGACCGAGCATCTCAACCACCCTTCCAACAACCCAAATCCCAACCACCATCATAACCCTTTCACCTATCACAATGGTTGGCATCATTCTCGTTCCACCACCAATCCCACCAAAAGCTAACGTAGCAAATTCATTCACTACTCTAATCCAAACCATTCAAAAGGCCAACCAATAGAGGGTACTCAAACAAAAGAAACAAGCACAAGCCCAAGCATGAGCTCAAGCACAAGCATAAGCCAAAGGGCAAGCACAAGCCCAAGCACAAGCACAAGCACAAGCCCAAGCGCAAGAACAAGCCAAAGTGCAAGAACTAGCCCAAGCTCAAGCACAAGCCCAACAACAGGCGCAAGCACAATACCAAGCACAACTGCAAGCAATCCATCTGCAAGCATACCAACAAGCCCTGCAAGACTTTCAAGGACAACAACAAGCCAAACAATAAGCTTTGTTGGCACGAAAGTAGCTCAACCAACAACAAGCTTTGTTGGCGCAACAACAACTAGACCAACAACAAGCTTTGTTAGTGCAAAAATAGCTTGACCAACAACAAGCTTCATGGGAACAACAACAAGCATTGTTAGAACAACAACAACAAGATCAATAAAAAGTGTTGTTGACACAAATGTAGGCATACCAACAGCCTTGAATGCATAGTAGAGCTTGCAAAAAACTCCCACTAGTAATCCTCCCACCAATCAAACACCTCAAACACCTCAAAAAATGTTCATTCCACCTCCTGATCTGAACAAAGATGTCACAACATGAATCAAACTACTCTCGCAACAAGTGTTGGACTTACAAGTAGGAAAAATGACAAGAACATTGAGAAACTTGTGCCCTTATCCTTTTGATAGAAGTCTCACCATGGTACCATTCCCAAAGGGATTCGAGATCTCCAAATTTGACAGGTATAATGGAACAGGCAACCCTGAAAACCATGTCAGGGAATTTCAGGTGCATTGCATGGAGGTTGCATATGATGACGCGTATCTAACACAACTATTCCCTCAAAGTCTGAATGGTCCAGCCATGGAATGGTTTTCTAACCTACCGATGGACATTAAAAAATTCAAGGAAATCATGGAATATTTCCTTAAGCATTATGCTTTTAGCATGGGTGTGGATGTTAGTTTGGAAGAACTATCAACACTCAAATAAAGAAAAGGAGAGATATTCACATCCTTCTTGCAAAGATGGAAATCCAAGGCCAATAAGAGTAAGTGGACCATGCCAAAAGAACAACAAGTTTGCACCATAATATCCAATCTAGATGAAAACATGGCATTCTAATTTAAAATTCAATGCATCACATCATACGATCAACCGATCCCAAATGCGCTCAACATCGAAAGAGCCTTTATTGCATGAGGAGGTGCATCAACATTCAGTCCACCAGAGGATAACCACCCATCCAAAAATTATAATAATAAACCTTGAACATGTTTGAGGAACAAAAATATCACAAACGATGGCATGGTCGATGCTAAAGTGGTCATCAGTGCCCCTAAGTAGAAAATCCAAACCCATCATCAACCACAAAATCATAGTCGTAACAATGTGCAGACTAATGTAGTAGTGGAACAACAACCACTTCCCACCAATCAAATCAATAACTTGGGTAATTAAGGAGGACCACCTCCCTGATGAAAATATACCCCCAAGTGAAAGTTCACAGCTCTTGGGGAGTCTATCGAGTCCATAATGAAGAAGTTGGTCAAGGAAAACCTAATCAAAGTCTTTAACTCTGAGCAATACATGGAACCCATGACCAAACCACCATAATATAATGAGAACCTCTTTTATTACTTTCAAAAGGTCAAAGGACATACCACTGCCAATTACATGAGGCTAAAGAAAATCATCCAAGACCTCATCAAGGATAAGATTATCAATGTTGAGCAGCCAGCTGGAAACCAAGATCTAAAAATATACACAAATCCGATGCCAAACCACCATCAAGGAAACAATTAACGAAAAAATCAGGGGAACAATAAAGGCAAGAAAAAATATGCTAGTGCTAATCTAGTGTATGAGGAGATAGTCAGATGTGTCGATGAAATGGTCATAGTCATTAATGTCAAAGGTACCAACAATGACTGTGGAGTCACCACAGGTGGTGGCAAGGTCGCCATTGTAGGGGCACCATCTAAGACCCCCACTTTAAATACGAAATCCCCTCCTTATGACTACAATTTCATCGACCAATTGAAGAAAACCCCCGCATAGATCTCTATCATGGAGCTATTAAAAATTTCTGCTGCCCATAGGACGATCCTTGATGAAGCATTAGTTGCTTCCATAATCTTTTCCACCCTTGACATAGAGCAGTTTCAGGCTATGGTTGGTTACATCACTACCCCAAATCTCCTAACATTCTCTTATCAAGACTTCCCCCCATAGCCATCTCATAACCGCGCACTCCACCTTCAAGTGTTGGTCCATAAAAAGAAAGTTAAGAGGGTCCTGGTGGATGGAGGTGCAGGTCTAAACATTTGATCCCTCAATCTTATAAATAACTTGGGATTCACTGAGGATTCCATCAACAAAAACAAGATAATCACAATAAGGGTGTATGATGATCACAGAAGAGTGTCTCAGGGCACTATTAAAATCCCCATCCAAGTGGGACCAACAACCATGGAGACTAATTTTCAGGTCCTTGACCTCGACTTACCATATAATATCCTCCTTGGATGTCCATGGATCCACGAAATGAAAGCAATGGCCTTGACATACCACCAATGTATAAAATTCTTGCACCAAAATGAGGAGGTCACTATACATGGGGATCATGAACCAGTTTCTTACTACAAAAACTTGGAAGCCAAGTTTTATAAGATCCCCCAAGTACCAAAAAATGATGAAGGCCCATCCAATTCATACATTGACCTAGCCAACCTCGCCTCCACCTCTGTGACATAGACACCTACCATCCTTGACATATCCGACATCAAAAACATGATCCAGGACAATGATGCGGTGACTATAGAATGAGAAAGAATGCATTTTTTGTAGTAGAATTACCATAATATCCTAGGTCGCATGGGAAACCTCAACCAGACGAAACACCCATCCACACCGTTAGGACCAACCCCTCTGGATTCTGTCGGTGGGGAGACCTAAGTTGGGAAAGAGTCGATGAGGAGGATATTTCAAGAATAATATACTGTGATGCAAAACCTACACCCACATTACCCATGGATGAGGCGGACAAAGGGCTACAAATAATTATTGGCATGGGCTACAATAGAAACAAAAGTCTTGGAAAGAATAGTGATGGACGCCAGCAGCCCATCATTACAGAAAGAAGAATGCAAAATATTGGCCTTGGGTATACTCCTCTGAGTATAACCATACATGGCAGAGGTACTCCTAGTAGGGTAGTCAGGAACTCTCCTCATGTATCAACAACTACCCTTAGACCATCTGTTTGCCTAGGCATGCCACTAGACAATTTCACTTTTGACGTCACTGATTTTTGTGCCAGTAGTGATGATGATGACACCATAGAGAGCCTTCCTAGGCTCTTTGTGGATTCCACTATACTAATGATTAGTGCTTCACTAGCTGAATCAAACCAACAAACCCACCAAATCACCTTAGTACACCCCCAACACATCGATCATGACCAACAGGGACCACCAATTTTAGACTCATTCGAAAATGATAAACTCTCTCAATATTCATGGGACTAACGGGTACAATTTTGTGTGGGGATCACAAAGAAGGTTTTGATATCAAATTAGACACCCAAGCATATTATTGGGAGATGATTGAGTCTTTCAGTCACAAAAGAAAAATATCAAGAATAAGCTTAGGGTTATTGAGTGAAAACCACACTATGCATCTCTCTAACTACAAAATAGTAAAAATAAAGGACACATCAAATGGTGAAAAGCTCTTTGAGGTACCAGAGGATGAAGGATTCAATCTCCCCCGTGCTACTCTACATTTAGAGAAGTTAGCAGTCCTGGAAGAGTAGTGCAATCGTGTCAACTTGGGAATGGAAACAAAACCACAAATCTTTTTCTATGTTGAGTCTCTCCTAACAAAGGAACAAGAACTACTAGCAGAATTTCTGAAAGAAATGAAGGTAAACTTTGCATGGACCTACGCTGACATGCCAGGTCTAGATATTGAAGTAATGGTTCAGCATTTGACCTGTCACCCTAGAGCGAAGCCAGTTAGACAAAAGTTAATGAAAATGTACCCACAAATAGCCTTGCTAGTCAAGATTGAGTTACAAAAGCTCCTGGATGCTGGCCTCATATGTCCAATTGACTATCTAGAATGGGTATCTAACCTTGTACCCATCTCAAAACCAAATGGGGGCATCCACATCTGCATAGACTTTAGACACATTAACAAAGCATGTCCTAAGGATGATTTTCCACTACCCAACATTGACATGATAGTGGATATGATGGATGGACATGAGATGCTATCCCTGATGCATGGCTTCTTAGGGTACAATCAGATAATGATCACAAAAGAGGACCAGCATGAGACAACCTTTACATTTCCTTGGGGCACCTATTGCTAGAATGTGATGCCATTTGGGTTAAAGAATGTAGGAGCTACATACAAAAGAGCCATGACCCTGATCTTCCATGACATGATCCAGAAAACTGTTGAACAATATGTGGATGACATATTGGCTAAATCAAAGAAGATATAGGATCACATAGTGACTCTAAGTGAATTTTTTGATAGACTGGAAAAATACAGGGTCAAGCTCAACCAAAAGAAATGTGTCTTTGGGGTACAATAAGGAAAGATGTTGGGGTACATAGTTTCAATGAGAGGGATAGAAGTGGATCCCACAAAGGTAAAATAAATCCTTGATATGGGAGCACCAAGAACACTCAAACAACTCAAAGGATTACAAGGTAGACTCTAGTTCACCTGAAGATTCATAGCACAACTGGCAGATAAGTAGATTGCCTATTCACACCTACTCCACAAGTGAGTAGCATTCAAGTGGGATGACAAGTGTGAACAAGAATTCAATAGAATCAAAGAATATCTACTTACACCACCTATGTTGATGCCACTGATCGTAGGGAAACCATTGATTTTATACATCTAAGCAACAACAACCTCCCTTGGTGCCCTTTTAGCCCAACATGATGAAAAGGGAACCGAGTAGGCTATTTACTACATCAACAAAACAATGGTAAGGCATGAGCTCAATTACACATCAATAGAAAAATCTTGCCTAGCAGTGGTGTTTGCAGCCCAGAAATTCAAACATTACATGCTAGCTCATCAAATTAAGCTAATTGCCAAGATAGACCCCCTCAAGTATCTATTGTCAAAAGAAATTCTTACAGGAAGAATGGCTAAATGGGTTATGATACTGTCTAAGCATGATATTTATTATGTAGAGAAAAAAGCAATCAAAGGACAAGTAATTGCAGATCAGCTAGCAAAGGCTCCATTATATGCAAACAACCTTCTCATATCAGAGTTTCCAGATGAGTCCCTTTTCAATCTCGGTGTAGCCGACAACTAGAAACTATACTTTGATGGCTCCCACATGCAACATGGATCAAGAGCTGGTGTATTCTTCATCACCCCACAAGGAGATTGCATACCAAGATCTTACAAGTTTGCATTCCCTTGTACAAACTATATTGCAGAGTACGAGGCTCTAACCATAGGTCTCAAAATTATGGCATAGTGGCGAATCATTGCATTAAAGGTGTATGGAGATTCACAACTTATCATTAACCAATTCAATGGTGAATACCAAACTAAAGATGATAAACTCACACCATACAAGAATGTGGTAGAGAGCCTCAAGGAATCATTTATCGATATCACCTTTGAGAAAATACCATGGGAAAACAATAGAGTAGCCGATGCAATGAAAATGATCAGATCCTTGCTAGATATCCCTCGCAACATCTCAAATCATGAATTTCTAGTAGAGAAGCTTCTCATACCCACTTTTGAGGTACCAGAGTCAAAATACGCATGTGAACTCATTGGTCCCGGTAATTGTTGGTATCATGACATTTACACCTACCTAAGATTAGGAATCCTCCCAGTCGACATTACCCCAAACCTCAAGCGAACCTTTGTCAAAAGGTCCTTCCGATTTGTCATCCTAGGAGAAACCCTTTTCCATAGAAGCATCGATGGAACCTTGTTACGTTGCTTAAAACTTGAGGAGGCCTTGACTACTTTGACTGAGGTACACAATGGCACTTGCAGTTCACACTCGAGTGGTATGACCTTGGCTAAGAAGTTGCTCAGAACCAGATACTACTGGCCGACAATGGAGAGAGAGGCACATGATTTTTTTAGAAGGTGTTTACAATGCCAACAACATGGAGACATCATTCATGCACCAGATCAAGAGTTGCATCCTATCGTAACACCATGGCCCTTTTCACAATGGGGGCTCGATCTCATAGGTAAAATCTCACCCACCTCATCTAATGGCCATAAGTTCATTATCACCGCCATTGAATATTTCACAAAGTGGATCGAGGAAATCCCTATGACCTACATCACTGGAAAACAAATATCTAAGTTCATCCTGAACTACCTCATCTACCGATATAGTGTTCCCAAATCTATCATCTCAGATAATGGGATACCCTTCAAGAATCAGGATGTCTATGACTTGTGTGAAAAATTCAAAATCCAACACCGCTTTTCCACCCCATATTACCCACAAGGCAATGGCCAAGAAAAAGCTACCAACAAAACCATTCTGAAGATCCTTAAGAAAATAGTCAATGACTTTGGTCATGACTGGCATCTGTAGTTAAATCCTACCTTATGGGCCTATCGTTCCAACATCGACACACCAACAAGTGCCACCCCATTTTCCCTAGTCTATGGATTAGAATCTATACTCCCAATTGAGATCAAACTCCCGTCCCTGAGAATATCTTTTCAAAACCTCATCATAGATGTAGAATACAAGGTTACAAGACTAAAATGAGCTAGACTTACTGGATGAATGTGCATGGATTACCTAAATCATCTACAGGTCTACCAAAATCACCTAAAATAGAGCTACAACAAGAAGATCAAACAATGCACCTTCCAAGCCGGTGACCTTGTGCTAAAAGATAACCAAAGGAATGTACCAAACCCGGATAGAAAAGGAAAATTTGAACCCAATTGGCTAGGACCTTTCATCATCACTGCAAGATATAAATTAGGGGTATATCAATTGTCAACACCAGAGGGCAAGCCTCTACAGGAGCCCATGAATAGCTCTCACCTCAAAAAGTTTTATGCCTAAGAAATTGCAAGGTATAGAACCAAAAAATACAAAAAGAATCAGAAAAAGTCCTGAAAAAATGGTTACCTTGATGAAAACCTGTCAAACAGGTGTCTTGGCGACAACAAAAAAATGCAAAAAATAAAAAATGCAAAAAAAATAAATCAGAAAAAGGATTAAAAATAGTAAAGAAAAAAATCATCCTCTAGTGAAAACCACTTCAGTGGTGCTTTGGACAAGTACCTTGGTGAAAACCTAGAAAACAGGTGCCAAGAGTAAATAGAGAACTCTCTGTCCACCAAGATTTGGATGACTCACTCGCCCATTACATCACTTTTCAATAAATCATTCATCCACCCATCTGCTCGCATCCATACCATAGCCTGAACTGATGCCCATATCATATTCCACCATGGTACGACTTGGCATATTCTGAAGGTCAGTTTGTCCTACCTATCTAAAGTAGTCTATCACTTAATGTTGGGGGCATGTCCTTGAAACTGGTGCTGGATGAATTTGTGTATATTTTTTGTGCTCTTCCCAAATTATCAAAAAATCCAAAAAAATTCAAAAATTTCATCAAAAAAAATAAAATTCCAAAAACATGGCAAACTATCAGAAAATCCTCAAAAATTCATCATTGGGTCTTGTAAGTCTTTCACCTTGTTTGAACTACATCATCTTTGAGCTTGAATGTAGGAAAATTTGATCTTTGATCATCCCCTAAGACATTTCGGTCAGTCCTTTAGGTGTTCGTCACAATAAAATGACAATCCATTTGCCCATCATTCTTTTCATTGAGTCAAGTCCTTCGTTAGTCAAACTACATGGTCTCTGCATGTACAACGTAGGTAAGGCTAATGTATGGATCAACTCCCGAGACCCCTAGGATAGGTCTTTAAGTTAGTGTCTTCATCACAAATCTTGAAAATACCAAAAACAACCTCAAAATATCTGAAAAATCCAAAATAGTGCATCCATCTCATTTCGCTTTCACCTGTGATTGTCATCACTCATAATAAAGCATCATCGCCTTCACCCTTTGGTAGGTTAGTCAAAAGAAAGTATAGCAGGTTCGAAAGAGAACACTCTAATCATCAGAGTCTTGAAAGTCTAGATCAGTGAATCAACAAGTTGGTCAACACAGAATATCAATAGCTTATCATCCAAATCAGTCCCACCAAAACCCTGATCACAACATGTCCCAGGATAAAGTTTTCCCATGACAGACATAAGCATCAGGTACCCCACAGTAGTTTAGTCTTGGCTAGCAGTATGAAGAACATTAGCTTCTTTGGTTTGCTTTATTTGGTCTTTCATTGACTTATCTTATTTTATACTCATTCCAAGGACCTCTCGATGATGCCTAAAAAAAAATAGGGTTAGAGAGAAAGGAATGGGGAAAAAATCATTGTCTTTTTTATTTACTATTCTTGTGGGATACACTTTTAAAATAGCCTAGTCATATGCGCTTTGTTTAGTATGTGGGGATGATGTTTTAGATATCTTGTTTACCACATAGGAAAGCTTTCTTTCTTGTGTTTTGGCCCAAGATGTTTAGAATGTCTCAACTATATCCTGAATGAAGTATGTATGCTAAGTGTGAACAAGAATACTCCTATCTGATTTTCAAGTCAAAGTCCATCACACTAGGTACCATGCCATCATGGTCCTTTATACCTTAATGCATCATACCTATGTGTGTTATCAAACATAACGTAATTGACCATTTGAAAATCCCAACTCCTAGCAATACAAATCACCATCATTCGAACTAACTCTTTGATTCTTAGTTCTTCTATCTTGCTTCCACACTAACATGGTATCATGACAGTAATCAAAATATCACCAATGCATACACTCTACATCTACATAATCATTAGCATATTACATCATATCATCATCTTAAGGGAATAATATAAATTTCTTATTCTGAGCATCTTAAGAAAGCATTGCATCATACATAATCAGTTGCATCCATTACCATTTGCATATCATTATACCATCATTAACATACATTACATCCATTAGATCATCATTAGAATACATGAAAAAGGCACAAAAAAAGAAATGCATTCATACTTCATATTACATGAACATAATAAATAGCAACATTTCATAGCATCACATCAAATTAGAATGCATCCATACATATCATAAAAGGAAAACCATCTCATATATATCATCAAAAATGCACTGTTATGATACAAATTGGATCAAGTGTACATCAAAACACATGGTACAATAAGGGCAATAATATGGCCCATAAATCAAAAATGCAAAACTTCCTATGGTAAAAAGGGCTAGCCCTCCTGGCTATTGCCCTCCCCCACCTACCTATCACCATGATCCTCTAGCGGCCGCCTCCCTGATTTTTGGGAGAAGTTGGGCACTCTTCCTATTGATGGCACTACCTATCGATAATGCTATCAATAGTACTCAGCCTCCCTAACAACCTCTTTGTACTCCCGAATATCAATTGATCGGCCCTGAGATGTGGAGGTTGTGCTCTCTTGCTATCTCCGCTGACCAATCTCTTGATCCCTCTTGCATCCTACCAAGTCTGTCTCGGCTATAATTGCAATGACCTGCTATCGGGCCTCATCCTGCTCTACTATCAAAACCTATACCTGGCCCTGTAGCTACTAAATCAATGCATCCCGAGGATCTAGCTATCTCGCTAGCTGTGCTGCTAGCTGATGTTGTGGCATCACCTGGGGCTACCCATCCGGTCCTACTTCCTACTTTGTCGGGTCTCTCAGAGGTGACTGCTGAGGAGGTGGTACACCTCCTCCTCCCTAACCTCTGCTTGTTGCCTTGCCCTTGGCCCTCCGACATGGGATCGCTTCCCTAGGAACTATCAATCTCAATAAAGGTCAAAACCATGCTTTGTATGCCAGACTGACCCCTACGTTTCCTAGCCCCTGATCATATGGCCATGGTCGAGCCACTAACTATCTAAATGAAGACATTGCCTCCTCTGTAGGAATGGGCTATCCCCATGCTATCTCCTTTGGGGTACAGGAGAAGATGGCCATGTACTAATCATCGGGCTTGTCCTAAACCTCACTAAACTATCTGACTACCCTATCAGGAAGGTACCTCTCTACCATGGAATGCTCTCGGCCCTGCATGACCTTATCTTGACGAGCAAAGAAACACTGCTCTGCATCATCATAACATGGACCTATACCCATCCATGACCTCCATATGAACACTGACATCTCATCCAAGACCTGCCACCAATAGGCCACACCGTTCATGCCCATATGGTTAAAGTGGATATCTTCCCTATCGTACCATCACATAATGAGGTCACCAATATCTATAATAATGGGTGTCACAACTAAGAGAAGCATTGGGATCTACTCCCATGCCCAAATGTGTAGAAGAGTCACTCCAACCCTGAGACCCTAACCATCCAGGTAAGAAAACTCATGCAAATCATTGTACAAAGAGGCCAACAATACTAGTCCCTAGGCAAAGTACTCTCGGCGAACACACATCTGTTGCCATGCCAATCCCCAACCTAGACTAAAATATTGGCCAACTGATTAGGAGCTACAAGACCATAAATAATAGTAGCCATAATCAACCTATAGGTAGGATCCCTACCCAGATACTACTCCAAGTCTCTCTGACCATCACAAAGGATAAGCTCATCAAGTCCCATAACCTCAAAGCAGGCATCCCTACCCTCCTCTAGATCGTAGATCACTCAGGCTCCATGAATGGGTAATCGGAGGATGCGCCAGACATCCTCAAGGGTAATGGTGGCCTCGCCAGTAGGAAGATGAAAAGATGATGTCTCGCTGTGCCACCACTCGGCTAGGGTAGTCATCATACCCAAATGTGCCTGAACAATAGGGACATATGCAACATGCCATAGCCCAAAAATCCCAAGCTACTCTTGGAGATATATGTGCATACCCTATAATCTCTCAAGTACTGGCCACCAGTGCTCCCTCAAATGAAGTACCTCATGAATCTCATGCGCAAGAAAAGATGTCATGTCAGTTTCCCTAAAGAAAATCTGCTACCCATATTGTATTTCGCTTTCGAAACAAAAAAAGTGACATTGTTCTCAAAAGTGGTGCAGTTTGTAATGATGCAAAGAACGTCGCACAGTTGACTTTAGTGCACCCTTTGGACAAATTGTGTCGTGTGGCACTACTTGTGTGAACGAATGGGTTTTGAGCCGAAACCCTAAATTCTTAAACTACGCCACATGATGCTTTATGCATAAGCAGTTCTATATAGGACCGTGCAACCCTGACTTAACAGTTTTCACGATGCTATATAGCGTCGTGCCGCTTCAACCTAACCTAAACCCTATTTAATGCATGAATAGCAAGAAAATTAAAATTTGAATAGTGGTACATACCATGGGACCCATGGTGGCTAGTTGATGATGCACTCGTACTCACTTCAACACGTGTCTGAGAAGTTGTCATAGTGCCATCTTGTCCAAGATTCAGAACTCAAGGTGTCAAATTTTTAGAGGATTAAGATTGCAAATGCATTGAAAGTGACCCCTCAAGGTCTATTTAAGCTAGAAAATTAGGGACTTTTGACCTAATTTGACCCTCCAACTATGGTTTTGGTCCCTTGATCCCATTTTCATCCAACCGAGAGCCATGTTACATCTTTTTTTGTGGCATTTTAAACTCATTTTTGGCATTCCAGGGCATTTCTAGCCTATTAGGCACCTTATCATCTTTTTTTCGCGAGATCATCTAGAAAATTAAAATTTTCATCTGATCTCTTGAGGGGGAAATATCCAACAATATCCTTCCGCTGAGGTAGCAGTGGGACATCTACAAAATTTGAGAAAATCTTGAACTTTTGATTATAGCATTTTATTCTTTGAATGAATGCAACAAGTACATTGCTTCAAAGAGGGGCAAAATGTAAACATGGAAAATATACATTTTCAATCTAGCGCACTTGATCCTAACTAATAACAACATTTCTTCCTGAATCATACCCTCAACACTTCATTATATTGTGTCTCTTAAAGTTAAATAAATCAAATCATTTATTTAATAAATCATTTCCTCTCAATTCTAATTTAAATTAATTCATCTATTTGAGTCAAAATTGTCAAGTCATCCAATTCTTCATTAATTTAATCAAAACCTTGTTTAAGTTAATCCCTCTCACTAAAATCCTCTAGAGAATGCAACTTGCACAATAAATCAATTAGGGGAGAGGAGCCAATACATAAGCACCGTAAACCGCATGGTCTAATTGGTAGGCCACGTGGACCAATAGCATTTAAAAAAAAAAAACCATTAGAGAAAAACACCAATTAAACAATAAATTATAATTTTAAATCTTTTTAAAAATATTTTGCCACGTGGAAGGTCCAACTCCATGCACGCGTAGAAAAAAATGGAAAAAAGACCTGTTGACCGATACAAATGCACCTCGGGTGCCACTACTTATGTGGCTTGGCGTCCAAAGGTGACAACCTTGCCACGCCAACTCCTCCCAGTTTGCCACCCTAACAATCCACTATTGAGAATTTATCACTCGCCGCAACTTCCTTTTCCTATCTATTGTCCTAATTAAATTTTTTCACCTCTCCTAAGCTCCACACCACCCCGCGTTTATTTCGAAATGACCTGCATTGAATGCTCGCAATGCCTCACTCTTCTCGCCATGTTTTCAGCCTTTCATTTTTAGGAGTAAACATTCCTTCTTCACTTGCTCACCGATACCTACTCGTTTCATCGTCTGCAATCGATACCATCCCACCACAGCCTGCAATGCTTAGAGACCATATCGTGTTTGGGTAGAAGCCGATATGGAGATGGGTAGACGCCAGTTACCGAACGTCGCCAGTAGCTCCACTTCTACCATGCAAGCAACGAACGGGTTCCTCACTACCATGAATGGGTTCCTCACTGCCATGAATGGGTTCCTCGCCGCCATGAACGGGTTCCTCGCCACCATGAAGGTCACCACAAGCAACAAATGGGTTCATCGTGTGTTCGACCCAGGTGAGCTTGCTCACTAAGGCTGGCCGTTATTCTTCTGTTTGTGTTTGGTTTGCAATTTCGCTTTGTTTTATTGCTTTTTTAGTGTTGTAGATTTTGTTTATTTCATTGAAGTTTAGTGTTTATGAACATTGCACTATTTGTGTTCATAAACACACTAAATCACAGGGAAATTAATCTTCTGTTCAAGCATCGCTTTATTATTGTAGTTGGTTGTTTTCTTCTTTCAACATGTAATAATGTTCGTTGTTTATATGGGTTTTGCTCTGTAGGGTTTATATTGCAAATATTACGCTCATATTTACCTCATTTCTCTTTCAGTAGGGTTTATTTTGATAATATAGCATGCATAGTTTAGCATTTATGTTTTGGTAGGGTATATTTTACAAATTTTACAGTCATAGTTTAGGGTTATCCTATTCTCATAGGATTTGCATTGACATTGACTTTGCATATCATATTCTCATAGGTTCTGCATTATCATTGACTCTGCTTAGCACAATCTCACACGTTCTGCATTATCATTCACCCTGCTTATCATTTTCTCATAGGTTCTGCATTATCATTCACTCTGCTTCTTGTATTCTCATTCGTTATGCATTATCATTGACTCTGCTTACCATAATCTCACAAGTTCTACATTATCGTTCACTCTGCTTATCATTTTCTCAAAGGTTCTGCATTATCATTCACTCTACTTATCGTATTCTCATACGTTTTGCATTATCATTGACTTTGCTTAGCATAATCTCACAAGTTATGCATTATCATTCACTCTTCTTATCATTTCTCATAGGTTTTGCATTATCATTCACTCTGCTTCTCGTATTCTCATACATTTTGCATTACCATTGACTCTTCTTACAATAATCTCACAAGTTCTGCATTATCATTCCCTCTGCTTATCATTTTCTCGTAGGTTCTGCATTATCATTCACTCTGCTTATCGTATTCTCATACGTTCTGCATTATCATTGAATATTTCTTGAACTCAGAATGCTTGGGAGCATATAGTTCTTGAAAAATTGTGGAAACTATAGTAGCATTGCTCAAGAAAAAATAGTGATTAATCATAAATCAGTGATTTTTGTGTAATTTTCCAAGTTTTTCAAAAAGTTTGGTTTGTATAATCATAAATCGATGTTTTCTGAGCTTTTCCTTAGGAGTTGCACTTCTCTTTTTGGAGTGAGCTTTTCCTTGGGAGTTACACTTCTTGAAGAGTGAGCTGTCATCTTCGCTATGTGTATGTGTATGTGTGTATGTCTATGTCTATGTCTATGTCTATGTCTGTCTATGTGACTATGTCTATGTCTGTCTATGTGACTATGACTATGTCTATGTGACTATGTCTATGTCTATGTCTATGTCTATGTCTATGTATGTGACTATGTGTATGTGTATGTCTATGTGTATTTCTATGTGTATGTTTATGTATATGTGACTATATGTATGTGTATGTCTATGTGTATGTGACTATGTGTATTTTTATGTCTATTTCTATATATATGTGTATGTGTATGTCCATGTCTATGTCTATGTGTATGTTTATGTGTATGTGACTATGTGTATGTGTATGTCTATGTGTTTGTGACTATTAGTATGTGTATGTGTATGTGTATGACATTGCTATTTCCACCTTTGTCAAACCTCCACCATATGCAATACCTGCAATGAAACACTTCAAGAACTCCATTGAATTGCAAGTCAATGTACCAGTTTTATCAGAAAGTATAGTGTCAACTTGCCCAAGTTCCTCATTTAAATTGGATGTTCGAGCTCATGCAGGCTTCTCAGTTTCTTCATCATACATGTTTTGGTCTTCATTGATGAATCTATATTGATACTTTCTTATGCTCATATAATGGGTATAATCATTACAAAACTGTTGTTATATCAGCATTGCAATGTTGTGCTTGTTCAGATTTGATTTTTAAAATAGTTTCACTTATTCGTACAACATATTGCTATTCAATTTTTTAAAGAATTTGATAAGAATTTACCATCAACATCTCATTAGTCATTAGTGTCATCACGTGGCAGGACATACTGAGTAGATCCAAATTGCCAATAAGAATATTTAGTAGGAAAATAATCATCTAAAAACAGCAAATAAAGGTGCATACAAACCTTCGACCGTAATTGGTAATTTGAACTTTCAGCTCATCTGTAATGGATTTTGATTTTCAGCTACTATTATCATTTATAGTGAAATGACTGTATTTTGATTTATGGTTTTCCAATAGGCATTGCTTAATTAATGTAGCTCATAAATATTTGTTATCATTGATCAACCACCTGCCAAACAAAAACAAATATAGGAGAGAAACAATAAAAATCCTATAATATTAACATCCTATGATGCTGAAATCATAGCCAAAATGCACTCAACATAGCTAAGCTAAGTAAACCTGTTATAATTGAAAGAAGCAAGAGTAAGTGATAACAACTTAAAAGTAATCAATAAAAGCTACATAAAAATATTAATATTTGAGTTCACATAAATATAGGAGATAAAAGAAAAGTATAGATATTTTTTGTGAAAGAATGTTAAATGGGAGTTTAAAATTGATCCCCCACCTCCCAAACAAAAACAAATAGAGGAGAGAAACACTTGAAAACCAAAAAGATTGGTGTCTCAATACATCTAGACAACTATCTTACTAAAGCCTAGTAACTATTCTCCATAGGAAGTAAATTGGGGAAAAAAATAGATGATGTCTACACCAACTAGACGCACATAGGACCACAAAGCCCCAATAAACCACAAGGACCACTAGAGATTCATTAAAGAATGATATGATCCCATAGCATATAGGTCTCAATTCTCATATGTGATAGAAATAAAAGCTATGAAGAGGATCCTATCTATAGTTTTTTCCTTATAATATTATTTCTACGTTGTCCTTTTAGTATCCATTCCATTTTTCCTCTTTAGTGGAACTATTGTTCTCCCATCTATGTTTGTTTAAAATTCTTATTATTCAAATTGATAGCAAGAATGAACATCATTTATACATGATCGAAGTATATTTTATCCATTGAATCAGACTCATCCTTATTCATGCCTTGGGTATCCCAATTTAGATTCAACATTATAACATGTCTTAATGATAGTCTCATCCAATCTCTTATTCTCACCTAAAATTCATTATCACAATCAACCAACTAATCCTCTAGCTCAGGTACATAGTGAAAAGAATATCCTAACTACAAAAAATAAGAAACTATTTGATGTCAAAGGGGAAGCAAAACTCAAATAATTGTCTAGCTTATATTACATCATATCTCTTTTCAATATGTTTTGCATTATCATTCACTCTGCTTATCATAATCTCACAGGTTATGCATTATCATTCACTCTCCTTATTGTTGTCTCATAGGTTTTGCATTATCATTGATTCTAATTTTCGTATTCTCATAGGTTATGCATTATCATTGACTCTGCTTATCATATTATCATAGGTCATTATCATTGAGTTAGGTTATGTTCTTTGTTTCATTAACAAAAAATAAATGTGGGTTAATCCTTTTTTAGGTTTTACTTCATCTTTTCAATCACTTAATAAATTGATGTTGTTTATGTGCCATAGATAAATATGTTGGTGTTATTTATTCTGGGTTATGCTCCATCAATTTTATATCTAATTTATGTTTGATGTGATCAAGCCTATCTATGAATGAAATTAAGCTTATATTGTGGAGGACTAGCATATAGGTGTGGGCCCCAATGAGTGCATGTCCCATCACACATTAGGGCCCCCACTTACGTATTAGGGGAGAGGAGCCGATATGTACGCACCCAAAATCACACAGTCCACATGGTAGGCCACGTGGACCAATAACATTTTAAAACTAAAACCCATATACTTCAATAAATCTGTAATGCAAATGTTTCTATCTTTTCTTAGGCGCCATTGGTTATTTTGGGGGTGTTATCTTTTGTATAGGTTATTTTCCATTATATCAATCATCCAATTATTGTACCTTAATTTTGTGTCTTGGAAATATATAGGGGTGTTCTATTTTTTTAAGGTTCTTCTTCATCAACATAGACATATACATAGACATATACATAGACATATATATAGACATATACATACACATATAAATAGACATATGTATATGTATATGAGATATTAAATGCACACATAATTGTAATTATTTTGAAACAAAACAATTACACATTGGTAGCCAAACATGATGAAGTGTATCCAACTTGTATATGCTTAAGGTCTTTGCATCTTACTTATATATATGCATATGTATAGACATATTCATATACATATACATATGTTTATGTTTATGTATATGTATATACATATGTATATGTATATGAATATGTCTATATATTTATGTATATGAATATGTTTATATACATATACATATACTACTTTCACAACATACTACATATTTTTTGAGCCAACCTGCATCCAATGCTCATAATGCCTTGCACACTTGTCAACTTTATAGCCTTTCATTCTACCAACTTCTCATTTTATCTTCACAATGATGGCAATGTCTATGTGTGTATGTGTATGTGTATGTAAATCTATATGTATATGTAAATATCTATATGTGTATGTGTATGTATATGTGTATGTGTATGTCTATATGTAAATGTGTATGTGTGAATGTGTATGTCTATATGTAAATGTGTGTGTGTATAGATTTGTGAAGAGGTCTTAAGTGGACAACCCTTCCACATGTACTTCTCTCAGTCAGCCACCCTAACAATCCACTGTGTCGCATTTAACACTCACTGCCCCTTCCTATACTTCTCTATAGTCATGTTTAATTCACTTATGTCTATGTCTATGTGTATGTCTATGCATATGTCTATGTGTATGCTTCATAAATTCTCACCTACAACAATTGTATCTTTTGTATGTGCTATTGATTAATATGGGGGTGTCCTCAACTTTATATGATGTGCACCTATACACCGGTCCTCCACAACATAAAAAAAAATTCATCCATAGATAGGCTTGATCACATCAAACATAAATCAGATATAAAATGCACACAAGTTAGCATTAATTTAAACAAGGTGCCAAGTCAACAACTTTGAAACCCATCCGACCCATCTTTGACTGACTGGCGACCCCATTTAAAGAATGTTTCCCATCGTAGCATAACCAAACCAACACACAAATGCATTCACCTGTCCCGTCTACCATGAGATATACAACATGTATCAGCTTCAATCTGTCCCATCTTGCCAAGTACTGTATATGTATGTATTGGAGCCAAATGCAAATATCCCACCAACATCTATTTAACACTCTTGTAAGGCCGCAATTATTCAAAACAAAAACATGGAAAAAATTTCAAACAATCCACCAAACCAACCAAGTCAAGAATTAAAGGCTGAAATCAATCAAATCTCCAATTCATACGAAACAAAACTCAAATTCGAAAGAGGAAAAAAATTTATTTCACCACACTAAACAACCATCAATCAGATTCAAATAATTCCCAATTCAAATAGCCATGAAAACCTTCAAGTATTCACATGTATTACCATAGATCAATATTGAGCACTAAAGCTTGCTTACGACATGTATTTAGGGGCCTTGGTTTTCCTAAGGCCTTTCACGCTTGCCTATGTAGCACTTCACATAGATTACCATAGCTTTGTATTTGAATGACTTAGGGGACTTGGTGTTGTGAAGGCTTGTCATGGCTCCCTATGCAACACTTCACAATTCAAATGGAGTTGTGGACCTGTGCAGCATAGGTTACCATCAAATGAGCGTTCATAAAAACAAGTCTCCCTAAAACATGTCTCTATTGCTTAGTTGATTGAATTGATGAAGCAAAACCTATATGTATATTTGTATGTCTATGTTTTATGTATATACATGTGTGGCCAATGTAGCACTTCACATAGATTACCATAGCTTTGTATTTGAATGACTTAGGGCACTTGGTTTTGTGAAAGGCTTGTCATGGTTCCCTATTACACATTTCACAATTTGAATGGAGTCGTGGACCTGTGCAACATAGGCTGCCATCAAATGAGCGTTCAAAAAATCAAGTCTCCCTAAAACATGTCTCTATTGCTTAGTTGATTGAATTGATGAAGAATAAACATATGTATATTTGTAAGTCTATGTTTTATGTATACACATGTGCAGCATGTGTAGCACTTCACATAGATTACCATAGCTTTGTATTTGAATGACTTAGGGGACTTGGTTTTGTGAAGGCTTGTCATGGTTAGCTATGCAACACTTCATAATTCGAATGGAGTTGTGGACCCATGCAGCATAGTTTTCCATCACCTATGAAAAATTTAACAACCCCAAATTAATCAATGGCACCTAAAAAAGATAGAATAGTTGCACGACTTGATTGTATACAAATATGTATATGTGTATGTGTATGTGTATGTATATTGGTATGCATATGTATATGCGTATACATATGCATAAATATACATATGTATATGTATATAGATATGTACATGTATGCATATACATATACATATCTATATACATATGCATATGTATATACATATGCACATGTATACATGTATATGTATATGTATATACATATACATATATATGCATACATGTGCATATGTATATACATATGTATATGTATATGTATATGGAGCCCATTCATGTCAGTGAGGAACTCGTTCATTGCTTGCATGGTGGAATTGGAGCTACTGGTGACATTCGGTAACTAGCGTCTACCCATCTCCGTATTGGCTTCTACCCAAACACGATATGGTCTCCGAGCATTGCAGGTTGTGGTGAGATGACGAAGGTTGTAGATGACAAAATGAGCAGGTACTGGTGAGCAAGTGAAGAAGGAATGTTTACTTGCTAAAATGGAAGGCTGAAAACATGGCGAGAAGAGCGAGGCACTGGGGAGCATTCAATACAGGTTGGCTTGGATAATATGTATGTATATGTATATAGATATGTATATACATACGTATATGTATATGTATGTGTATGTAGATATGTATATGCATATACATATGTATATGTATATAGATATGTATATGCATATATATATATACATATACATATGTATATATGTATATGTATATACATATGTATATGTATATAGATATGTATATGTATATGCATATGTATATGCATATATATATGCATATATGTCTATGTATATGGATATGTATATGCATATATGTCTATGTTTATGGATATGTATATGTATAGGTTGGTTGGAATAAAACTGTGGGGTGGCATGGAGCTTAGGAGAGGTGACAACATTTAATTCAGACAGTCGATAGGAATAGGAAGTGGTGGCGAGTGATAAATGCTCAATAGTGGATTGTTAGGGTGGTGGACTGGGAGGAGTTGATGTGGCAAGGCTGTCACCTTCGGATGTCGAGCCACACAGGTAGTGGCACCCGAGGTGCATCTGTATCGATTGACAGGTCTTTTTTCTATTTTTTTCCACGTGTGGACAAAGTTGGACCTTCCATGTGACAAAATATTTGGAAAAAGGAATAGAAAATGTCAAAATGTCAATGAAGAAGCAGACATTTGAAATGAAAATAGTGACACATTGCAAATTACATAGAACACACATTGCAATATGATCATAATACATTGCAAATCAAAACAAAAGTGATGCATCTGTAATTCTCATATATTTAAAAATATCAATGAAGAATCATACATTGCAAATCAAAACAATAACACAAATTGCAAATTACATACAACACTTTTTCGAATCTGATCAGATTACTTCACAAAACAAAACAATAACGATCAATCTGTACTTATCAAAAAATTACAACTATCCACAATTTTGGTGCATTTATAAATATCAATACTTCTAAAGTCTATGAAACTAGCATTTGTAATCTAGCTACTGCTATTGTGAAAAGGATCTTGGCTGGTTGGGGTGTCAATTGCCATGTTCTCATCCCCTTCCAGTCGACGGGGATTGCTAAATACATGAGTGGGACTTGGAGTGGTAAATTGGGTGTAAGTGACATGTGTTGGGGGCAGTGGTGAAGACATTTGTACATCCCGAGTGCCAAATTGATATGGATATTGACTGCCCTTGAAGTCAGATTGGGAGAGGCTGGAATAATTCATTGCTGTGGAGAACTAAGGGATATTAATGTTGAGAATATCATGAAATAATCCATTAGTTTGAGACAATGGATCAAAAGTGTTCCTTAACCACCTCTCTCTCTATAAAGCCCTCTGTGCCTCCTCAATCTCTTTTTCCTTTCGGTTTTGTTCCTTGTGAAGCCTCTCTTACTCCTTTTTCGCATCTCTATCCTTTTTTTGTTGTAATTTTTGCTGCTCTTTTTCTTTTCGCAGTATGTCCTTCTCAATTCTGGCATTCTCCTTCAACTCCACTACCATAATTCTTGCTTCCATTTTCTCTACATTCTATTATCTCTTTTTTGCTTTTATCTCCACCTCTTTCTTCCTTTGCTCTTGCTCCATTAACAGCCTCATGTAGTCATTTTTTGTCAACAATTGAGATTGTCTATTGATCCGAATTGCACCTAATTTAGATTTCATTTGATAGATAGTGTGCACAGGAAACTTGAGGAACTTGCTGATGTGTGAAATTGTTTGTGTTTCTTGTGTCCCATCTACTTGTGAGACCTATGGTACATCTTCATTGGCTTGTAAATCTGAATTGCAAGAAGGAGCATAATAATGACAACTTGAGAAATTTCAATTTGTGGTGGTGGTGATGGAAAAGTATAGGTATCATGTTGTTCTCAAACTTCCAAATCAATGCCCAAGTTCATTGCTCCCTCAACCAACCAGGATGGTTGGCTTCATTGTGATGGAAGATCTAAAATTTCACTGAATTGATCAACAACCCTATCCACCATGGGAGGGGTGTGTTCATTAACCACCACTTGTGCAACTGATTTAGCATGACATGTATGAGGTGAGTTTTGTGTTTCTATTGCAGGCTACATGTGTCCATCTAGAAGAGTGGACTGCAAGACTGTGACATCATCACTTGACACACTAAGTCCAGAAAGGCTGAGAATGTTTTCAACTACATCAACATCCTCACTGACCACAAATGTCCCACTGGGATGCATGTCATTGACAAGTGCATCAGGATTCAATGACCATATACCAATCCTTTTAAACCCAACCTTGATGTTGTCAACTGTTAAAGCTCTTTTCATTGCTTTGCTGCCTAACATTGCAAGTTCTCTCCTCCTCACTTCAATGTTTAGAAACCTTGACAAAAATTCTACATGTTCTGATTTGAAGTAAGCTTTGAAAGGTGCAAACACACTCACATCCAATGGTTGTATCTTATGTGATGTGTGTGATGGAAATGCTAATAAATCTATATCGATATCTCTTGCTTCCTGGATGGTTTTGAGTGCTACATGGCTTCCATGGCCATCAAATATCAGCAAGACCTGTTCGTGGGTGACACACCGCCTAGAATTGAGGTTTTGAAGTGGGTCAGCCAATCTATGAACAATTCTTTGGTCATCCATGCATGTGGCTAGGCTGCCTTGCAAGCAATTGGTTCACAATCTATGATGTAATTATCTATGTTCACCCTCCCCTTGAACAAGTAGAATCCTAGAATGCTCTTCCTGACAACATTGACACAACATAGAATGGTTATCCATTCATGGCTCTTTGGGATAATGTAAGAGAAATTCCTGCTACCTTTTCTTGTGAGCACCTTCATGGACCCATTTTTGCCTGCTTGGATACTAGTTTCATCGTAATTCCATATGCGATCAGGACCATATGGCATGGCTTTGTATTCTACAGACAATGTTTTATAGAATGCATCTACAACATCAGGTCTAAGATTGAATGCCCTATCTTTGTCTAGGCCTTCAACAGTTCATAATGAGAGTTGAGGATGTTTGTGCTTGAAGCCTATCCACCAGGACTTCCCTGGGAAGCCATTGGTGAAAGGGTTTGGCCTATTTTGACATATTTGAGCAACATCAGACTTAAGATTGACTATCTCAAGACCATGACCAATATCAGCCATTTGCTCACACCATTCCACAATGCAATTTTCTTCCTCTTCTGTGAGGACTGTTGGTGGACCTTTCTTGGAAATTATTGTTAGACCCCCTAGCCATTTGGATAGTTTGGTTGTTTGGATTGACCACTTTTTGGAATCCCCCTTTATCGACATGTCATTCTCTTCAATGTCATAGAGTGCCCTTTTCATGTCATCCTTAGACCACAACTTCTGTATTTGTTTTACCTTCTGCATATTTGAGGTGTAGTAACCTCAATCTATGGTATTTGAGGAGTAGAAACCTGATCTACTTGTGCAACATGATCTATTTTAGGGGGGAATCTGTATCTTCGTTTCTCGACAGGAAACCTTGTTATAGCTCTTTTCTTTTTTTTTGTTCCTAGTATGGGAAACTACTGCATTGCCCTTGGCCATGTACACATAATAATTAGAATCAAATCAATGATGCTTGAATAGATAAACAATCACTTTGTAATGCAAAACATATGAGAATATGATAAGCAAAGTCAATGATAATGCATAACCTATGAAACATAAATGGTAAACTATGAAATACAAATGATTGAATAGTTATCTTTATATGTATGAAGAGAGTGTTGTGATACTTGAATAGAAGAATAATTAGTTTGTGATGCAAAACATATGAGAATATGATAACCAGAGTAAATGATAATGAAAAACCTAGGAAAGATAAATGGTAAACTATGAAACAAAAATGCTTTAACAGTTATCTTTATATGTATGAAGAGAGTGATGATTGAACAAAAGAATAATTAGTTTGTGATGCAGAACATATGAGAATATGATAACCAGAGTAAATGATAATGTAGAACCTAGGAAAGATAAATGGTAAACTATGAAACACAAATGCTTTAACAGTTATCTTTATATGTATGAAGAGAGTGATGCTTGAACAAAAGAATAATTAGTTTGTGATGCATAACATATGAGAATATGATAACCAGAGTAAATGATAATGTAGAACCTAGGAAAGATAAATGGTAAACTATGAAACACAAATTCTTTAACAGTTATCTTTATATGTATGAAGAGAGTGATGCTTGAACAGAAGAATAATTAGTTTGTGATGCAGAACATATGAGAATATGATAACTAGAGTAAATGATAATGCAGAACCTAGGAAAGATAAATGGTAAACTATGAAACACAAATGCTTTAATAGTTATCTTTATATGTATGAAGGGAGTGATGCTTGAACAAAAGAATAATTGGTTTGTGATGCAGAACATATGAGAATATGATAACTAGAGTAAGTGATAATGCAGAACCTAGGAAAGATAAATGGTAAACTATGAAACACAAATGCTTTAATAGTTATCTTTATATGTATGAAGAGAGTGATGCTTGAACAGAAGATTATTTAGTTTCTATATGTGTTATCTTTTTAGTTTCTTGCATTTCAATTGAGATTATCTTTTGTAACAGGAGTTTGTTATCTTGTGTTATCTATTTTGGAGTGAGCGACATAAGTAAGTAGAGGAGTAAGAAGAAAAAATTACAAACTATGCAAGGGAGTTAGAGTTTAAGAACATCTCATATCTCTTAAGCATTTACAACATTAAAATTCTCATGCACAACAAAGTGAAAACCACACTCATGTTTGAACAACAAAAGCTTACGAATGAAAAACAGTAAGAGTTTAACAAAGCTCACATATATTGTCTATGTCGAACTCATTGACAGGCATAAATATTTGTCGATTGATGAAGCAAAAACATATGAAAATGATGAAAAGAAAGTCTTCTAGGATTATAAACTTTAGAGATTGATAATGCAGAAGATATGAGAATAAGACATCCAGAGTGAATGACAATGTAGAAGCTATGAGAATAAGATAACTAGAGTGAATGATAATGCAGAACCTATGAGATTATGCTAAGCAGAGTCAATGATAATGTAAAACCTATGAGAATAATATAACTAGAGTGAATGATAATGCAGAACCTATGAGAATAACATAAGCAGAGTGAATGATAATGTAGGACCATTGAAACAGAAATGATAAACCATGACCAATATTTAACATATAAATGATAATGCAGAACCTATGAGACTATAATGTGAGACTTCAATAAGCAAAGTGAATGATAATGCAGAATGATTGAGACACATGAAAAGCAGAGTGAATGATAATGCAGAACCTATCAAACAAAAATGTTAAACTATGAGTGTAATATTTGCAATAAAAACCCTACTGAAATAGAAAGGCTAAACTATGACTGTAACATTTTCAATATAAAGCCACATGGAAATAGAGATGGTAAAATATGACTATAATATTTGCAATATAAACCCTAGGGAAAGCTTTAAATGGTAAACCATGACTGTAATATTTGCATTATAAACCCCATGGAACACATATGCTAACCTATGACTGCAATATTTGCAATATAAACCCTATCGATACATAAAGAAACACTTGTGACTGTAATATTTGCAATATAAACCATAGGGAAACATAAACAAAAGCCTATGATTATAATGGGTGTAATGAAGATCAATATGGATGCTGGTAATGGTTGTAATGAAGAACAAGTGTGAAAAGAAAAACCTGGTACAATATGGATGCTGGTGCACTGGAATTTGAGTTGTTGCCTCCCCTTGATGTTAACTCATTCAATTTTGTGCTTGTCACTCCTCCTTTTCTTATGTCGCTCACTATAGAATAACTAAATACTTGTTGGTTTTCACGGCTATTTGAATTGGGAATTATTTGAATTTGATTGATGGTTGTTTGGTGTGGTGAAATAAATTGATGTCCTCTTTTGAATTTGAGTTCTGTTTCATATGAATTGGAGATTTGATTGATTTCATCCTTTAATTCTTGACTTGATTGGTTTGGTGGATTGTTTGAAATTGTTTCCATATTTTTGTTTTGAATAATGGTGGCCTTACAGGAGTGTTAAATGGATGCAGGTGGGATATTTGCGTTTGGCTCCACTATGTGTGCACCCCACTTGGCAAGATGGGACAAATTGAAGTTGATACGTGTTGTAGATCTCATGGTAGATGGGACAAGAAAATGCATTTGCATGTTGGTTTGGTTATGCTACAATGGGAAACATTATTGTAATAGGTTCACCAGTCAGTCAAAGATGGGTCGGATGGGTTTCAAAGTTGTTGACTTGGCACCTTGTTTATTTTGTGTAGTTGGGACTAATGTGAAAGTGATGCCTGCATTGGTGCAAAATTTTGGTTTAATAGTTTACGAGGAAGGGTGCATGTATTAATGTTTGGGTTGTTTAAATTCCATGTTGGAATGGTACTTGTTATATGTCAGATACAAGTTGGATACACTTCATCATGTTTGGCTACCAACATGTACTTGTTAATTTTTTAAATGAATGCTAACTTGTGTGCATTTTATATCTAATTTATGTTTGATGTGATCTCGCCTATCTATGGATGAAGCTAAGTTTACGTTGTGGAGGACCGACGTATAGGTGTGGGCCCCAATGAGCACATGTCTCATTGCACGTTTGGGCCCCTGCCTATGTATTGGCTCCTCTCCCCTACTTTGATTTATTTAATTCTCTATTTTCCCTCATATGGCATCAAAAGGTAATATTCCCTCATTTGAATTCAAAAAGGCCAAGTGGACTTGGTCCCTCCAACAAGGCATTTAAGGCCTCTTACATGTCCTTGGCCTTGAGCCAAGTGACATTAACTTCATTTCCCTTCCCTCTTCAACAAGTCATTTCACAAATTCAAATTCAAACTAAATGAATTTATTGGAACTTTGGCCAAAATGTGCACAAACATCAACCATTCACATCATTACATGGGGCATCCAACCATTGGATTGAAGGTTAGTCCCACATTGCTCAAATCTTGGTCATTTTTCCAAATTGAAATCTATAAAGTAGAGGCTTCTCTCCTCATTTATCATCCACAATTACATGCAAAGTTACTCTCTTCACATTGAGAGCTAATTTTTCCCATCACCACTCAAGCATTCATCATCTTCAAAATTGGTAACAAGGTTATGCTCAAATCTCTTTGAGAGACTTAACCATTTCTAAATTACTCACATTTGAAACTTAGGAGTTGGGAAAGGGCCAATTTTAACATTTAATTGGCACCAATTCCCCCATGGGATCACTATTGTATTTTCTTAATTAGGATTAACTCTCATTTGTTTAAGTTTTTCTCTTTATTTCTTCCTAGTTTAAGTTAAATAGATGGATTTTATGGGGAATCTCTCATACTTGTTCTCATATTGAGCTAATGATTTGACATGTTTGTTTCTCTTGTGCATTTGTAGGTTTAGGGGTTCACAATAGGAATATGGTATTGGAGCTTGCATTGCATTGATAGGACTTGATCAATAACAATCATGAGGCAATACACGAGTCTAGTGAGAAGATGTTAGAGTTTATATTGGCTGAATATAATGCCATGTTTGATGTAATGAAGCACATAGTAGAATTATAAAATGGCTTGTAAGAAAAAGTTGTATGCTTGTAGATACTATTGATGTAGGTGTAACTAATGCTAGTTAAGGAAATATTAAGTAGGATTTCTTTTGATTATGATGTCTCATTTATATATTGTAATTGGAATTCTATAAAGAATATAACTACATAATAAATTAACAGAATATATGCTCAATACACACTTTTTCATCTCTATTCCATGCACACTAGGTAATTGTGTACTACTATTTTGATTTAATGGGAAAAAGAAGATTTTGGAGGGACCCGAAACCTTTTACAAATAGGTTTTGAAGGGACTTGAAACCCTTATCAAATAGGTTTTGAAGGGACTTGAAACCTTTCCAATAGAATGCTAAAAATAGATAAATCACAAATATTTAGTAGCCTAACAACAAAATCCATCAAAAGATAAACTAGACTACTCATGCTACAAAGATCAAGTTTTAAAGGGAATATTAAACCCTCTTGCACTAGGTTTCTATAGGGACCTTGAACCCAACCTATCTAACCAATGAAAAAACCTGATAGAGGTAGAAAATTAAAAAAAATCACTTACAAAAATAGTAACTAAGCCAGGAACTACAACATTCCACAAGATGAAGAAAAATCATATCACCCATCTTGTATTAGTGGAATATTATTACTCTAATTATTTACTTAACTTTTCTTTGATCTTTTGGCCCCAAGGCCTTGATATCTCTTTCATCTATGAAGATCTCATCTCTTTTGTCCCATATTTTTGTCTTGCCACTTGTCATGTTGGAGCGTGTTTTTGGAAGTCATGGGAAGATTTTGGAAAAAAGGTGCACAATTGCATTACACAGTGGTTGCTCTACCTTTTCAGGCTTTACTTTCTCTTCAAGTCTGGTGATATACATGTGGCACCCCCATGGGTGTTTTCCTCCAAACTGCTCTCCCATTTTTGAAGAATTCCCTCTCACTCACCACATAGATCATATTTTGTCAAGGAGTTCTCTTCATTATTGGGGCTAGTATTTTACAAATATTGTCAGTTGGTAGCATTTTTGTTCCTTTGCTATTCTTGGAGTCAACCTATTTTTGACATCGCCATTATGGAAAGAATAAGATTAGATCGAATAGAGGCAAGCATTCTAGGTTGTATCTTCCTTCTGATAGGGATACATGTATAAGACTTGCTAGAGATTTTGGTTATCGAGCTATCAAAACCATTGCCATTATGGAAGAAAATCAATTTTTATTATCAGATCAGATCCAACTTTTATCAAATTTTGAAGACATCTAGAAGAAAAACCTATTAGGGTTTTCAACTTTGGTAGTGGAGAGTGCTTGGTTCTTGTGTTCTTCCCTTTTTTTATAAAAGGGAATCTTGCCCGAAGGAGGATAATTATTCATCCATAGACTAATCAATAAATAGATAGGTATCAGTAGCAGTAGGATATGAGATAATAGATTTTTGAAAATCCTTAAATAACTGTTTTGTGATTGATATCAAGAAAATTATTCAGTTATTTGACCTTAGCATTTTATTTAGCAACATTAAGGATAAATTTGTATCAGATTGTGCCCATGTGGCTTTTATTTTACACTTTATTCTCAATTTCATATATATCAAATGATCTATGTTTTACTCACTTCCCTGTATGAGTCTTGATCATTAATTTTCCATTTTTAAGCTTATATTAGATTCAAACCTCAATTTTCAGGAATTGAATCATAATTTTTGATACTCTTTCAATCTCTTGTTTAAGTTTTTGGTGATTTCATATTATTCTCTTAAGTGAATAACTCTATAAGAATCTAAAGTATCTTGTTTGAAGTTGGGTTTTATTTTTTTTGCTTGAACCTTAATGGGTGCTTCCAACAAGATGATTTGAATTTATACACTATGCTTATACTAGCCTTAGTTGTTCATTATCCTTATAGCAATGAAGGGCCTATGGTATTCTATGTTCCCTTTATCACAAAAATGGAGTTGTCAAGGGGCTTTGAAATGTTGTAAGACCTTTGGCACATCACCACTCTAATTTTTCTTTCTACATTTCCTTCTTCCTTGTCCCATACCCAAAGAAGATCCAGATTCTTTAACAATATAATAGGTTATTCAGTAAGGCACAACCTAGTCCCCCACTCACCGAATTTCCCATAAGAATTTTCAAAAGAAGCACAAGATTCTAAGATCAAAAATTATTTTTATAGAATATTCATTGGGACTCAAATCTTTTCAATTCATTTCATAATTAGCCTAAAAGAGGCACCCAAATTAGATTAATATGAAAATTTGGTAAACTCATTCCCAAATTCCAAACTAGGGCATCATCTAGAGGTAGTTTTCAGTATTTTTAGTTACCCTCTTCAGCCCCTAGGAGAAGACAAGTCATAGGTTTTGTATCACCTATCAAATGCAATAGAATTAGAAGTGTTATCCTAGAGTCTAGAGCCCTATCTAGCCTTTGGGTGGTTGAAAATTTCAAATCAAAATACCTATTTAACCAATTCATAGAGGTTTATTTTTGATGGATCTCCATACAGCTCCTAGAAATTTCATAACCTGGGATAGTGGAAATCCGCTAGCTCCACCCACCCCTCTAGATGTGTGGCCTTCCATTCCTACTGATTCCCTCAAGGAAATATTGAGGTTTACCAAGGAGGATTTTAAAACTCCTTCCAAACATATCCAAGATATAGCCTAGGTTTTTAGGATTCATAACATCAAAAATAATAATATTACCCTTAGATTACTAGCTACATCCTTTAAAGGATAGACTCAATATTGGTATAGATCCTTATCTTACAATACCATCTGTCAGACTCCTATAATGATTTCGATAACTCAACCTTTACAACCATGCTTCAGAGGCTGGACATCTAACCTGAATAGTCATCTTAACCATTATGAAGGTGCATTTACATTGTTAACCCAGGGATGCAAACTTGAAATGGGTCAGCACAATATGTGCACTAGGGACTCAAATTAGTCATTTTCATTCTATAGCTAAGAGAATTAATAATGAAAGTAAATTTCATGAGAGAAAAGAAAAGAAATGCTGAACATTACTCAATAACTAAAATTAAACTGAACATGCATGACAAAAATGAAAATTTGAGCAACAGACAAGAAACTACTCTGCCTACTTTGGCTGTAGGAATAGTCACATAATGGAATTCTAGTGGCTACAGGAACAATTAGTACCAGATTCTTAACTAAGGACTAAAAAAAAGATAATACTAATCTAACTAAACTAAAGGAACATAATACTCACTAAGTGGGCTCCCTTGGACGAGTATCCTCAAAACTAATACAAAATTAGATACTCAACTCAGAATCTCATTTTCATTCATTGGAAAGTGAAAATACAAAAGTATGTCTAATTATCAAATTGTACAATATCTTGGTGATGAAACCCTAAATAAGGATGATCAGAACCTTATTTATCAACTAAACAGGGAGGTCAACTCCCACTAGGTAAGAGGATGCCACTTACGAAAAGTAGAGAAGAGAGTGGAAGAGTGGTTACACATGCAGGGGAATCCATTCAGACATGCATGTCCAAACATGGACTCAACCATTGTAGTAATGCCTACATTGCTCAATGTTATTAAAGATTAGCATAAGGCAGTTACATGCGGCTGACATGGGAATATCCTACCATCACCCTCAGTTGACCTTCACTCATTTCTTCTATGTGACTAGCTGGTAGCTATGTTTCTCAACATATCATTGTCAATCATGTCTACATGGAAATGTTAGTATGCATAATAATTTCATAGCTATTACCACCTTAAATAATTTTCATTAACCACATGGAAGATTAATATAGATAGTTCGCATAATAGGTTAATATCATTAAAACTGGCAGAAATGAAATTGAACCCACATGTCTTATGGTTTGAGAGAAACTATATAAAAGTATCAGCATGTAATATCAAAGTCCATGGTAACTTCAAAAAATAAACTATAGATTCTACCCAAAACTAGACCAAAAACTAAACTCATCACTTCCCCCAATCTAACATTTTTTTGTTCCTCCAATAGGGTAAGAGTTATGCTTTTTCTTGGTTAAGGCTCTGAAATTTGCAACTGATAACTACCCAATATTAGTATCTACTATGGTTGAATCAGGGTTCTAGTAGAATCCTTCCAACTATCAAGTCTCCTCCATCTTTTATGTTACTCATTAATTTCATATCTATAGAACCTAAAACATTTGTGGATGGTTGCTCCCCATATAGAGCTATTTTCATAGATTCAGGATGTCCCACTGATTTAAGCTATAGAGGTACATTTTCTCTATCCTCCTCTTGTTGCAGGGCCTCTTGTTTGTGTTCTTCCTATTTTTATAGGAACTCCTGACTTTATTCATGTTCTTGAATCTTAACTTCTTCAGCAAGGGCAACAAGATCTGCCAAGGTCATTTTGGCTACCTTATCGAATATATTTTCTTCTTGTACATTTTCCTTCTCTATTGGAGTTTCGATATTTTCACATGATTTCCCATAAAGCTTAGGGTTTTTCTATGAAGGCCTATCAAGAACCAGTTTTTCCTTCTTGAGAGGGCTCTTATGTTTTTATTTGGGTGCATGATGAATAGTGCCAACCTTTCTTTTCTTAGGACTTGGCTCCTCTTTTTGCATAGGTTGTGTTTTTTATTTCATTTTTTCTGCCTCCCTCTTTTGTGCCCTAGTTCTTATCATAGTTTCAAGTGGAACATTATCATCTTCAAAATTTGATGAATTTTTTTCTTCTTCAGAATGCTCAGGCTCAATGGAACTAATAGTTATAGTCCTTTCTTCAGTAGGAGGATTCCAAGAAAGCACCAGGGGTGTCTTCAACCATTCTTAATTTTTTGGTAAACCTACATGTCTGAGGTGAAACCCTAGGTTGTGACTGCTCAAGTCTAAATTGATCAAATTTTATAAAATCCTCCTAGGTCATTCTAGGTGTTGCATCATGCAAATATTTTACAACCAACAATTTAATTAGACAATGGTGCAAAATAGTGTTTTCCCTACCTTTTTGAGTTTCCACTGCCATAATGGAGAGAATGTTGTACAAGACATTGGGCACATTCATCCTCCTCTCGTGCCTCATATGACTCAACATTTTGAAATGTACCAAATGTAGGTTCGACAGTCGACCCCCACAAGTGATATATTTGGTAATGTGGATGACTTCTTGCTTCCATGGCTCATGCAAAGAGAGTCTTTTAGCACCATGTTTGTCAATAGTGAGTGGAGGATCACCATATATTATGAATATAGCTCTGTCTGACCTAGCATGTTTAGAAATAGGGTAAGGTTCGCCATCAAATGGCAACCCTGAAACCTCTACAATTCATTCCTTGATTGCCATGACCTCTAGCCCTTTCACTATGGCCTTTCCATTTGTAATTTTTTAGGAAAAATCCAATGTGATACTTTCGTCAAAACTATCTAGCCTTAGGAAATAGTCCAACCAGCCATAATTTCAAAATTTGGCTAGGCACCGTGCATCTTTCAATAAACTATCATAAACTGAGAGCTCATTTTGAATGAGTCCTCATCCCATTGTCTGAAATCAATCTATCACTATGTAGAATTCCCTTATGTAATTCTTGTGTGTAAGAAAATTCCTTTCTGCTCACTTGCTAGCTAAATTGTCAAGTGAATTTTCCTTCATTCTTTTTTTAGCAATTACCATTTTCATTTAATAGTTATGACAAGGTTAATAATGTCAAGGAATGGTAATTAAACGGAGTTATGATGAAAGGAAATGGCAGTGACATATTAGTGTCAGATCACACATGCGAGTCATCTTTTATTTCAAATTTTGAATCATCTCAAGAAGATTTTCTGACAGAGACAATCATGGAATGACATGCGGCAATATATCTACATATTTCTTATCTCCCCCAACATAAATTTCGACATGCATCCACACATGCGAGATGAAAATAATGAATTGACAAGGAGATTATTAAAAATCATGTGAACGTGCATATTAATGTACAGTGATTAAATGAAATACTCTAAAAGGTAATTAAGAATGCAATTAATGCACACATACTTGAATGTGTATAAACATGATTGTGTAAATGATTCATTGCAATGAGAATGGAGAAAGTATCACTTGCCTTTTTAAGAAATAATTGAGCAATTAATGATGATGAAGTGGAATGGTATTAGGTGGAATGAAATGATGGAAGAGAGAGAAAGGTGGTATGGATGGACGGATGGGTGGATGGGTGAAGAAATGGACTTATAAAAAGTAGAAATCTTTATTTTGAAAAGTACGTACCTGTAGACATGGAAAATATACAAATTTGGTTCAGCACACTTGATCCTGATTACTAACGACATTTCCTCTAGAATCATACTCTCAGATTTTCATCATATTATGTCTCTTAATTTAATAAATCATTCTTTATTTGATCAAGTCTTTCTCCTCCATTGATTAAATTAATCAATTTAATTTAATTAACCTTATGTTTTTGTATAATTAAATAAATCATTTTATTTGATTAAAGTCTCTAAATTCCTCCTATTTATTTAAATAAATTAAACCTTATTTGATTTAATCTAACACTATCCTCTTTAGTTAAATAAATCAAATGATTTATTTAATTAATCATTTTATCTCAATTATGATTTAAATCAATTCATCAATTTAAGTCAAAAGTTTCAAATCATCTAATCTCTCATTAAATTAATCAAAATCCTGATTAAGTTAATCCCTATCACTAAAATCCTTTAGAGAATGCAACTTGCACATAAAAATAGATTTAATTCGTTAATTAAATCTCCAATTTCCCTCACATGGCATCAAAAGGGAGTATTCCCTGAAGTTTGAACTCAAAAACTCCAAGTGGATGGGTACTTCCAACAAAGCATTCACTCCTCTTACATGTCCTTGTGCATTGAACCAAGTGGCATTTATTTCATTCATTTTTCCCTCTCACAAGTCATTTCCTCAAATTCAAATTCCACCTAATTATATTTATTGAAACTTTGGCCAAAATGTGCACAACCATCAACCATTCACATGGTGACAAGTGGCATTTGGCCATTACGTGAAAGTTAGTCCCACATTGCCCAAATCTTGCCCTTTCTTCCAAATTCAAATCTATAAATTGGAGGCTTCTCTCCTCATTCAATATTCACAATCTCATGCAAAGTTCCTCTCTTAACATTGAGAGTCAGTTTTATGTACATCACTCCACATGCTCATCATTTCACAATTCCATAGCTAGGTTATGCTCAAATCTCCTTGAGGGGATTTGATCAATCTAAAATCATCAACATTGCAATTTAGGAGTTGGGAAAGGGCCAATTTTAACATTTCAATTGACACCAATTCTCCCATGGGATCACTAGTTTGCTCACTTAATTAGGATTTACTTTCATTTATTTAGTTTGTTCTTCATTTTGCTAGTTTAATTTTGAGTAGATGGATTTCATGGGGAATCCTTCACTCTTTCTTGCATTTGATCTAACATCTTGATTTGTTTGTTGTTCTTGTGCAATTGCAAGTTTAGGGGTTTACATTTTGGCATTAGAAGGAGGACTTGAGCAATTTTCAATCACGTTTCTAAAAAATTGCATGGTTTTCTCATTTTTTTTTGTAGGTTATAGGTCCATGACTCTATATTGTGCTGCATTTGCAGGCATGACACTATATTACACTGCATCTTTTCCAAATTCCACCGCATTTGTTTCCTGTGCTTGGTTTTTGAATTTAAAAACTCTATCATGGATCCATAGTTCCAAACTCCACTGCACCTAGTCCCGCGGCTTTGTATTGTGTCACGTTTGCTGGCGTGGCACTATATTGTATCGTTGTTTTTCCAAACTATGCCACACTTGCATTCCTGCTAATTTTTTTTTTAAAATTCCAAACTCGGCTGTGGATTTGTATTTACAAATTGCGCCGCCTACAAAACTGCGCCGCACCCTCGGTCTTTGTTTCTACATTGTGCCACACATTCAAACACGTGATGCTATATAGCACTGCCTATGTTCCAAACTATGCCACACACACTAACTACACCTCAACAAATAGTCAAAATTCAAATTTTAACATGTGCTTTTTGAATTTTTAGTTTTTCTAACTATTAACCTATTTGTTTTTTTGGGCTCTCTGGTTTTTGTCATTTTGCAGGTTAGAATAAGGGAGAAAGAAAAATGGGAGGTTTCATCATGAAATCATGTTCATCATGCACAAATTGTTTTTAAACACTATAGTGTTGTTTAACACTTTTAAGGATCTTTAACTTTGTATTTAAAAGGATTTTTTTTACTTTCATGTCTTAGAAACACTAAATTTTCCATTGGGTTTTAAAACGAACAAACAATTTTTTTTTTCAAAAGTTTTCAAAAAGGCTAAAAAGAACCTTAGAAACAATCTACTAGATTTGGTTTAAGGTTTAAAAATTGAACAAGGAAAACTCTCACACTTCAAAGTTGGTGCTTTAAAAGAACTCATTTTTTGCTTTGAAGATTAAAATGAACATGTGCATTTGATGTATTGTAATCCTTTTCACAAAGTAATATCATCTAAAAGGCATATGCATTTCTCTCACGCCTCACGATGATCTTGAGAATAATTTTTTTTTTTTGGGATATTAAGTTGTCAAAAGAATTACCTCCATACTTCATTTTTGGGTTTAAAATTGAACAAAAAATCTTGCGAGTGTGAGTAGACTTATTGCATGTATTCTCCCTTTGTTTCTAAACAAAGGTTGATCGAACTATGAATATGTTTAATCAATCTTGTTTATCTTAGTGGGCCTTCCTTGCGGGAAAATGTAATCACCCAAGAGAATGACCCAACCGGTAACACACTAAAGACAAGTGTATTTCCAACCGGAATATAAAAGTGGGTACTGGAACAAAAACTAGTATCATGTGGTTGGATCCTATGAGAAGGGAAACAATGGTCTCTCACCGCATGGGGCAATCTCCAAAAATGGAAAGACCAAATTAAAACCCTTGTTTAGAAGGTCAAATCCTTATCTATTTTGTTGGTGCAAAAGGTCATTTCCTTTAAATCCACCCCACGTTATACATGAGGTTCTATTGTAGAGCTAAAAAGTATTCCATGGGAGATTCATGGGTACTGATGCTTGGCTGACCTGAGAAGTGTGTGCACTATAAGGGGGAGCTTGTGTGGTCAAGCATCTAGTCATCCACACATAATATGCGTAGTTGGATTCGTCTAAGTGGGAACCCAAAAAAATATTATCTCTTCATCCTAGGGTTGTACATGTGCTTGGAAATGAAAAATACATTGTTTGGTCCTCAAAACAATTGAAAAAAATCATTCACAAAGAGCTCCAAATTTCAAACCCCTTGGAGGAAATAAATATCCTTTGACAAATCTAAGTACTCTTTCTTTCCCTAGGGATCATATCCTTAGAGGTTTCTAAGTTCTTGGGTTTAATCATAATTTGTTTTCACTAAGGTCAACCTAGGAATCTTTTTCCCTAATTTCTTGATTTCCACATAGATGGACCTTGTGGGATGAAAATAAAGTAGGACATTAGACATACAATTTGAAACATAATCAAGAATGTGCTTTTGGTAAAAAGAATTCACTAAGGAAAGATAAAAGACAAATTGGACCTCACATGTGTTGTCTCAAATGATTTCCTGAAAAGTCAAAATCCCAAAGCCAAGATTCAAAAGCATTAGTCTAAAAGCTTGAGAAAAACGTCTTGAAATGATCCTTGAAGTCAGAGAAAGACTAGTGTACAATTTTTATAAGAAGGCTTCAAGAAACAGCCCAAGTTTGTATGCATTTTATTATTAATAGAATCTTGAGCTTTTTGAAAGGTTTTCCTTCCTCGCATAGGAAGTATAGTATATTCTTCAATACCAAGGTTTTTAATAAAATATTCGTGTCTAGGTCAAGGTCTAAGATCAAAGTCTTCACTCTCATTCTTCTCTCCATCAATCAAATCTCATCCCATCAACAAAATTTTGGAAACTTTAGAAAACCATTCATGCTAAACTTAAAGGTTAAATCAACATCATCCTATTTGGCTTAATAAACCTAGTAAAATAGTCAAATCTCTTGAAAATTTTTACCTCTAGGATAACACAACTTCCTGAGGTCTACTAGTTCATGATCACCTTGGTTGGCTTAACACACTTATCGAATCCATTCTCTTGTGCGATTTTTCCCTAGGATAACATAACTTCCTAGGGTTTACAAGTTCACTACCATCTTATTTGACTTTATATACCTATTCAAAACAATCACAATCAATCCAAGCCTTAAAATTTAGCATAACCCCTAAAAATTTCTTCAAAGGTTTCACTCATTCACTTCATCCATTTATCTCATCATCATCACTACCCCCTTTGATCATTTTCTTTCCCTAGTTCTTCCCTTTTGGGCCTAAAGATTAAGATCAAATGATCCCTATTTTTATGGTCCAAACAAGATCACAACACAAGAGGAACATGGAAAACATCAACGAAATATCAACTTCCAGTGACTTGGGTCAAGTAACCACCAAAGAAAACCTTGAGGGATCAATAAAACCCCCAAGAAGCTCTTCTCTACCATAACAAAATCCTCAAGAGGAAAGCTATGAAGAGGACATCACAAACGAGGACTTGGGAATGACACAATCAAAAATTCTAGAAACGATTCAAAATCCAAAGCATCATAAAATTGTTAATGCCATGTTTAAATACTTACGCGCATTAACAAAAGGAGGGATCCAATTCCCTTTTGACCTTGATGTAGGCACTAGTATGGACAAGCCTCTTACAAACACATCCCCAATGTCAACTCCAAATATAACTTAATAAATCCCTCAAACCATATTGACAATCACACCAACCTCACCAATTGTAAAAAAGGGAAGTGCAATGTTTCGTGAGTTACAAAAGCATCGCCTTGTAAATAACAAAGAGGTAAGTGTCAACACCACACTAGATAACCCTGTCCCGGTGAACCCATCACACCCATATGTCCCACTCACTTTCCATAATCTCATGAATTCATCCTTGTTTCATGCAACACTAGCCTACCCGTTAAACATAAAAACTTCTCTACCGCAAGGAGAAGATAGTTTCTTCGAAACAAAAGGAATCACTAACCTATTCTTCATCTAGGGGAACTTACTACCCTTTCCTCCATTACTGATCACATCCACATCACCTCTTGGATTGGGTCTTCCCCCCCTACCCACATCTAGTTTCTCAAATCCAAGCAATCTGAACATCACATCGAATCCTCTCCTTTTGCCTACAACATCACAACAAAAAGTGATGACCACTTAAGCCACCACAACCAATAGATCAGTCAATCTTCAAATCTCTCAAAACATACCTTTTCAAGGACCAATCATCTCAACCACACCTCCAACAACCCAAATCATGACCAACAACACAACCCTTTCGCCCATCACAATGGTTAGTACAATTTCCAATCCACCAACAATACCACCAAAAGCTAATAGGAAAAATTCATTCATCAGAGGGTACTGAAACAAAACCAATAAGCTATAGAACAAGCTACTTAGGAAGCACAAGCACAACTAGTTTCCCAACAAGCTACACAAGCCCAACAAAATGCACAAGTTGTGCAAGCGGCTCAAGCAACCCAACAAGTGCAAGCTCAAGCTCAAGCCCAACACCAGGCTCAATAGGCACAAGTACAATACCGAGCACAACTACAAGCGATTCATAAGCAAACATACCAACAAGCCCTTTATTGGCACAAAAACAACTCGACCAACAAAAAAATTTGTTGGCGCAACAACTCGACCAAAAACAAGATTCATTTGCACAACAATGGCTAGACCAAAAACAAGCTTTAGGGGAACAACAAAAAATGGACCAACAACAAGCTTTGTTGGAACAATAATAACAAGATCAACAATGGACGTTGTTGACACAAATGTAGGTATATCAAAAAGCCTTGAATGCACAACAAAGCTTGCAAAAAACTTCCACTAGTATCCCTCCCACCAATGAAACACCCCAAATACCTCAAAGCACATTCATCCCACCTCCCGATTTGCACAACGATGTCGCAACACAAATCAAACTACTCTTACAGCAGGTGTTGGACCTCCAATTAGGGAAAAAAACCAAAACACTGGGCAACTTATGTCCCTATCTGTTCAATAGAAATCTCACAATGGTACCATTCCCAAAGGGATTTGAAATCCCCAAATTTGATAAATATAATGGAATGGGAAACCCTAAAAATCACACCATGGCATTTTAGGTGCATTGCATGGAGGTTGCATACAACGACACATATATAATGTGAATTTTCCCCTGAAGTATGACTAGGCCTACCATTGAATGGTTTTCTCACCTATCCATATATATTAAAACATTCTAGGAAATTGTGAAAGAATTCCTTAAAAATTATGCCTTCAACATGGGTGCAGATGTTAGTTTGGAATAACTATCAATGCTGAAATAAAGAAAAGGAGATCTATTCACATCCTTCTTGCAATTATGGAAATACAAGGCTAATCAAAGCAAGTGGACCATGCTATAAGAACAAAACGTGTGCACAATAATATCCAATCTAGATGAAAACTTTGTGTTCTACTTAAAAATGCAATGCATCACATCATACGATCAATTAATCCCAAAGTCGCTCAACATCAAAAGAGCCCTTACCACGCAAGGAGGCACATCAAAATTTACTCCACCATAGGATAACCACCCATCCAAAAATTATAATTATAAACCTTGAACATGGTCAAGTAACAAAAATATCACAAACGATGGCGTGGTTAATGCTAAAGTGGTCATAAATGCTCCTAAATAGAATACCCAAACTCATCACTAGCCACAAAATCACAATCACAATAATGTGCAAACTAATGCAGTAGTAGCACAATAACAACCACTTCCTACCAACCAAATCAATAACTTGGGAAATCAAGGAGGACCACCTCCCTGAGGTAAATATTCTCCCAAGCGGAAGTTCACAGCTCTTGGAGAATCAATTGAATCCATAATGAAGAAGTTGGTCAAGGAAAACCTTATCAAAGTCTCCAACTCTGAGCAATATGTGCAACCCATGACCAAACCGCCATGGTACAATGAAAACCTCCTTTGTGATTTTTATAAGATCAAGGGACATACAACCAAAAAATTTCATGAGGCTGAAGAATATCATACAAGACCTTATCGAGGACAAGATAATAAAAATTGAACAACCTGTTGGAAACCATGACCTTAAGATATACAGAAATCTGATGCCAAATCATAATCAAGGAAATAGTTAGGGAAACAAAAAAGGAAAGAAAAATTATGCTAGTGCTAACCTAGTATATGAAGAGATAGTCGCATGTGTAGATGAAATGGTCACGGTCATTAATGTCAAAGGAGCCAAGACCGAATGTGGAGTCACCGCATGTGGTGGCAATATCACCATTTCTGGGGTACCACAACCATTTAAGATCCCCATTTCAAATAAAAAGGTTGTTCCCTATGACTATAATGTCATCAAACAATTGAAGAGAACCCCCGCATAGATCTCCATCATGGAACTATTAAAATTCATGTTGCCCATAGGAAAATTTTTGATGAAGCATTAGTAGCATCCATCATCTCTGCCACCCTTGACACAAAATAGTTTCCTGGTGGATGGAGGTGCAGGCCTTAATATTTTTTCTCTCAAACTTATAAAGAAATTGGGATTCACCGAGGATTCCATTAACCAGAATAAGAGAATCACTATCAGGGCATATGATGATCAAGAAAGAGTATTCCAGGGAACTATTAAAAGCCCAATCCAAGTGGCACCAACAACCATGGAGACTACCTATTAGTTCTTTGACATTGAATTGCCATATAACATCCTCTTAGGATGTCCATGGATCCACGAAATGAAAGAAGTTGCCTCAAGATATCATCAATGCATCAAATTCTTGTACCAAAATGAGGAAGTCACTATACACGGGGATCCTGAACCATTCACCTACTGCGAAAAATTGGAAGCAAAGTTTTATCAAATCCCCCAAGTTCTAAAAAATGATGAAGGCCCATCCACTGTATACATCAACCCATCTAACCTTGCTTCCACTTCTACAACAGAGACACTTGCCATCCCTGATATATCTGACATCAAACTCATGATCTAGGACAACGGATGCGAAGACTAAAAAAAGGAGAAGAGTGAATTTGTTGTAGGAGAGTTACCACAATCTCCTAGGTCACATGGGAAACCTCAATCAACCGAAACAACTGTCCACACCCTTTAGGCAGACCGTTCTAGATTCTACCGTTGGGGAGAACTAAGTCAAGAAAATGTTAGTGAGGAAGATATTTCAAGCATAATATACTATGATGCAGGACCCACACCCACATTACCTATAGATGAAGCCAATAGAGGGCTACAAATAATGCTTGGTATGGGCTACAATAGAAACAAAATCCTTGGAAGGCACAGTGATGGATGACTAGAGCCCTTTATTGCAGAAAGAAGAGTGAGGAGCCTTGGCCTTGGATGTACCCCCCCAAGTATAACCATACATGGAAGAGGTACTCCTAGTAGGGCAATCAGGTCCTCTCCTCAAGTATTAGAAACCACCCTTAGACCACTCGTATGCATAGGTATCCCACTAGACAATTTCACTTTTGACGTAACTGATGTCCATGCCAGTAGTGACGATGATGATTCCATAGTAGTCCTTCCCATGCTTTTTGAGGATTCCTCCTTGTTAATGATTAGTAACTCACCCGCTGAGTCAAACCAATCAACCCACAAAATCAACTTACTATACCCTCAACTCATCGATCATTATGAACGAGGATGATGAGACTCTCTTGGAATTCATGGTACTAAGGGATACCATTCCATGCAAGGATCACAAGGTGGGTTTCGACATCACATTAGACACTCAAGCATATCATGGGGACACGATTGAGTCCTTCAGTTGCAAAAGAAAAATAATGAGAATAAGCTTGGGGTTATTGAATGGAAACCACTCTGTGGCACTCTCTAACCAAAAAATAGTAAAAATAAAGGACCCATCCAATGGTGAAAACCTCTTTGAGGCACTAGAAGATGAAGGATTCAATCTCCACCCTACTACACTACATCAAGAAAAATCAGCAATCCTGGCAGAGCAGTGTAATCCTGTTAACTTGGGAATAGAGACAACACCACAAATCACTTTCTATGTTGAGTCGCTCTTGACAGAAGAACAAGAACAATTAGCAACATTTCTAAAATAAAGGAAGGTAAATTTTTTCATGGACCTATACTAACATGCCAGGTCTGGATCGAGAAGTTGTGGTTCATCATTTGGTTGTTTACCTTGGAGCGAAGCTAGTAAGACAAAAGCTAAGAAAAATGCATCCCCAGATAGCCTTGCTAGTCAAGGTAGAATTATAGAAGCTCTTAGATGTTGGCTTCATATGCCTGACTACTATCCAGAATGGGTAGCCAGCCTTGTACCAGTTTCAAAACCCAAGTGGGGCATTCGTATCTTCATGGACTTCAGAGACCTCAATAAAGCATGTCCTAAGGATGATTTTTCATTACCTAACATTGATATAATAGTGGACATGATGACTGGACATGAGATGCTATCCCTGATGGATGACTTCTCGAGATATACCTAGATAATGATTGCAAAAGAAGACCAACATAAGATGAAATTTACATGTACTTGGGGCACCTACTACTGGAATGTGATGCCATTTGGGCTAAAAAGTGCAGGCGCTACATATTAGAGAGCCATGACATGATACACAAAATCGTCAAGGATTATGTCGATGACATAATACAAAAATCAAAGAAAAGATAGAACCACATAGCAACCCTAACTGACATCTTTGACTGAATAGAGAAGTACAAGGTTAGGGTCAACCCTAAGAAATGTATCTTTGGGGTAAAATCAGGTAAAATTCTAGGATACATAGTGTCGATGAAGGGAATAGAGGTGGATCTCGTAAAGGTTAAGGCAATCCTCGATATGGAAGCACCAAGAACACTGAAACAACTCAGAGGATTGCAAGGAAGACTTTGGTGCATTCAAAGGTTCATAGCACAACTAGCGGACAAAAAAATTGCATATTCACATATACTCCAAAAAGGAGTAGCATACAAGTGGGGTGAAAAATGCAATCAGGCATTTATCAAAATCAAAGAATATCTGCTCACACCACCAGTATTGATGCCACACATTGTAGGAAAACCATTGATCTTATACATCTCAGTAACAACAGTAGCTTTGGGTGATCTTTTAGCTCAACATGATGAAAATGGGACAAAAGGGCCATCTATTATATCAGTAGAACAGTGGTTGGCCATGAGTTAAACTATTCATTTATTGAAAAATCCTACCCAGCAATAGTGTTTGCTTCACAAAAATTCTGACACTACATGTTGACACACAAAATCAAACCTATCACCAAGATAGATCCCTTAAAGTATCTACTGTCAAAAGCTATGCTCACATCAAGGATGGCTAAGTGGGTCATGATACTATCAGAGTATGACATTGAATATGTGGAGTGAAAGGTAATCAAAGGATAGGTCATTACGGAGTAGCTAGCAGGAGCTCCCATCTATGCAAAGAATCCACTCATATCAAAATTTCTAGATGAGTCCATCTTTAATCTCAGCATAGCCGATCACTGGAAACTCTACTTCGATAATTCCCACATACAACATGGATCAGGAGCCGGTGTTTTCTTTATCACTCCATAGGGGAATTGCATACCAAGATCTTACAAATTGGCATTCCCCTATACCAACAAAATTGCAAAATATAATGGCTTTAACCATAGGTCTCAAAATTGTGGCACAATGGAAAATCATGGCATTAAAGGTCTATGGGGATTCAAAACTTATTATCAACCAAGTCAATGGTGAATACCAAAATAAGGATGATAAGATCACACCGTACAAGAAATTAGTAGAAATCCTTAAATAATATTTTATTGATATCATCTTTGAGTAGATACCGAGGGACAACAACAGAGCAAATGATGCCATGGCAACAATTGGATCCTTACTAGATATCCCTCACAATGTCTCAAAACACAGATTCTTGATAGAGCAGCTTCTTGTGCCCACTTTCAAGGTACTAGAATTAGAATATGCATGTGAAATCGTTGGTCCTGGTGATCTTTAGTATCACAAAATTTACACCTACCTGAGATTAGGAGTCCTCCTAGCAAAAATTACCCCAAACCTCAAACGAACCTTTGTCAAAAGGTCCTTATGTTTTGTTATCCTAGGGGAAACCTTCTTTTGTAGAAGCATTTATGGAACCCTATTACATTGCTTAAAACCTGAGGAAGCCTTGACTGCTCTGATTTAGGTACATAATGGAACTTGCGATTCACACTCAAGTGGTATGACCTTGGCAAAGAATTTACTAAGAACCGAGTACTATTGGTTGATAATGGAAAGAGAGGCACATGACTTCGTCAGAAGGTGTCTACAATGCTAGCAACATGGAGACCTTATTCATGCACTGAATCACGAGATCCATCCTATTGTAACACCTTGGCCCTTTTCACAATGGGGGCTCGATCTCATAGGTAGAATCTCACCCACCTCATCCAATGGCCACAAGTTCATCATCACCGCCATGAATTATTTTACAAAGGGGGTCAAAGCAATTCCCATTACCTACATCATTGGAAAGTAGATATCCAATTTCATCTTGAACTATCTCATTTGCCAATATAGTGTTCCCTAATCCATTATCTCTGATAACAGGACACCTTTTAAGAATCGGGATGTATGTGACTTGTGCAAAAAAATCAAAATCCAATAATCGCTTTTCCACTCCATATTACCCACAAGGCAATGGCCAAGAAGAAGCTACCAACAAAACCATTCTGAAAATCCTTAAGAAAACATTCAATGAATCTAGTCGTGATAGACATTTGTAGCTAAATCCCGCCTTATGGGCCTATCACACGAGCATCCACATGCCAATAGGTGCCACCCATTCTCCTAGGTCTACGGATCAGAAGCCATCCTCCCAATCAATATTGAGCTACCGTCATTAAGGATATCATTGCAAAACCTCATCATAGATGAAGAATACAAGGTCAAAAGACTGAATGAGTTGGAGCTACTAGATGAACAATGCATGGATGCCCTTAACCATCTAAAAGTCTATTTGAATTGCTTGAAATGCAGCTACAACAAGAAGATGAGGCAACATGTCGATTCTCAAAAATATAGGTTTTAACCATAAGAGTTTTCCAGGCCCTTACAACATTCTTGGATAACATATGTGAAACATGCAGATTTAAAATAACTTCTTGTCAAACAGTCTACCCACAATGGCAATTGGGAATGGATAGACAAAATGAATACAACTACATCAATTACACAAATGAAAAGTTTTGAATTTTTTTTTTATAATAGATTCTACACCCTGGGATATGGTAGATCAGTGCCTTCTTTCTATTGGGCAGTGGAGTCAAAAAATGTTACCAATTACATATACACATTCCACTCTGACATAATTCAAGTTGTTAGACACTCTAAGGGATGAAGTTCTAATGACTAGCATGTTTCTTCATTAGTTTATGACTAGCATAAATAGTGTTGAAATATCTTCTTACTTAGCTCTCCCTCAACAATCCAAAACAAACCTCACAAAACCTATGACTCACTTAAAGGAATTTAACTTTGACTTGCAGACACTAGAAAACAAAATCACACAAAGTGAAGAAATGCACCTTGAATAATTAAAATATACTTGACATTTAAACTCAAATGATCGAGAGACTCCAAATTGGAGAGAACTAAATAGAAATTAACAGTTATAATATCACAACAATGAAAATCAGAAAAGAATTTGGTCAAGAAATCATCTCCATTGCACTGTTTCCAGAAGCTTTTTTACATTATTTTATTCCCAATTTCCTCTCTGAGAAAAATATCTCACTCTTCTTAGACCAAACCCCTTTGACCAGTTCTTTCTAACAATTTATAAAAAAAAATTCAAGAGTCACGACTCTTCAATTGACTGGTAAAACCATTTAATATTCCATGACAGAAATAAAATATTTGATTAAGTTGCCTTATCGGAAAATCAAATATTTTAAACTATAGCTTTACTTTAAATTTTCCTTCAATACTTTATTGCTTCATGCATTTCACTTTATTTTTTGCTACGAATCTTCCATTTATACTTACCACTTCATCGCTACTTTGACTTTTCCACCCCTGATTGCATGGTGACTGGCCTTCACTATCATCTCTGTTATTACCTCTTTACCACGGTTAGTGCTTATTCCACCAGTGGCTTCATGGTGACTAACTGTAACTACTCCCTCGCCGTCTATTCATGTCCACTGCAGTCACCATGGTTTATGCTCTGGCCAATCATGATATGGCGGTAACCACCACTACTTCTCGCTATTAGTTTATCATAGTCACCGCGGTCTTCGTTGGAACACCCTGCAGTATTGCAGTGATCGTTTTCTTCACTACTCCATTGCCGACTCTATCATTTATCTCACTACCACTGTGATACCATGGTCTATGAGTTGACCCTCTATAGTATTGCGGTGGCTGGTTGCTAGCCACTAACCATCAAGCACTATCACTTCCCCTTGACCACCGTAGTCACCTCAGTCTATGGTTTAACCACCCATGGTACTATGATGACCTACTTATTAACCGTCACTATCTTTTCCACTTAACACTCCATCACTCATTGCTCAGTGATCAACATAGTCATCATGATATCTTAGTTGACCATGAGTGGTACTATGGTGACTATCTCATATCGGTCGCTTCATTTGTCATTGACCACTGACCATTTACTGTGTTGATTATCTGATTGGCACCCTGATACCATGGTCAATGAATTGACCGTGTGTAGTGTGGCGGTGACTGTTTCCTGCCCACTTTGTTAGCTACTACCGCCATATCGTGAGCACATTGTGGGAGGCCATGGTAAGGCAGTAAAACCATGCCAAGAAATAAATATGACTGCGGTAAAAAATAAAAGTCAACTTTGGAATTTTTGAGTGGCGGTAAAGATATTTAAACATTATGGATGGAAAAATTGAATATTCAAATCGTAGATAGTGAAATATTAGGAATCAAAATGAGAAAATCATTCAGGTTTTTGATGAAATTTTTTGTCCTAATAGTGGCTCTTGCTGGGGATGAGTGATTTTCAAATCACTGCAAGAATCCAATGTACAACTGGGAGAGCAAACCAAGATATGAATGGTCCAGAAAATGAAGGCAATGGAGGATAGAGGGAATTAAAAAGTGGAGAAGATGGAAGATGGATAGAGGAGCATGGAGAATGGAAGGAATAATGACCCTAATCTACTATACATGGAAAGAAAGCAACGCTTTCAAAAAGGGAATTCTTGAGAATGTCCATGTACTAGAAAACCCAGACCCCACAAAATTTCCTAAACTATTGTGAATAGAAAGAATATTTAAAAAGGGTAACTTAAGAATTGTCCATGCACTAGCAATCCTTAACCCTTTGTTGATCCTCAAGAGAAGAAATGCTTCAGGAACTGCCCATGTATAGGCAACTCCTGCTCCTCTCCAGACATATTCTATAGGAAATAGGAGTCTTCACCTCCTTTACCAATTATCACAAAAGGACCCAACCATAAGGGTTCAAACTTACCATGTTTCCCCTGCTCCTGACAATGAGTGTTCCAAATCAACACCAAATCATCTTCTTTAAACTTTCTCTCCTTGGCCTTTTTATCAAAAAGGCACTTCATTTGTGACTGCATTTTCACATTCTACTTTTGAGCCACTCTTCTCACTTCATCAAGCTCTACAAGCTACTCCATTCTTTCCTCCATTGGATCAAAAATATCCATATGTTCTTTCAAAATAAAGTTATAGACTAGCAAGAGATTTTGCAATGGCATCCTAGCCTATATCCCATATACCAACTCAAATGGAGATTTTCCAGTAGCCCTTTTCACTATAATCCTATTTTCCCATACAACCAATCTTAACTTTGAATCCCATGCCTTTTTTTTGTATCCAGCATCCTCCTTACTATCTTCAAAATATTTTTATTACTTGACTTCGCCTAGTCATTTTCTTGTGGATGGTATGGGGCAGAATAGGAAATATTAATGCCATACATTTTACAAAAATCTCTAAACTCATCAGATATAAAACACATCCCATTATCTTTGATCAATCTAACTAGGATTCCAAATCTGGTTATAACTTTCTCCATCAAAAAATTCATCACTTCTTGCTTGTTGCTTTCTTAGTTGGGACAACCTCCACCCACTTAGTAAAATAATCTAATGCCACTATTATCCACCTATGTCCTCCACTTGATCTTTCTTGTATTTATCCAACAAAATCAACTCCCCATTGGTGAAAAGGTGCTTCTACCTGCAAAGGTCTAAGTGGCAATGTTCCATGATACTTCAACTTTCTTGAAAATTTCTAACAAGCCTCACACTTCCTCACATACACAAAGGAATCATTGAATACACTAGGCCAATAATAACCAGCCTTGAGAATATTGTGTGCAGTAGTGTTAGCAGAATAATGGTCTCCACATATCCCTTCATGCATTTCTCTCAAAACATACTTTTCATGGGATTCATCTAGACACAACAGCAATATACCATCCCTATTCTTCTAGAATAAGTCTCCTTCCAAGAAAACATATTTAGAGGCCTGCAATTTGAAAGTTCTCCTTTGATTATCATTAAGCCCTTCGGGGCACTTCATGTATTTTAGATAATGCATCAGATTTGTATACCATGGAGTATGCTCAATACTTGTTATGACCTATTCCTTACCTTCTACACTATAGATTGGGTTTGCCTCAATATTTGTTTATGCCATCAGCCAGGCTAGACCTTGACCTCTTACCGATTTGGTAATATGAATCTCCATATTGAACTCTTGGATTTTATTAATCCATCTACATCTCCTCCCTGTCACTTCTGTTTGCACTAGGATATCCTTCACAGCTACATGTGGGACATAAACAATTACCTTAGCTCCAACAAGGTAAGGTCTAAAAGCCTTTGCTACTTTGACCAATGCATAAGCCTATTTTTCCATAATATCATACTTCAATTCTAACCCCTGCAAAGACTTACTGAAAAAAGAAACAGGTTGCTCATGACCTTCATCGTTTTTCTGTAACATAATAGCAACTATGGTGTGAAATGAGGCAAAAGAAAAAATTGGAAATGGTTTAGTAAACTCTAGAGACTTCAAGATAGGGGCTTCTTTGATAGTTCTCTTTATAGATATGAAGGCATCCATAGATTCAATAGTCCAGTCCAACTTTTCTCCTTCTTTCAACATCTTAGATATAGGTTTAACAATCTCAGAAAAATTGGACACAAACCTCCTAACAAAATTAATTTGGCCAAAAAATGATTGGATAGCTTTGACAGTTTTGGGAATGGGAATTTTAACTATGGCATCTACCCTTTCAAGATCTATCCTAACCCCAGTTTTTGACACAATATGCCCCAAAATTTTACCCTCTGTAACAACAAAATGACATTTTTTAGGATTAAGACTAATACCATATTCCAAAGATTTGATGAAAATCTTCTCCAAGTCCCCAACATCATTCTCTGCCCTTTTGGAATAAGCAATGAGATCATCTTGATATACCACCATTATAGCATTGATTAGATCTGCAAATGCCACATCCATGGCCCTTTGAAAGGTAGCCCCTGTATTTGCGAGACCAAATGGCATTCTCATATAGACATACATTCCCCATGGTGTAGTGAATGTTGTATTATACTACTCAGATTCTTTGACTTTGACCTAGTTATAACCAGAAAATCCATCCATCATTGACAATAGCTCACACCTTGTTACTTTTCACAATATTGCCTCCATGTTTGGAAGAGGATAATTATCTTTTAGGGAAGCAACATTAAAATTTATGAAATCTACACATAGTCTTATGTCCCCATTTTTCTTCCTAACTGGAACCAAATTTGAGACCCATGTTGAATTCTTAATGTGTTTTATGATACCTCCATCTCTTAGCTTTTCTAGCTTCTCTTGCATCTTAGGTTCTAAATTTGGGTTGATAGGGCTCTGCTTTTGTCTGAATGGCTTCATTTCAGGCTTAAGTGGAATCTCATTCTGAAAAAGATCTTCTATATATGCCTTCAAATCCTCATTAGACCAAGCAAACACATGCTTGTATTTTCTTAGCAATGTAATTACCATTCTTTTGATAATTGGGCTTATTTTTTTTCCAATATAAACCCTTTCTGGTGCTAATTCGGTTCCTCGTTAATAGGTGTCTTCTTCATGAGAGAAAAATCACTCCCATCATATACTCTCTCCAGTGCCACAAGCCCTTTTAGAATTTTTTTAATTTTAAGCTACAAAAATTCCTTCCAAAATACAGTTCGTTTCCCATCCACTTCTTCCACAAAAGCATTAAAATCAATCTCATATGCCCCATACTGATCTATACAATGAAGAAATTTCAAAAGGATAGTATCATCATTAAAAAATTTCCAACTATAAATTTTGTGAAGGATAGCAGGTCTTGTTTTGAATTCAACATGAGAAACTCCAGCCAAAGTGATACCATCTTTCTTTAAGGCTACACTAGCCAAAAAATCAGCCATTAAATTTTTAGATCTATCTATCCAATCAATTGAAAATGCATCAAATAGTTCCACTATATCCCACACAACATTCCTATATTGTTTCAGCCTCTTGTTCTTTGCAACACACTTGGATCTAACTTGTGACACAACTAGCTCAGAATCCCCCAAGACAGATAACAACTTAATTTTATGCTTGACAACCATGTTCAAACCAATCAACAAAGCTTCATACTTTGCCACATTATTTGTACATTCAAAAGCCAAAAAAATGAATACTTAAATGTTGTACCTTTAGGTGATATGAACACTATCCCAACTCCATTACCCTCTTGACTGCATGCCCCATCAAAGTACATTTTCCACACACTCTACTGATTTCTAGAGACAAGCTTATCAATTGGATGAGTATTCACTAATTCTGGCTGAGACAATTCTACTCTAAAACTCCCAAAATCCACATCATAGAAGCAATTAAGTTGTTCCTAAGAAACATACTCAACATTCCAATTCACCCTTGGTTCTCTATATAATTTCACTTCTTCACCATTAACTGGTATTGTGGCATAAGATAAATCAAACTACACATTACCTCCAACTGCTGTAGTCCATTGTCTTAACAAAAGCATTCCAAACTGAGGAGGTGGATCAATCATAGTTCTATCAATATTATAGGTGGCCTATGGGTAAGTTTCCAATTTTACTTCCACATTTTTCATAATCCCCATAACTGGGATATGCCTACTATCCATGGCATAACATTTACCACCCTTAATATCTATCCACATACCTAGTTTTTTCATTACCCCTACTGGCATAATATTCATAGAAGCACCTGAATCTATCATGCAATTTCTTACCAATTTATCATTTATGAGTAGGGTAGTAAAAATGGATCAATCTATGGTGTATTCATAAATGCATCATTTAGGCCAAATTCTGCAACTTTTATCTTTCCTTTCTTATCAACAATTCTAGGATTCTCTTTTTGCTCAAAGTCTATATTTTGATTCTTCCCACTAGAGATCAATTGAATAGCACTTTCTTTATATTCTTTAATTTTCGTCATTTCAAGTAATGGGACAAACATTTTTACTTGGGATAAAGCTTGCACAAAATCAAAAGATGCACCTTCAGCTCTTATCACCTTCCATTGTTCTATTGTTTCGCCTTTGTTTTCCTCTTTCTCCCTTTTTGATCTCTGATCCATATTTTGTTTCTCTTGGAGCATTCTTTATTCTCTTCTTTGGGGACATAATTTTGTGTTCTTTTTTATCATGGTGCTCATCATTTGTCTTTTTTGATATTTCATGGGATATCTTCTTATTCCTCAAAAATATTCCTCTTGGAACACCTTCATTTTCATTCACTATTCTATTCCTCAGCCGATATTTTCTTTTAGCCTACTCAACTGCAACAATAGTCAATCTATTAATTTTATCCTCAGGTGGTCTCCTCATATTTCCCTTATTAGATTGATCTTATGTGGTAGGAGGACCTTGTTCATCATCACTTTCTTCATAATCAGAAAAAAATTGTTGCTCTTCCATGTGAACATTATATTTCTGATTATCAACATCATATTCATATCCTCCTTCTTCTAAAGATGAGTACCCTTGCTTTGCAGAGTGAAGAATATGAGAAGTCAAATAGATATTATTATCTTCTTCATTATTATTTTTTGCCATATACTTTCCTGACACTGACTGAACTATAGCACAATGTTATGAAGAATGTGGCATGTCACATAATGAACACCAAGGACTATTATAAAGCATGTATTCCCCTCTCTTTTTCAAAGGATCAGGTGTCTCTTCATTTCTTGGCCTATTATCCACCATTAGCTTTCCATCTCTCCAGTTTGTATTATAGGGTATATCATGTAGTCTTGGCCTTTCATTCCTTTATGTACTTTCTTGTTTATTTGGAGGAGCATACTGGGGAACCCTAGGGTTATCCCTCTTGGCCATCATCCCTTCAACCTTCCTATTATTTTCAATAGTAAGCGCTATCCTTTGAGCTTCAGTCAAATTTCTAGGACCTCTATTCCTAAGCTCATATCCCGTCTTAGGATCAAAAGCTTTTAAATAAATTCTCAATGTTGCAGGATCAACCAATATAGATCTAGGAGGTATCTTATTATGCAATTAAGAAAACCTCTGGTTGAAATCATAAGATGACTCATTTTGATGCTTCTAGATAGTCACTGATTCATGCAATGCAAATTGAGGTGCATATTGATTCCCATATTGCTCAAGAAATTGTTCATAAAACACATGAATAGAATCAATAGAATTTGTTGGAAGACTATTAAACCAATATCTGGCATCTTCAATTAGAGACATCATAAACAACCTCATTTGCACATCTTCATACTACATATCCAAATCTTGCAAAAAGGCATTAAAACTCCTTATATGTTCCTCACCTTCAATTTCACTACTTCCTGTGAATTTTGGGAGAAGACTTCTCCAACTATTGTCCATAGGATAAGGACATATTTGAAATCCATCCAAGTCAAACTACCTGATCATGGTTGGATATTGTTGAGGAGGATTCTAGTAATACTGACACTGGTACAATGGATTATTATTTGCCACATATTTCTGACCTTGTGGAGGTACATGTTGCTAATAAGGAGGTGGTTGTACACCCTGATGTTGTGGTGGAGCATTTTGATGTCTATTTGGCAGATTTTGATGGACTTGTGGGGCTTTTGATGGGCCTTCATTATTGTTAGTATGCCTCTATGGTGGCACATATTGATGTAGATTAGCCATTTGAATATTGAATTGAGCTTTCCTTAATTGCAACTCTTCAAGTTCTCTAATTGCTTGGAGCCTCTGCTCATATTCTATATTTACTTTCTCCACTTCTTGTCTCTCATGTTCTAGCCTCACATTTATTTCATCCCAAGCCATCAGTTCATAATTCTCATCAGATGTTGCTTCATAGCCAAGTCCATCCTGATTCTCTTCAAGAAATTCCATTTTCTGATCATATTCATGTTGTCTTCTTTCTCTTTCATCTTCACATTCAACCATGAACTCTTCAACAATATTAGGATCTGGTTGATAGAAGGTATTAATCTATTTCTCAGGACTATGCGGTTCTTTGGAAGGGTTGTCTTCATTTTCTAGTGTACCATATGAGTTGTGTGTCTCCAGTCATGCTTTTGATGTTTTATTTTTGTTTTATGGTCCCATGTCATCAGTCACCTTCTTACCTTTATCATTTTTCTTTGTCCATTTATTTTTTCTGGTAGGAACATCACCATATTTGTACAAAGACCTTCTTCCTTTCATTTTGGGAGCAATTGTGATGGTCTGAACTTTAGGAAGATTTATTTCTGATATACTTCACTTTATCAGCTTGAATGCACTTGTTCATTTAGAGTTGCCACTCACTTTCCAAAAGTGAGAAGATATGCAATTATTTATTCCTAGCAGAGTCTTCTACAAAATAATGACTCTATGAAAAAGGCTTATTTGATATTATGATCCTCAGCAGAGTCGCTAAACTGTTGGTTCACAAAAATGTGGGTTTTAACCACAAGAGTTTTCCAGGCCCTTACAACATTCTTGGACAACATACAAGGCCAATTATACCACTAAAAATTCTACTCTTTAGGTTCTGCTAGACCTAGGTGGGTGAACCTATGTGAAACATGCAGATTTAAAATAAATTCCTACCAAACAGTCTACCCACAATGGCAATTGGGAATTTATAGACAAAATGAATACAGCTACACCAATTACACAAATGAAAAGTTTTGAATACTTTGTTTATAATAAATTCTACACCCTGGGATATGGCAGATCAGTGCCTTCTTTATATTGGGCAATGGATTAAAAAAATGTTACCAATTACATATACACATTCCTCTCTAACACAATTCAAGTTGTTAGAAACTCTAAGGGATGAAGCTCTAATGATTGGAATGTTTCTTCATCAATTTACAACTAGCATAAATAGTGTTGAAATATCTTCTTACTTAGCTCTCCCTCAACTATCCAAAAGAAACCTCACAAACACTGTGACTCACTTATAGGAATTTAATTCTGACTTGCAGACACTAGTAAATGAAATCAAACAAATTGAAGAAATGCACCTTGAAGAATTAAAATATACTTGACATTTAAACTCAAATGATTGAGAGACTCCAAATTGGAGAGAGCTAAACAAAAATTAACAGTTATAACATCACAACAATGAAAATCAGAAAGGAATTCGATCAAGAAATCATCTCCATTGCACTCTTTCTAGAAGGTTTTTTACATTGTTTTATTCCCAGTTTCCTCTCTGAGAAAAATCTCCCACTCTTCTCATATCAAACCCCTATGACTGGTTCTTTCTAATAATTTATACAATAAATTTCAAGAGTCATGACTCTTCAATTGACTGGTAAAATCATTTAATATTCCATGACAGAAATAAAATATTTGATTAAGTTGCCTTATCGGAAAATCAAATCTTTTAAAATATAGCTTTGCTTTAAATTTTCCTTTGATACTTTATCACCTCATAAATTTCACTTTATTTGTGGTTGTGAATCTTCCCTTTATACTTATCATTTCACCGTTGCTTTGACTTTTCCACCCGTGGTTGTACGGTGACTATCCTTCACTATCATATCTATTATTACAAATTTACAGCGGTTAGTGCTTATTCCATCGGTGGCTTTGTGGTGACTAACCGTAGCCACTCCCTCACCGTTTATTCCTGTCCACCCTAGTCATCGTGGTTTGTGCTCTAGCCAATCACGGTATGGCAGTAAGCACCACTGCTGTCCACTAATGGTTTATCAAATTCACCACAGTCTTCATTGGAACACCCTACAGTATTGCGGTGACCATTTTCTTCACTACTTTGCTACTGCTTCTATTGTTTATGTCACGGCCACCGCAATACCGTGGTCTATGAGTTGACCCCATGCAATATTGCGGTGACCCATTGTTGGTCGCTAACTATCAACCTCCATCACTTCCCCTTGACCACAGCAGTTACCATGGTCTATGGTTTAACTACATGTGGTACTGTGGTGACCTTATTATTAACTACTACTATCATTGCCACTTAACGCTTTGTCACTAGTTGCTTAGTGATCACCGCAGTCACCATGGTCCCTTAGTTGACTGTGAGCGATATTGTGATGACTGTCTTTTTTCGGCCACTTCATTTGTCATTGACCACTGATTGTTTACTACACCAATTATCTCACCACCACTATGATACCGTGGTCAATGAATTGACTGTGCATGGTGTGGCGATGATTGTTTCATGCCTGCTCTGTCAGTTGCTACTGCCATACCATGAGCCCATTGTGGGAGGTCGCGGTAAGGTGGTAAAACCATGCCAAGAAATAAATATGACCGCACTGAAAAATATAAGTCAACTTTGGAATTTTTGAATGGCGGTAAATAAATTTGAACATTATGGATGGAAAAATTGAATTTTCAAAGAGTGGATAGTGAAATATTAGGAATCAAAATGAGAAAATCATTTAGGTTTTTGATGAAATTTTTTGTCCTAAAACAATGCACCTTCCAAGTCGACGAACTTGTGATGAAAGAGAACCAAAAGAATGTGTTGAATCTAGAGAGCATAGGAAAATTTGAACCCAACTTTCTAGGACCTTTCATCCTCATAGCCAGCTATAAATTAGGTGCATATCAATTAGCAACACCAAAAGGTGAGCCTCTAAACAACTCCCATCTCAAAAAAATTTATGCCTAAAAACTTGCAAGGTATAGAACCAAAAAATACAAAAAAAAAAATGTCTTGAAAAAATGGTCACCTTGATGAAAACCTGACAAATAGGCATCTTGGGGACAACAAAAAAATCAGAAAAAGGATTGATAAATAGTAAAGAAAAAAATCATCGTCTAGTGAAAACCACTTTGGTGGCACTTTGGACAAGTACCTTGGTGAAAACCTGGCAAACAGGCATCAAGTGTAAATAAAGTAGTCCCCATCCACCAAGATCTACACAACTCACCCATCCATTCCATCAAATTTCATTAATCCTCCATCCCCCCATCTGCTAGCATCCATACCATAGCCTGAGCTAATGCCCATATCATATTCCATCATAGTACTACTTGGCATTTCCTAAAGGTCAATTTTTCGTGCCTTTATCGAAGTAGTCTATCGCTTAACGTTGGGGGCATGTCCTTGAAACTAGCACTAAATCAGGTTTTTTTATATTTTTTTTCTCTTCCAAAGACATCATAAAATCCAAAAACATTCAAAAAATAATCAAAAATCCAAAACATGTCAAAAACTTGGAAAATCTTCAAAAAAAAATTTTCATCATGGAGTCTTGTCAGTCTTCAACCTTGTCTGAACTACATCGTCTTTGAGCTTGAACATAGGCAAGGTTGATATTTGATCATCCCTTGAGACATCTTAGGCCAGTCCTTAGGCATCCTTCACAATAAAATGGCAACCCGTTTTCCCACCTATCTCATCATTGAGTCAAGTCTGTTGTCAGGCAAGCTATGTGGTCTCTACGTGTATAACGTAGGCAAGGATAATCTATGGATCAGCTCTTGAGACCCCTAGGATAGGTCTTTATGTTAGTGTCTTTATCATAAATCTCAAAAATACCAAACATTGAAAATTTTGAAAATACCAAAAAAATTTGTAAAACATCTCCAAAATACCAAAAATAGCCTCAAAATATCTGAAAAATTCAAAAAAATTGCATCCATCTCATCTCACCTTCACCTGTGACTTTCATCATTCCTAATAAATCAATCATCATCATCACCCTTTGGTGAGTTAGTCAGAAGAAAGTCTAGCAGGTCCAAAAGTGAACACCTAATCGTCAGAGTCTCAAAATTCTAAGTCAGTAAGCAAAAGAGTTGGTCATCTCGGAGTATCAATAGCTTATCACCCAATCAGTCCCATCAGAACACTTATGACAACATGTCCTAGGATGAATCCTTCCCATGATCGAAATAAGAATCAGGTACCCCACAGTAGTTTATCCTTGGCTAGTGGTATGAAGAACATTAGCTTGTTTGTTTGCTTTATTTGGTCTTTTCTTGACTTATCTTATTTTGTGCTCATTCCAAGGACCTCTCGATGATGCCTAAACAAAATAGGTTTAGATAGAAATGAATGGGGAAAATATTTTTGTCTCTTTTACCTACTATTCTTGTGGGGTACACTTTTAAAATAACTTATTCATATGTACCTTGTTTGGTTTGTGGAGAGGATGTTTTAGATGTCTTGTTAACCACATAAGAAAGCTTTCTTTCCTATATTTTGGCTCAAGATGTTTAAAATTTTTGAGCTATATCCTGAATGAAGTATGCATACCAAGTGTGAACAAGAATACTCCTATTTGATTGTCAAGTCAAATTCCATCACACTAGGTACAACGTCATCCTGGTTCTTTATACCTTGATGTATCATACCTATGTGTGTTATCAAACATAACATAATTGACCCTTTGAAAATCCCAACTAACATGGTATCATTACATTAATCAAAACATCGTCAATGCATACACTCTACATCCACCAGATCATTAGCATAAAAAGTATATTGCATCATATTATTATCTTAATTTATGAGGAATAATATAATTTTTTTATTCTAAGCATCTTAAGAAATCATTACATCACACATAATCATTAGCATCCATTACCATTTTCATTCATTACACCATCATTACCATACATTACATTCATAGGATCATCATTAAAATGCATGAAAAAGATACAAAAGGAAATGAATCCATTAGAAACATACATCATATCCCATAAACATAAGAAATAGGAACATCTCATAGCATATAGGAAAAAAAAAATGCATATCATACATTGCAAAACATCTCATAAAAGGGCGAACCATCTCATATATCATCAAATAATAGACTGTTATGCTACAAAATCAGATCAAGTGTACATAAAAATACATGGTACAATAGGGGCAATAATGCAATGCATGAATCAAAAAAGAATAAATAGTCTATGGTCAAGGTCTAGCCCTACTGGCTATGCCCCTCACCATCTCCCACCTGCCTATCACCGTGATCCTCTGGCGGTCACATCCTTGTCTGATAGAAGTCTAACACTCTTCCTATTGTTGGCACTTCCTACCTATAGTGCTACTGATAGTACTCAGCCTCCCTAAAAACCTCTTTGTATGCCTACAAATCAACCGATCAGACTCGAGATGAGGAAGTTGTTCTCTCTAGCTTCCACTGCCGACCAGTCTCTTGAACCCTCTCGGATCATTCTTGGTCTATCTTAGTAGTAACTACTACAACCTGTTGCCTAGCCTCATCTCTCTCTGCTATTAGCACTTGAATCTGACCCTGCAACTATTGGATCAGTGCATCTCTATGGTCGAGTTGTGCTACTAGGTGCATTATTGGTTGCTGTTGAGGGACTACTCTCGGTTGACCATCCTACTCCCCTACTCGGGGAGGTGACTATTGTGCTAGATCCCTAGGATGTGTTTGATGAGGAGGTGTTCCACCTCCTTCTTTTCCCTATCCTCAGCCTCTGCATTCTACCCTACCTCTATGTCTCTGTCATGGAATCGTTGTACTAGGAACTGCCAATCTCAGGGGAGGCCTGAACCAAGCTCTGTATGCTGGAGTAAACCCTGCATTTGCTAGCCCTTGATCATACCGCCATGGTCAGACCACCAACTATCTAAAAGAGGACATGGCCTTACTTGATGGAATGAGTTGGCCCCATGTTGTCTCTCTAGTCGTACAAACAAAGATCACCACATACTGATCATCTGGCCTATCCCATACATCTGAAAATTGTCTGGCCACCCTATATGGGAGATAGTTCTGTATCATGGTATGATCTTGACCCTGCATCCACCTATCCTATATAGCATAGACAAACTACTGAACATCATTGTACCATGGTCCAATGCCCATCCAGGGTCTCCAAATGAATTCTCTCATCTCATCAAAAACTTGTCGCCAGTGTAAAAGACCACTTGTGCCAGTGTGACTAAAGTGGATCTGTGCCCGATCGTACTGCCAAACAACAGGATCATTAGTCTCAGGGAATAACTAGTGTGACATCTGGGTGAAGCATTGGGATCCGGTCCCATGGCTAGATGTGTAATAAAGTAACACCATCCCTCAAGGACCTATTTTCCAGGTATGCAAACTCATGGAGATCCCTGTATAAGGATGCCAGTAATATTGGTCCCCAAGCAAAGCACCCCCTATGGTGAACCATCTGCTCCCATGCCAGTCCCCAACCTAGACTAAAGTATCGACCTCACCAATGAGGTTTCGAAAGGCTTGAAGGATAGAAGCAATGATCAACCTATAAATGTGTACATGACAATAATATCTTCCCAAATCAATCTACCCATTAGAGAACTGAATCTCATCAATCTCCATAACACCATAGCAAGCATCTCTATTGGCATCTAGATCATAGATGACTCTGGCCCCATGCATAGGTAATCAGAGCATGCACCAAACATCCTTGAGGGTAATAGTAGCCTCACCGGTAGGAAGGTGGAAAAAATAAGTCTCGCTGTGCCACCGTTCGGCCAAGGTGGTCATCATGCCAAAGTGCCCTCGAACAGGACGCACATACACAATATACCAAAGACCAAGAGCACCAAGCTACTCCTGGACCAACTCATGCATATCTTGCAATCTACTAAGCACCGACCATCGGTGCTCCTGCGAGTGAAGTACATCAAGCTCCTCTTGCACAAGGGAAGCTATCATGTCAAGAAAAAGGAAAAATATGCATCTTGCGCTAATTTTTTACATCCAAAATAGCAAATGTGGCACTATTTGCAAAGTTGCAAACTACGCCACCGCGATTGATTTTGCAAGTTTCTAAGTTCCAAAATGGGTCATGTAGTGCTATTTGCATATGTGGCTGACTTTATGGAAAAACCCTAAATCCCTAATTAAGCCACACAGTTGAATTTTCACATGCGGTGGAGTTGTTCGCATATGCGGTCCAATACAGGACCGCACAGTGCCGATAAAGCATTTTTCAGCAGCGCTATATAGTGCCACTCAACTTAAAAGATAGTTTGACCCTATTTAATGCATGTAAATTGAAAAAATTAAAAGTTGGATAAGGGTACATACAACAGGTCCTGCGCTGACTGGCCACTGGTGCGCTCATACTCTCTCTGAAATGTGCTTGGGAAACTATCATTGTGCCATTTTGAGCAAGACTCAAAGCTCAAAGTGTGAAATTTTCAAAGGGCTAAGATTACAAATGTATCGAAAGTGATCTCTCAAGGTCTATTTCAGCCTAAAAAATAGGGTTTTTTGACCTAATTTGGCCATCTAACTAGGGTTTTGGTTCCTCGAACCCGTTTTCATCCAACCGAGGGCCATTTTACATCTTTTTTGGAAATCTGGGGCATATTGAACCGATCAGACACATTGTCCTCTTTTTTTTCGTGAGATCATCCAAAACATCACAATTTTTGTCTGATCTCTCGAGGGGGCAATAAAGTAGCATAATCCTTCCACTGGGGCAATAGTGGGGCATCTAAAAGATCAAGAAAATTTTGAACTTTGATCACAACATTTTATTCTTTGAACCAATGCAACAAGTACATTGCTTCAAATAGGGGCAAAATGTAGACATGGAAAATATACAAATTCGGTTTAGCACACTTGATCCTGATTACTAATGACATTTCCTCTAGAATCATAGTCTCAGATTTTCATCATATTTTGTCTCTTAATTTAATAAATCATTGTTTATTTGATTAAGTCTTTCTCCTCCATTAATTAAATTAATCAATTTAATTTAATCAACCTTATGTTTCTATTTAATTAAATAAATCATGTTATTTGATTAAAGTCTCTAAAGTCCTATTAAATTAAATAAATTAAATCTTATTTGATTTAATCTAACACTATCCTCTTTAGTTAAAAAAATCAAATCATTTATTTAATTAACCATTTCCTCTCAATTTTGATTTAAAAAAATTCATCAATTTAAGTCAAAATTGTCAAATCATCTAATCTCTCATTAAATTAATCAAAATCTTGATTAAGTTAATCCCTATTAGTAAAATCCTCTAGAGAATGCAACTTTCACATAAAAATAGATTTAATTCTTTATTAAATCTCTATTTTCCCTCACATGATGTCAAAAGGGAATATTCCCTCAAGTTTGAATTCAAAAAGTCCAAGTGGATGGGTACTTCCAACAAAGCATTAATTCCTCTTACATGTCCTTGTGCATTGAGCCAAGTGGAATTTATTTCATTCCCTTTTCCCTCTCACAAGTCATTTCCTCAAATTCAAGTTCCACCTAATTGTATTTATTGGCACTTTGGCCAAAATGTGCACAACCATCAACCATTGACATGGTGACAAGTGGCATTTGGCCATTGGGTGAAAGTAGTCTAACATTTCCCAAATCTCACCCTTTCTTCCAAATTCAAATCTATAAATTGGAGGCTTCTCTCCTCAATCAACATCCACAATCTCATGCAAAATTACTATCTTAACATTGAGAGTCGATTTTGTGCACATCACTCCACATACTGATCATTTCACAATTCCATAGCTAGGTTATGCTCAAATCTCCTTGAGGGGATTTGATCAATCTACAATAATCAACATTGCAATTTAGGAGTTGGGAAAGGGCCAATTTCAACATTTCAATTGGCACCAAGTCCCCCATGGTATCACTAGTTTTCTCACTTAATTAAGATTTAATTTCATTTAGTTAGTTTGTTCTTCATTTTCCAAGTTTAAGTTTGAGTACATGGATTTCATTGGGAATCCTTCATTCTTGTTGGCAATTGATCTAACATCTTGATTTGTTTGTTGTTCTTTTCCAATTGAAGCTCTAGGGGTTCATAGTACTTTAATTAGCCAGAAGGAGGGACACTAGGTCCACTACCTTTGGCTATAGGAACTCTTCGACTATAGGGACTGTGCTCAGGTGTTGCATATTGGATGAACTACTATGGAAATTCTTCTTTGGAAGCTGGCTTGTTATAGAATCTAAGACGATTCCCATTGATGAGTAATTTAAATATGACAGGGTCAATGGTAGTGAGTTGCATAGCTCCATTGAGAAATACTTCAACAACTTCATATGGCCCTAGCCACATTGTCTATAATTTTCCTGCATTATCTTGATACCGTGAGTCATAAAGTAGAGCACAGTCACCTAACTAAAATTTATTCTCTTTGATAAATTTGTCATGCCATTTGACTCTTTGATTCTACACAACTTCAGTATGGTGCAAGGTTGTTTTTCTCAGTTCATCTAAAGCATTCAGTTGCATGATCCTTTCTTTTTGTGCCCCAAAAATTTCCATCCCCAATTCTACTAAAATTTTGAGAGTCATGTGCTCAAATTCGATGGGCATCATGGTTGTATTCTAATATAGTAGCTAAAATGGTGTGAATCCTCTAATTGTCTTCCATGTGGTTCTATAAGCCCAAACTGCTTTTGATAATATTTTTCCCAATCCTTTCTATGATTATCCACTGTTTTTGTTAGGATGGCCTTAATCTCTCTGTTTGTAACCTCAACTTGTCCATTTTCTTGAGGGTGATAAGGAGTAGACTTTCTATGCCTGATGTTATATTCATTAACTAGTGCTACAACAAGTGTCGAGGTAAACTAAACTCCTTGATCATTTACTATTTCTCAGAGGACTCCATACCATGTGAATATTTCTTCATAAATAAATTATGCAACTTTGTTGTCTCTGGCATATTTCATGGCTTTGACTTCTACCCACTTAGTTACATAATTAGTGCATACCAAAATATAAGACTTACCATTTGATGGGGGATCAATGGGTCCCACAAAATCCAATCCCCACTTGTCAAAGGGAGTGACTACTACTTGGGGATAGAGTGGCATCTCATCTAACTTGGGTAGTCTTCCCATCCTTTGGCATCTATCACATTTCCATGTATATCTTCTTGCATCTTTATGGAGTGTAGGCCAATAGTATCTCATGTTCAAAATTTTCATTGTTGTCCTTTTGGTTGCAAAGTGTCCTGAACTGGGTTCATCATGGCATGCATGTAGAATTTCATAGGTCTCATCTTCCCTCAAAAATATTCTCATAACATTATTTGATCTAGTATAAAGTAGGTTTCCAACTATCCATGAAAAAGGGAAATATTTTTCAATCAACACTCATCTTTCTTTTGGAGAGAAGTGAGGAGGAACTCTCCCTGTCACAAGGTAATTAGTGATATCTCCATACCAAGGTGTGTGCACACTAATGTAGAGTAGATGAACATTAGGAAATGAGTCATCTATGGCTTGACACTTTGCTGATGTGGGCAGCCTTGAAATAAAATCTACAACAACATTGGCCTTCCCTGGTTTATCCACACTAGTTATGTCAAACTCCTAAATCAACAACAAGCATCTAACTAACCTTCATGAGATCAGGGGTTTATTCATGAGATATCTAATGGATGCATGATAAATGTGCACAAATATCTACTAGCTTGGTATATAGTTCCTAAATTTTTTCAGGGCATAGATTGCTTCCAACATTTATTTCTCTATTACTATGTAATTTAGTTTAGCTCCCTGCAAGTTTTTGCTGACAAAATAGATGGCATTTTTAATGGCTTCTTTTTTTTTCCTAGGACTGCTCCTATGGCATAATTTGAAGAATCATTATGGATGTAAAAAATAATTTCCCAATTCGGTCCCTTAAGCATAGGAGCATGAGTCAGAGTTGTCTTTCAATCAGAAAATTCTTTATCACAACTTTCTACTGATTGGAACTTAGCTTCTTTAGTGTCAGCAAACTATACAACGGTGCTACTATTTTGCTAAAATATTTTATGAAACACCTATAATAGCTTGCATGTCCCAAGAAACTCCTAACATCATTTTTTTCTATAGGTATAGGAAGATTAGTAATTACCTCAATTTTTGTAGGATCAACTTGAATTCCATGGTGGGAAATGTAGTGGAAAAAATCAACACCTTCTTGCATCATCATGAAGCACTTCTCACTATTTAGAAATAGATTTTGGTCTTCATATCTATGTAGGAATTTCTTCAAATTTTCCAATGCTTCATCAAAATCAACACCATAGATTGTAAAATCATCCATATAGATTTCCATGCAGTCAAGGGAGATGTCTTAAAATATGTTGATGATTGCTCTCTAAAAAGTTGTAGGGGCATTGCATAACCCAAAGGGAAGTACTGAATAGGCATATTTTGCCCATGGAAATGTGAATATATTCTTCTCTTGGTCTTCTGGTGCAATTTGAATCTGATTGTAACCAATGAATCCATCAAGAAAAGAAAAGTATTGCTTGCCTACAAGAGAGTCTAGGACCTGATCTACAAAAGGCAAGGGAAAATAGTCCTCCTTAGTATAAACATTGAGCTCTCTATAGTAAACACAAACTCACCATTTTACCCCCTTCTTAGGCACAATCACCAATGGAGACTTCCACTAATTGTCTATAGTAAGGTAGATAAACCTTACATCTAGTAACTTTTGCAGCTCTATTTTGATAATTTCCCTCAATGTAGGGTTGATTCTTCTTTGTGTCTATCTTACAAGTGTACAATAATCTTTGATATATATCCTATGAGTGCAGAGCTTCAGATCCAATCCATTCATATCATGATAATCCCATAAAAAATCATTTTGATAGGCTTTCACTAAATTTTCCAATATCAACTATTGTCCCTCACTCAATTTACTATTAATATTCAAATATCTCCCTTTAAACACCTTTACTTGTGTAACTAGCTCTATCATAGATGATTGATTAATACATGGTACCTTAAGTTCATGTGGAGACATTGTGTGTAACATACCTATTGCTACAAGAATTTTTCTGCTAGAAGAGTGGTTGTAGGAAGTCCATCCATAGAGACAATGGCTACAAGAAGAGTGGCTGCAATAATTATATCTACTAGAAGAGTGGCTACATGAAGATTAGGTAGAACTGACAAAAGTTCTTGTAGGAGGTCACCTAAACCTAATGCATGAGCATGTGATGTCTCTTCTATCTAACAATGGTTCTGAATGATACTATATAACACTTCATCTTCATTTTGAAGCTATAGGAAAGGACTTCTCCCTATCATCATGAGCTGCACCATAGAGTTAACTTCTTCATCCTATTCACCGATATGTGGCCATACATAATTATCCACATCATGGGATGGTTGAGCAAGAGGATAAATAACAATAATTTTGGTGTTCCTACCATCAGAAATGGACATCTCACCTAACCGACATCTAATATAAGTGTTCATAGCTGGTAACCATGGCCTACCAAGGATAATGGGATATCCGCGTAGTGTAGCTTTAGGAGAAAGAACCATGAAGTCTACTAGATACTCCGAAGAGTCTATAATCACCACAATGTCCTCTATTATGCTATTAGGCATAATAGTGGAACTATCAACAAGCTACAAGATAGTAGATGTGGATCTCATGCTTGCAATGATTAGTTTATGCAGGATGTCTTTATTCATCACATTTATTATTGCAACCAAGTCAATCAAAGAATTCTTTATGCTTATCCCATTTATAATAAATTCAACCACATGATTACCTGGATCACTATACTGGGGGATAGTTAATTTTCTAAGCATATGTCATCCAATTTTCCCAACACATGAACTATAGTCGGGTCTTTCTTTTTCCTGTCTGGTTTCTTGAGGCATGCTTCTTTAGTTAACTTTCCATAAATAGGAACATCTTTTATGGCTTGGAATAGGGAGATCTGGACACATTTATGCTTTAGCTGATCTAGAATGTCAAAACTAGTTTCCTCCTTGTCTTCTTTTTGTTTGGAAACTTCCAATCTCTAGGGGAATGGTGGTTCTTTTGTTGTTGGCTTGGCTAGAACTAGTTTAATATTTTTAGGTGCACAAGGATGAATAAGATCAGTGAGAGATTATTATTTCTCTTCCACATGAAGCTCAGTGATAATGGGGGTGGAAGGATCTAACAAGGTAATTCCTAAACGTAGATGTATGTCACTTAAACTCATAGCATATGCAAGAAATTGATTTGGAAAAATAGAATATATAGGCTACTTTTATGGTTTATTATTTGGGTTGGGTGTGGGTTGGGCTAGTAATTGAGTAGGTTTAGGAATATTTGAGTTTTAATTAACAAGAGGAGGCATTATAGTAAGTTGTTGGGGTTGAGAAGATGACTAAATGTATTTGGTTGTCTGGTTTGTTCATTGTTGGCCACCTCTCCATTGAGACATTTGCTACCAGTTTCTTGGACGTGGTTTCCAAGTTCCTTTAAACTACTACCAATTCCCTTGAGGTTGTTGCCACTAAGGTGAGGAATTTTGATAATTGGACCAAAATTTGGAGGGGTACCCCAATATTGCAGTGGATATCCTCCATAGTTGGATGGATAGGGGGGCTACCACTGGTTACCAGATGAATAAGAATTAAAATATGGCCAAACAAAAGATAGTGGATCTAGAGGCATACCTTGTTTTGAAGCCCATAGCCTTTTCTATGTAACAAAGTAGACTTGGTCTTCCTCAATATGAATTGGTTTGAACTCAGGTTGGATCTTCTTGCTATCAATGTTGGCTATCACCTTGCATCTACAATCCCTCTTCTTCTGTCTAAAATGAGGGAAATATTCTTTCAACATTGTCTTTGCCTCCTCATGTTTATTCTTAGCTTGAATTGTATCCAACTGAGTAGCTAGATTGTTGATATCCTGCTTGAAATCTGCTAGCAAATTAGTAATCTCCATTCTTGAGACTCCACTGGTGGATGAATCACCCATAGAGAATTGTGAAGCTCTTCCTTTCTTTGAATCTTCCCTAGAATATTTCTAGCATAGATTCTTGATATCCTCCAAAGGGACTTCAGTGATATCTCCTCCTACCATTAGGTCCAAGGCATTAGTGAAACTTTCACTAATTCTTCTCAAGAAAATAAACTTTTACGAGTCTTCATTGAGTGTATGATGTGAAGATTTCTATAGAGAGAACATAAATCTTGAAACTAAATCCTCCAGGCTGTCATGTTCCTTTTTCTGCATTATAAAAATGTCACCTCCTCTCATATCACTACCCCTGAAATACTCCTTATATATACTCCTTATATTTTTCAAGGAACTTTGTCTTCATATCTTCCAAAGTTTCCACAATGTTTCTGCCAAGGCCCATTAACCATCTCAATGCAACTTATTTCATGGTAGTAGGAAATAGCTTAAGTTTGTGGGCATTAGTGGTATAGTCATATCTTCTATAGAGTATATAAAACTCAAACAATAATGTATCAGGATCTTCTGTGTCAGTTTGATATAACTTAGGAAGGACTAAAGCAGGGATATTTTTGAGGTCATCTAATTCATTCTGTTGAGAAATGGGAAAAGGAAAATTTGGTTGGTTCTACCTATTAGGCTTGTTTCCATTTGCATCAGCCATACCTGCTTGATGAAATTATAGAATAAAGGGTTCCTCAACTGGATTTTGATCTTTAAGGGAAACTTCAGAACTTGTCAAGTTAGGGAATATATTAGTGAAGGGGTGTGGCTCTTCTTCTTCCTTATTTCTGGGAAGATTTGGAAGTTCTACTAGTTGAAATGGCTTTGGAGTATTAGAAAGGAATCTCCCATAATAATCTCTTCTTCTTCTATGCATGTGGTATCAACTAAATATCAACAAACTCACACAAAGAATGGGTGGGGAAAAATAGTGGATCAGAACTTCTAACACTAAGATAAAATTATAGAAATAATTTAGTAGAAAAACTATCAGTGACCTCAAAGGACACCCTAGTTTGACACCATCCCCGATAATGATGCCAAAAATGTCAGCCTCTTATAATGATTTCAGTAACTAAGCCTATATAGCCATGCTTCAGAGACTGGACATCTAGCCTAAATAGCCATCTTAACCATTATGAAGGTTCCTTTAAATTTTCAACCTAGGGATATGAACTTGAAATGGGTCAACACAGTATGTGCAATAGGGACTCAAAGTAGTCATCTTCATTATACAACTAAGAGACTTAATAATGAAATTAAATTGCATGGAAGGAAACAAAGTAAATGTTGAACATTACTCAATAATTAAAATATATTTAACATGCATGACAAAAATGAAAATCTAAGTAGCAAATAGGAAATTACTCTACCTACTTTGGCTATAGGAATAGTTAGAAAATGGAATTCTAGTGGCTGTAGGAACAATTGGTGCTAGATTCTTCACTAAGGACTAGACAAAAGATAATACTAATATAACTAAACTAAAGGAAAAAATTACTCACTAGGTGGGCCCCCTTTGATGAGTATCCTCTTAAACTAATACAAACTCAGATACTCAACTCAAAATCTTATTTTCATTCATTGAAAAGTGCAAATACAAAAGTATGTTTGATTATCAAATTGTACAATAGCTTGGTGATCAAACCCTAAAGAAGGAGGATATGAACCTTATTTATTAACTAAACAAGGAGGTCAACTCCCAATAACTAAGAGGATTCCACCTAGGGAAAGCAAAGAAGAGAGTGGAAGAGAAATTACACATGCAGGGGAATCCATTCAGACATGCATGTCAAAATATGGACTTGACCACTACAATACTAGCCACATTGCTCAATGTCATTAAAGATAAACATAAGGTGGTTACATGTGATTGAAATGGGAATCTCTTATTTTCATCCTCAATTGAACTTCACACATTTCCTCTATGTGACCAGTTGGCAGTTGCATTTCTCAACTTAGCATTGTCAATCATGTCTTCATGGTAATATGAGCACGCATAATAATTGCATAGCTATAACCACCTTAAATAAAATTCATTAACCACATGCAAGATTAATATAGATAGTCCACAAAATAGGTTAGTATCATTAAAACTAGTAGAAATGGAATTAAACCCAAATGTATTATGGTTTGAGAGAAAATATATAAAAGTATCATCATGTAATATCAAATTCCATGGTAACTTCAGCAAATAAACTATAGATTCTAGCCATAACTAGACCAAAAACTAGAATCATCACCATATTCTCATGGGATGACCTCAAAGACAATTTTTTTGATCATTTTTAGAGAAGGTAGACCACTCATGCATGTTGGAGCAATTGATCACAATCAAGGGAGCCCTATAGGAAGCCATGGCATAATTTAACACTAGGTTCCATAAAACCTAGTAAAGGATTCTCATGATAGCCATACCTCTAGCGACCATGGAATTCATGTTCTATCTAAAGGCCTTCAATTCAAATATCATAGTCATGGTTCAATCACTCAGAGGCGATACTCTACCTAATGCATATGAACTAGCTGTGAGAGAAGAGAATAGTTTGATAAATGCCAAGAAGCTCACCCCACAACTACCTATGTCAGCAGTCATAGAGATATATTATAAAAAATAAGAGGAAGCAACCTCCAATACATCTACCTCACTCACTAGCACCTTGGATGTGTCATTACCTTTAATGTTTGTATACTTGAATGCATAACCAAGCATGTTGAGATCTTATTCATTGGGCGTGTATGTCAATGAAATGAAGAATCAAATGAGGTCATCATTATTCAACATCACCAAGAAGCACCTTTGAAGCCCCTTGTGAAAAATTATTGAGGGAGACCACCTTTCCAACATAACACATACCAAGGAGATTCAAGAGGTGGTAATTAGCCATAAGCATTAGGCTAGATAGTCCCTGTGACCACTTTGTTGCAACTAGTCAAAAAAAATACAAGCAAGGACTTGATCCTAGGTCAAAACAGCCTAGTGGAAGATCAAAATTCATGGTGTTTTCCTGGAAATGATACCCATATGCCCAAAAAAATTCCATGAGGAAATATTTAGAAAAATGTGATAGAAAAAAGAGATTAAGGCATTCCTTTAGTTTTCAAAAGTTACTAGTCCCCCATGATTGATAATGCCATGTTCAATGCTCGGATGCAAGGAATGTCCCTAGAAAAAGAAAAATACATCTCCCCCAACCAAGAACTATTTTCTTGGATGGAGAGAGAGGACTTGGTTTTCACATACAAAGTCCATACTCCAAGAACATTGCAAGTACATTTGGATTATAACACCAAATCAAAGAGAAGGTTCACTAGAGAATATGTGCTAGAGGTACAATTAATACCATCAACCCAGCAACCACAATGACCCTAACCAAAAGTACCAAAACCACAACCAAAATCAATTGATAAAGTTCTTGGTCCACCTATGGTATACCAACCTTTTTTGAAGATAAAAGAAGCACCCTCATTCAAACCAAAGGTCCCTCCAATTAGAACACTTAATGTGGTGGAGAAATTAAAGAAATTTCCCACCAATGTATCTCTATGGGATGTCCTATCCACTTTGGAGTAGAAGAATTTTCTTTAGGATGTGTTGAATAGAGAGGAACAAATTTTACAACTAGGTTCAGTCTTTCCACACAACGAAGACTAGGGAAAATGATCTGTGATAGACCCCCAATATTTGGGGGGGAAAGCATATGTGAATATGATAGACAAAAAAAATATAAGAGAAGTAAGCCAAAGACCACTCCTTTATTCTTAGCTCTTATTGTTGAATGGAACAACCAATATCTTCACTCTATAACACCAAATAACCTCCACAAGAAATAGAGAGAAGAGACAATGGAAGATGTTATTCCACCAAAAAGTAATTGCAATGGTACAATATGCAATAATCTACAATATTATACAAAATAGGCTAGAGATTCTTTGCTTATAAAGGCAAGGAGGAGAGATAGGATTGGACAAGATCATGACAAGTGTCTTAATCCTATCACATGAGACAAATAACTCATAACTATCTAGGATCAGGTAAAGTATAGATAATACAACTATGAATTCTAGATAAGATAACTAAGACTTCTAGAGAAATGCTTATATCCTAAGTGAACTTAATATGTGAAGTAAGTCCGCTAAGTCCCTAGTAAAAAATTAACTAGGTACAAGACTTTATTCATAATAACACCCCCCTTAAGTGCAACCTACAGAGGAACAAACCAATGCAAATATGAAAAATATGTTGGATAAGACATTTGAGAGGGGGGGTGAATTAGTTGTCATGGATTTTAACGTTAAATTCAATTACCAGAACTAACACATAAAATTATTAAGTGACTAACCATCAAATTCCAATGAAAAAACACAATAACACAATATTTATGTGGAAAATCCAATGAGGGAAAAGCACAATAAGGATTAACTCACACTATAGAGAATATCAAAACCAATTACAAAATGGCTCATAGCTTGGAACAAGGGTCATTTCCTAGAATAAGGACTCACTGTCCACAAGGCTACAACTCGAATGACTCACATCCATAGAGAAACAAAGAAGATAAAGAAGAGTTGTTATAGAGAGACAATAATCCCAATGCAAAAAAGGATTCCACCACAATCACTGATCCACTTGAATGAATGACCTAGTTCACCTTCTGTTCACTATATTTGAAAACTCAGGGTTAAGCTTTGAACTGATCAACTAGACACACAACTCACATAATTTCAAAATAGCATCAAAGTCGTGTCTACTCTTTCACTTATCTTTCTTCTTTTCTTGTGTCTACTTTTCATTGCTAGCACATTCTATATTTATACCATCTCCAACTTTGAAAAGATACAACGTCAGCCATCAAACATAAAATTCAAATTAAGTTGGTGTCAAACATCTTAGGGTGGAATTAGAATGAGGGTGACCCAAAACACACACTTAATTGAGACCCATAATAGATCCAACATGCTTCATCAGCTTCAAAGATAGTGCTTTACACATAATTGACCAAACCAATGTAAAACACATAGATCAATTACACTCGATACTTCCAAATTATAAAACCATCTTTAATAGAACTAGGGAAACACAAATCGAGAACCATAAAGAGAAATCTAGACCAACAAAAATTATCTCAAACCTTAGCCAAAAAATAGAAGACATATTTCACAAGTACCAAACCAACATCCTCAATAGCTGACAACTTGTAACTTTATTTATATATAATTTTCTTAATATTCTTAATATATACAATCAACAACAACTAGTAGATAACTAGTTGAATTTTCAAAATCAATTAAAACACTTTCATTCCTCTTTCCATTCATACAAAAATATGCCCCTTTGTCATTGATGGAAACACATGATGTGAAAAATCATCAAAGCCACATACCATCTCTAAAAATACTTCTCAAGAATTTTGCTTTGCTTCTCACCCTTAGAAGATCATCTTCCTCATTACTTGCTTTCTCTTATCAACTTTATTTCCTCTTCAAATTCTCTTTCTTTATTTTTCACATGCTCTTTCTCCCCCCTTTGATATCAATGACAAAGGAAAAAAGATATGTTCATTGAATCTTCCTTTCACATGAAAACAAAATACTCATAATTAAAACATTTAAAAATTACTTTCTCCCTCTAAGAGGTAGCCACAAAAAACATCAATCCAAAAATATATAACTATGAATCCACCATACTTATGCATCTCTAAATGCATATTAGTTTGTAAGAGGAGGGTTAAGGGAAATAACCCCTAGCTTATCCCAAAGATACTTAAAAGTATCTTTAGGAAGGGCCTTTGTAAATATATCCACAATTTGATCTTTTGTTGAAACATTCTAAAGCTCGACCTCATTTTCCATGACCTTCTCTCTCAAGAAATGATATATGATAGATAAATGTTTTATTCTCGAGTGCATTAAAAGATTCTTTGAAATGTTAATTGCACTTGTATTATCATAGAGGATAGGAATAGGAAAATCATACATCACTATGATATCCTTCAATGTCAATTTCATCCATAAAAATTGTGTACAAGAAGATGCAATGACAATATACTCAGCTTCAGCAGTAGACAAAGAGACTAAATCTTACGTCTTACTCAACCATGCCACCATTCTACATCCAAGAAAGAATGCACCACCACTAATAATCTTTATGTCATCTATACTTCAGGCCTAATTTGAATTTGTATAAGCACTAAATGTAAATTTAGTATCTTTAGGATACCATAATCCATAATCCATATTTCCATTCAAATATTTGAATATCCTTTTAACTACAGTAACATGTGTTTCCTTTGGATCTTCCTAAAATCTAGCCACAAGAAAAACCGCATGCATAATATCTAGTGTAGTAGCAATCAAATATAGTAGTTCACCAATCATAGATCTATAATTTCTCTAATTAGTCTTAGGTGAATCATCATCTTTCCCCAACTTACAACCAATCTCCATAGGAGTACTTACCAATTTGGAACCATCCATCCTAGATATTTTCAACATCTCTTTCACATACTTAGATTGTGAAATGAAAATTCCTTCCTCTTATTGATTAATCTCTATCCCAAGAAATAAATTCATCTAACCAAACATAGACATTTCAAATTATTTCTTCATCTCTTCCACAAACATCTTGCACACATTTTCATATCCTCCAAAGATAATGTCATCAACATATATAACAACAATCAAGATTTTTTCATTTTTAGTTTTGAAATATAAATTACTATCTGATTTACCTTTGTTAAATCCTTGCTAACTCAAATACTTATCTAGCCTTGCATACCAGGCTCTAGGGTCTTGATTTAATCCATATAATTCTTTCTTCAATCTACACACCATATTCAGTTGATCTATTAACTGAAATCCTTTCGGTTGTTCCATGTAGACTTGTTCTTCTAGTTCACCATTCAAAAATGTTGACTTGACATCAATTTGATAGAATTTGAAATATTTATAGGTAACCAATGTCAATAAAATATTTATTGTTTCCATTCTTGCTACCAGAGAAAAATTCTTCTAAAAATGTATACCTTCTACTTGTGAGTAGCCTTTACACACAATCCTTTATTTATTTTTGATAACTTTCTCGTTCACATTCAGCTTGTTTTTGAATACCCATTTTGATCCAATGATATTTTTGTCTACCAGTCTTGGGACCAATTCCGAAGTTTGATTCTTCTAAATCTACAAAATTTATTTTTACATTCCTTCCTTCCAATTTTCATCCTTACAAGCTTCACTTACCGACTTCGACTGAATCTTAGAGAATAAGCACACATTTACTTCAGCAACAAATTTTCTTTTAGTTAACACACCTTTTGTCTAATCTCCAATAATTTGACTTTTTGAATGATTTCATGTACATATGTAGGTGTCATAGGGTACATCATCAGAGCATATTCTTCACTTTCATTCTTCTTTTCTTTCTCATGTTTATCTTGTTCTTCAACAACTTCTTCTATTCTTGGATAGTCACGTTCATTAGACATATACCCATAAATAACAGTGGAATTCTTTATTGTTTTATCAACCCTAACATTCAAGATTTCTAAACATTTCCTCAATCTTTTGTTGGAATATATGTATGCCTTTCTTTTAGTAGAGTATCCAATAAATATTCCTTCATCACTTCTTACTTCAAACTTACCCAAAGTTTCCTCATCTCTTCTGATATAGCATTTTATTCTGATTACCTTTAAATATTTGACTATAGGGATTCTTTCGTGCCATCTCATAGGGAGCCTTTATAATTTTTTCTCTTTCCTAAACTTGATTGAATACATATACAGTGGCGCGAATAGATTATTTCTAGTAAAATTATGGTAATCCAACTTTAGTGATCATTGACCTAGTAGCTTCTTCAACTTTTCTATTTTTCCTTTCAAAAAATCCATTTTGCTGAGGAGTTCTTAGAGGAGATAGTTGTCTCTTTATACCATCCACTTCACAAAACATATTGAATTCATGGGAGTGAATTCTCCACCTCTATTAGATCTCAAGCATTTAATCTTCAAATTCACTTCATTTTAAACCATGGCCTTCAATTCCTTGAATCTAATTAATGCATCTGATTTCTCTCTTAGAAATGTAACCCACGTATATCTAGAATAATCATCAATTACAAGCATGAATTAATTTTCACCAAGTAGAATTCAGACTCTCATAGGACCACAAAGGTCTTTATAAGCCAAATCCAACAATCCAGTAGTAGATTTTTCTCTTTATCTATGATGACTTATTGTTTGCTTCCTAAACTAGAAATTCCTACATATAACATTTATATGCTTTGTAATTTTTAGTAGATCTCTCACGACCTGGAAAAAACTTATTCTTGCCAAGTTATTAAAATTCATGTGACACATTATCCTATGCCATAGCCAACTATAATTTATCTATGTTATAAAACATCATCCATAAACACCTTTAAATTGATAAATATTCCCTCAATATTTATTTCCTATAGCAATAAATGTTTTAGATCCTTTCCAGATCTCACATTTCTCATCCTTAAATAAAAGATCATATCCTATTTTTCACATCTTACTAACGCTTAGAAGATTATACCTTAAACACTTAACATAGTAAACATCGACAGTATGATGCTTTCCATCAAAACTTACTAAACCTATCCCATATATTCTATCACTAGTATCATCTCCAAATATAACCAGAACTCCATCATATTTCTCAATTTTCACAAACTTACTCTTGTCACCAGTCATGTGATGTGAGCAACCACTATCAACTACCCAAATATTGTTTTCCTGTTTAGCATGTAGGGCAAAGATAATTTTACCTTCATTTTTCTCCTTCTCCTTCTCCTTCTCCTTTTCTCTTTCTCTTTCTCCTTCTTTGGAGGACTTTATTTTGGTTTCCTTTCTGAATTAGTAGAAGTAGGTTCATCTTTAATCACCAAGAACAAGAATTCATTGTCATCTGGATCTTCATATTCTAGATCTTCATCTGAAATACTAAAACACAATTAAAATTTACCATCATACTTACCAAAGACTTTTCTCATTCTTCTTACAAAGTTATCCTCGATTTCATCAAAGTTTTCCTCATCCAGATCTTTAGTTTTTGTAGCTTTAAAAGAAGTATCTATTTTACCTCCACTTCTTAGATTCATCTTCCTCGTCTCATAAGATGTCAAAATCATAGCAGCAGATCCTTAGTACAAGTCTTTTAATCTATAGTCTCCTCAATAGAACTCACCTTTTCACTGTAAGCATCAAGATTTTTTTTGAGAATCTTCTTTACAATTTTGGTTTCATCTATAGTAGTTCCAATGGATCGCATTCCATCCACAACCTCATCCAATCTCTATACATAATCTTTGACATTCTCATCTTTGGAAATGTGTAAAAGATCAAACTGTGTCTCCAAATTCTATAATTTTTCCTCTTTTATCTTTTCATCACCATCATGTGCTCTTTCTAAAGGATCCCAAACTTCCTTAGTTGTCTTCCAATTTTGAACCTTAATCAACTCAAAATGTACTAGACTATTCTTCAAGATGAAATTAGCCTTATTATTCAATTCATGTTCTCTAATTTCTTCAATTGTACTCAGACCATTGGTAGGAGGAGTGTAGGGTTTCTTATAAGATTTATCTACATCATATCCACAATACTCTAGATATTCCTCCATAAATACTTTCCAGATACCATAATTAGGTCCATTAAACCTTGTATAATCATAGATCATTTTCCTAGCCATCCTAGACCTTCCTCAAGCTGTTAAGCTCTTCACCAAGGGACCAATCTCTGACACTAATTATTGGATAGGACAACTGAGAGTGGGGATGAGTCAATTATAACAAATTTTAATCTTAAATTCAATTACCAAAACTAACATAAACTGATTAAGTGATTAACCATAAAATTCCAATGCACAAACACAATAACACAAGATTTACAGGGAAAACCCAATGAGGGAAAAACCACGATGAGGATTAACTCACACTATAGAGAGTATCAAAATTGATTACAAAAAGGCTCATTTCTTGGAATAAGGACTAATTTTCTATAGGGCTGCAACCTCGATGGATCACTACCACAGAGATACACAAAAAATGAATTAGACTTGTTACAGAGACGCAATAATCCCAATGCAACAAAGAATCCCACCACAATCATTCATCCACTTGCATATGAAAAATTAGTGTTAAACTTCACACTGATCAACCACACACATAACTCACAAAATTTTAGAATAGAATCAAAGCTGATTCTTCTCTTTCACTTATCTTCCTTCTTTTCTTATGTACATTTTCCATTGCTAGCATATTTTGTATTTATACCATCTCCAAATTTAAAAAGATACAAAGTTGGCCATCCAACTTCAAATTAAAATAAGGTCGGTACCAAAAATACGAGGGTGAAATTAGAATGAGGGTGACCCAAAACACATGCTTCACCGAGACCCAAAATAGATCCAACACACTTCATCAACTTTGAAGATAGTGCTTGACACATGGTCAGCCAAACCAGTGTAAAACACATAGATAAATTAAGCTCGATACTTCCAAATTTTTAAACCATCTTTAATATAACTAGGGCAACATGACACTATAACCATAAAGAGAAATACAGACAAAAACAATTCTATCAAACCTCAATCAAAACACAAAAAATATAGTTCACATGTACTAGACCAAAATCCTCAATAGTTGACAACCTATAACCTTCTTTATATATAATTTTCTCAATATCCTCAGCATATACAATCAACAACAACTAGTAGATAACCAACTAACCAATTGAAATCAATGACAACACTTTCATTCCTCTTTCTATTCTTGCAACTAAATATGGGTCCCAACAACAAATTTTTATGAGGGACACATGTACAAAATAAAAAAACTCTTAGAAGCGAAGAAAAAGAGAAAAATCTCATGGGAGAAAAATAATCTTCAAAAGAGAGAAAATTCTAAAAAGAAAACTAAAGAAGGAGGACTCATCAAGACCCCACAAGGAAAAATTCCTTCACCCCAAGCATTGATCACAACTAAATATAACAAGGTGATGGAAAAGGTTTAGTGAAGATTTCTCTAACCTTCTGATCTATAGGAAATACTCCAAGATGAGAACACCATCTTGGATGAGATGCCTGATGAAATGCATGTGGATCTAAATATTCTTAGTATGCTAATGCTCCACATGTTGTGAGAGATATGGATGGAACTCTAGTTGTCACACTAAAGAGTAGTGGGCTGAGTGGAAGGAAATATAAAATTAGTCATCAACTAAAAAAGCCACAAAACCTCCTAACTAGTAAGAACTACACTTCGATACTTATCCTTTTTTGATGATAATGTAGTAGCATTCTACTTCTTGCATGACCATGCAATCAAACTAGAAAAAAGAAAAAAACAAAGCCAGATATAGACTTGCAGTTATTGACATCATCATCCCAATATGAGACAGTGAAGCCCATAATATGAGATGCACCTAATGTATAATCAATTCCAAAATGAGTAGTTCCCTTAATGTATCTCAAGATACGTTTGGTAGCCTTCCAATGACTCTCATGAGGATTTTGTGAGAAGCAAGAGACAATTTCAACCACAAAGGAAATATTACGATGACTATGTATCAATTAAAAAATACTACCAACCAACTACTGATACAAGGTAGGATCAACTATAGGAGTAGTGCATATAGTAGACTATACAACACTTGATTGAAATGCAGTGGGGGAGGCTTGCAATCAGCCATGCCAAACCTCTAAAGAAAATCAAGAGAACACTTCTCCTAGAAAATGAAGATTCCTCTAGAAGTCAATGAATTTGAAGACTAAGGAAGTAATGCAAGAGACCAAGGTTAGTCATATCAAATCATTCCACCAATGATTTCTATGTACTCTAAATCATGGAAGTAGAACTCCCTTTGAGAATAAAATCATCCATAAAGCACAATAATGAATAGATCCTCTCCATTTATTTGAGTATAAACTATGGGGTCATAATGACAATGAGTGTATCCAAAATTAAGCCAAAAACTTTCTATCTTCTCATACCAAACCCGAGGGGCCTATTTGAGACCATATAAAGAACGTCAAAGTCCGCAAACAAGTGAAGAGTCCTACACAAAACTTGGTGGTTGCTCCATATAGATCTCTTCATAAAGATCCTCATGCAAGAAAGCACTCTTCACATGCATCTAATAGATTGAACATCCCTTTGATGCAACTATATGAAAGACAACGTGAATAGAATCCATCTTGGAAACAAGAGAAAAGGTATTAGAATAGTCAATTCTTTCAACCTAATAAAACCCCTTTGCAACAAGATGAGCCTTGTACTTATTAGTGAAACCATCTGCTACATACTTAGTATGATACACCCATTTGCATTAGACCAATTTTTTTCCCTTTGAATGAGGTACAAGATCCCAAGTATGATTCTTCATCAAAGAATAATACTCATAACCATAGCACTATCCCACTCTAGAATACTTGAAGCATATAAAAAAAGATTGAGGATCATTTTAAATAACATGACTCAAAAGACTAATTCCTAAAGTCTGAGAATGAGTATGATGAGTGTCTAAGGGATCACCAACACAAGGACCGACCACCTCAAAAGTAAAAAAATACAATCATGGCCTAGTGGGAGTATGAGGAGGAGGTGGATAGAGAACATAATCAAAATCTCCCTCAAGTAGCAAAACATCATCAGCTGAAGAAGATTGAGTAGGTTGTGATGAATAAGAAGTCTAAGGAGGATCTGTCTATGTGAGGGACTCAAAAAACTAAACATAATTTTATATATGAACCTATCATATGTTAGGATCAAACAATATGTATGCCTTCACATCCTCACAATAACCAACAAAAATGTATTGTTGACTCTTCTTCTCCATTGATTTATTCTGACCATCTAGAATGAATGCCCAAGCCTCACTAATAAATAATATGAAGAAGGATACGCTAGACTTGTGATAAGACCAAGCCTCCTCAGGAGTCATATTTTGCATTGCCTTGTGAGGAATATAATTATAAATATAATTGGCACAATTGATAGGTTCAGCCTAAAATGCAGGAGCCATGGACCTAGAATGAATCATGCAATTGGACATCTCCTTAAGAGTCCCATTTTTTCTCTCTACTGCCCCATTTTTTTGAGGAGTGTAAGGAACGATGTCTTGATGAAGAATACCATGCTCACTACAAAAAACATGAAATTATCGATTGAAAAAGTCCTCCCATTATCTATGTGTATTTTTCAAAGAGAAAAACCTGACTGCTTCTCCATAAATCTTTTGAAGGTCTTGAAGATGGTGAGAAAATCACTCATGAGCTTCAAAAAATAGACCCACGTGCATTAAGAAAAATCATCAATGAATGTGATCACATACTTAGCCCTTGAATAAGGAGTTGGGAATGACATGAGATCACTATGAGCCAGCTCAAGGTGTGTGGTTGTACATGTAGCTTGAGCCTTAGGAAAATGATCTTGATGTTTCTTGCCAAGAACACAATCTTGAAAAACTCCATCCATGCAAGAGATATTTGGAAGACCAACCACTAAGTTATGTTCCTAGTTTTGCTGAATATATCTATAGTTCAAGTGCACCCAAGTATTTCATGCTAAAGATTTCTCATTGAATTAATATGAGCAACACAAAATGAACCTGATGAAGACTCAAAGCCATCAAAATGATACAAATAGTTCTCATGATCAACTATCCTTGTAGAAACAACCTTCTTAGGATCCTATGACTATCTAATAGTCACATTCTATGGAGTAAACTCAACTGAATCCCCATCTATAGAATGAAAAAAAATGATAAATGGAAAGTAGATTTGCTGAAATATTAGGAACAAGAAGAAAATTCTCAATGCACCCATCTAGCATATGAAAAACCCTATCCTGAAAACTGGAATTTGTGAAGAGTTCCCAACTACAATATCAGAAGTGGAAGTATGGAAAATGCAATCAAGATCACATCAATTCGTCATGTGATGTGAAGCACCTGAATCAAGAATCCAACTATTTGAATATGAATGAATGGACTATGATAAAATAGCTTGCCCTTTACCCATGGAAGAAGACTCAGGCACATAAATTTTATGTTTTTTCATAGCTTCCTCCAAGGCTTCTAATATCTTAAAAAAATGAGCCACATCATGCCCAATTTTTCCACAAAATGAAGAAGGATCTCATTTCTTTTTCTTGGAGTTGGAAGAAGAATCTCCAATGGTAGAAGAAGAGGATGGAGTGAAATTTTAATTGTTCTTAAACTTCAATTTGGAGGGAGTCTCACTACCTAAATATGATTATATCTTGGGTTTCGTCTTATTCTTCCATTTACCCTTGGATGATTGAGCCATTACAACATGATACTTAGAACTAGGTACTGTATCCAACTAAATCAATTTGACCTCCTCCCTAGTAAGAAACTCAACAACTCAATTCAGGGAATGCTATAATATTTTCCCCATGGAATCCATAGTTGAGTAGAAAGTAGAAGAGAACACTTGATAAGGGCCTCTTAACCTGGACAAAATCAAGAAGATACATTTATCACTAGATTTATCATGCCCACATATTTTTAATTGAGATAAAATCATCTTGAATTATGCAATAAAATATTGAATTTAAGGAAATGCATCTAGAGAGAGTGAATCTAGATCTACTTGAAGTTCTAATATTTTGAACTGATTTGTTTTACCATAGAAATCTTAAAGTTTATCCCAAACATTCTTAGGTTTTTTACACTCCTCAATATGAAATAACAAGTTATCATATACATTTAAGCTAATGATCCTATTTGCTTCATCCATTTTACATCTATGAGTAAGTTTTTTATATTCCCTTGTGAAATTAGGTCATTCTGCATCTAACATTGGCCATATACCTTTAGATTGTAGAAATTTAGTTATTTTTAGCTTCCATGTATGATAATTGTGTGGAGTGAGTAGTTCAATTTTCCTTAGATCTGCCATGTTGGAAAAAATAACACCAAGAGAAAGAAGGAAATGTGGAACTTAAATTGTGCCTTTCACCCCTCCAGAATGTATTATAACTCAATTTGCAACCCCCCAGCAAATTACAATGAAGAAATTTTATAATTTTTACAAGCTTGACAAGCTCAAATCAACTGTCTATAATACATGGTGATTATTATAATTCTCAAAAAAGAAAGCTTTCCAAAATTGAAAATAGAGGTTACAAATAGATTCCTTGTAAGTTCTTGAGCAATTTCAAATTTTTTTTTCCAAAATTTGACTTCATATGAAAAATTTATGTCAGTTACAAGTAATAAATGCACCTATACCTTCAAGCTAAAAAACTAGCAAAAAAAAGAAAATATCTATAAAAATCACCTACACCACTATGAAGCGTGTCAACCCATCTTTCTGATGATATCTTGTTTGCAAAAATATGACACTTTGGCTATAAGTCATGATTACAAAAAAATAAATTAATTTAGCCTTTATCTGGTAGAAAAATGATGCACAACACTTTTTGGATAGAAATTTTCTTTATATGTATGCAAGATATGCAAAATCTAGAATATACCTAGATGAGATTTCAACCCTAGCTACATAACCCAAAAATCATTTTTCTTACAAATGAGTGGTAGAAAGATCTATAAAGAAAAAAACAAAACAACTCCAATAAAAAATGGCTTGCATCAAATTCTTGTTTGCCAAAGTTACAAATGGTGACCAAATTGAGTGAAAAAAAAGCCAAATCTGACTTTCTCCAACTTCCTAGACACAATGGGACAACCCAAAATGCTGCCACTATAGCTAAAAGTGATGAAATCACCAAATCTCACAAAAAAACATACATGCAATATAGAATTAACAAATATTTGCAAACCCTTTTCGATTTTCAAGATTGTATTGAAACACAAGAGAAAATCATACAAGGAATCTATAAAATTACAAAATCAAATCAAATCACAATAGAAAACTTGATGGTAGAAACTCTCTAATGAAAAAGGAAGGGGCTTGAAGGATTCAAAGCTCTGATACCATGTTGAAGTAAGAAACCAATATCTTCAATCTACAACACCAAATAACCTCCATAAGAAATAGAGAGAAGCAACAATGGAAGATGTTATTCCAAAAAAGAAGAATTGCAATATGATACAATATGCAATACTCTACAATATAATGAAAAAAATGCTAGAGAATCCTTTCTTATAAAGGTAAGGAGGAGAGATAGTATTAGACAAGATCATGACAAGTGTCTTAATCCTATCATATGAGACAACTAAATCATAACTACCTAGGATAATGTAAAGTCTAGGTAAGATAGCTATGACTTCTAGATAAGACAACTAAATCTTCTAGAAGAATGCTAATATCCTAAGTAAACTTAACATGTCAACTAAGTCCCCTAAGTACCTAGTAAATAATTAACTAGGTAGAAGAATTTATTCACACCAACATTTATTGTAGGGGATAATTTACTACATAATAGTAAGATAGATTAAGGGGCCAATACTATAGTCATGCCTGAGCTAGTGGTTGATGCTCTAAACTTCAAACATGAGCCTTTATAGAAGGGAATTATGTAGTTGTGTGGGAAGAAGGTCTAGGCCATAGGTCACATTAGGGACATATCTTTAACCTAGTTTTCATGTCTAAGCCAAACCACTACCCAAAAAGTGGTCATAATTGACATTTCCCCTATATTCGGAATGTACCTATCAAGGGACATCACAACAAAGCTTGGTGGATACCTAGCACTTGATTGGTCTCACTTAATCTTAAGGACCAAGCATGGATCAAAGATGAAGATCATGTCTAAACATTTTCATCCCAAAAACCTAATTAAGGATGTGGTATTGAGTATTGAGCCAACACATACCTCTATTTCTAAGAAGGAGATGTAATACATAGAGATGTTAGAAGAAGAAGAGTCCACAAGTGATCGGAGCCCAAAAGAATAAGTCTTATTGAACCAATTCATTGATTCTAATCCTTTCAAGAATTTTCATGCTACCACTTTGGGCACATATGTAATGTTTGATAAAGATCAAGCCCTACCAAAATTGATTAAAAAACAAGAGGGATCGAGCGAACCTACAAATAGTAGGTTATGGACTTCGCACTTTGAGGGAGCCAAGTGTAAGACCATCTCAGGAGCCGACATCCATATTGTGTCTCCAAATAGTTCAAAGACCCTTAGAAGCTTACACTTTCAATTCCTATGTTCAAGCAATGATGAAAAATATGAAGGATTGGTTTATGGTTTGAATTTGGCGGAATAGATGAGTGTAAAATGTATACAAGTGTTCAAATACTATAAGCTAGTTTTAAGCTAGGTTTGAGGACCTATGGCCACAAAGAATGTGAGAATTCAGTCCTACCAACACAAAGTGTGGGACCTAATTGAAAGGTTGGAGGCTTTTAATATATAGGTCATTTTGAGATCTTAAAATTTTGCTACAAATAGAATGGATTCATTTAGCTCACAATTTGAGCCAGCCTCCAAATTAGCCAAGAATGAACATGTGGTATGTGTCATCATTTGACCATCTATCCCTAATAATGATAAAAATTGTTAGATCATCAAAGATGATGCCTAAATTTCCACTTTCTTATGACATTTGGGGGAGTTTTTTGATCAACCACAAACCAGATCTTAAGAGGTTGGTGAGGAACAAGTGATCCAACTCAAAATCAATAAGCTCCCATGAGGTCTAATAACCCTTGAGAACCTCTTTGACTAAAAAGACATGAGAAATAGTAAATAGAGATTCACAACCAACAAGGAGGACTATAAAGACCTCAACGTGAAAGGTGGCAAGAAGCTCATGGTTGAGAGGAATGTGTTGCAAGAATACAAAGAGAGGTTGATATCCTTATGCACTAAGTACATCAGATTCATGGCTTGGAACTACAATAATCTCAAAGGATATGATCCTGGAGATCCAAACCCATTTGGAAGAAGCAAATCTCGGCCAACCCAAAGCTAGAAGCCCTAATGGTGCAAGAGCTTATGAACCTAATCAAGTCAAGAATCATCTACCTAATTAAGAATTCTACTTGGGTGTCTAGTCTAGTCCTGGTTAGAAAAAAGAATTGTGAAATTTGTCTTTCTATGTACTAATACTTGAATAAAGCCTCATTAAAGGATCACTACCCTTTTCCATCCATGGATCAGATCTTACAAACCATAGCTAGCTCATAAATGTTCCCATTTCTTGATAAATTTTTAGGCTATAATCAGGTCCACATGATGGGGGAGGATCAACACAATACCACATTCACCACTAAGTGGGGAATGTCTGCATATGAAAAAATGACCTTTGGATTCTCAAATGTGGGTTCCACCTTTCAATGTGCGATGGACGTCACTTTTAAGGGTTTGATCAATGAGATCATCCTTATATATCTGGATGATCTAACCATATTTTTGAAATCAGAGGACGATCTTCTGGAAATGGCTTTCCAAAAGTGACAATAGTTCATGATTTCTTTTAAATCCCCAAAAAATCTGTATTCGAAGTACCACAAGGAAAATTTCTTGGATTTGTGGTATTCAAAGAAGGAATAGCCATTGATCATGAAAGGGTTAACGATATAAAAAAATTACTACTACTTGTTAATCAAAAGGTTTTTCAATCTTTCTTGGGGAAGATTAACTTCATTAGCTGGTTCATTTCAGATTTCGTAAGCATTGTGAGATCTATCACACTAATGGTAAATAAAGGTTTAGCATTCAAATGGACTTAGGAAGACAAAATTACCTTAAAAAAGATCAAGGTAGCCATCTCCATAGATTCAATGTTAGCCAAACTAGACTTTTGAAAATATTGTTGTTGTATGTTTATAGTGGCCCACATAACATAGATTCTATGCACACACATAAAGATGAAGAGGGAAGCAGGGAACAACCCATGACATTCCATTAAAGGAACCTAAAGGGGTATGAAATCTGATACAATTTTGTAGAAAAAGAGGCCTTTTCTATTGTGAAAAAATCCTCAAATTTTCTAACATTTGGTTGCAGCCATTAAAATTACAATCCTCATCGTCCATCCCAGTGTGAGGGAATACATTACAAAAGGAGAAATAACTAAAAAAGGAGAAAAATGGATCACCTAAATTCTATAGTATGATGTTGAAATTTAGCTAACAAAGCTGGTAAGAGATAGAGGCTTATGAAAGTATATCACTTGAGAGCTTGAACATAAGGAAGAAGAGGAAGCCGACTAGGTCTTTACAAATCAATACAAGTCAAACAAGTCTTGGGTGGCTGATTGAATGAGATTAATATAGACTGATCAATACCCACTTGGCATTCTAACACATAAAAGAAGATACTATAGACTTCAATGGGAAAGATATGTAATTTTTGAAGGAATTATATTTAAAATAAATTACAACAAACTTCTCCTCCGTTGTGTGGATAAAGTATAGGTGAATAAAATCTTGGGCTAATTCTATAGAATCCCAGAAGGTGTTCATTTATACGCTAATACCACTACCCTGAAAATCATGTAGGTGAGATACTACGAGCCCACATTCTTCTTTGAGGCTCACCATATTTGAAGAAAGTGCACTCAGTACCAATTTTTTGTTAGCAAGTGGAAGAGCTTTGTAATGCCCCTAAACCCGATAATGATCAAGGAGCCCTTCACATAGTGGGGGTTAGATTTTTTTAGGATCATCAATCCCATATATAGCTCAGGTCACAAATGTATCTTAATAGACATTGATTATTTCACCAGGTGAACGAAGGAAATCCCTTTGAAAAATGTCACTAAAGTCAAGATCGTTAACTTCCTAGAAGAGCTGGTGGCAAGGTTCAGGTCCCCGAAGACCATAATTTCAAATATTGCACAAGTATTTGTGGGATTTGAGATGTCTAAATTTTATCTAAAGTACAAGGTCTACCTAAAGACCTTGTCCAACTACTACCCACAGGGGAACAAACTAGCATAATCCACCAACAAGAGCTTGATTAGGCTGATTAAATGCATCGAGTTGGAGCATAAAAAAGAATGGTACAACCATCTACAAGTAGACTTATGGGTAGACTACATTACTCCTAAGAAAATCCTAAAGGCCTCTTCCTGTGAGTTGGTATATGGGAAGGAATTATTCCTATTCATTTCAATGGAGATACCAACACTATATTTGCTAATGTCTTTAGAGGTTGAAGAAAGTGGTGACATGGAAGTGAGTCTTGTTGAGCTACTATGCCTTGAAGAAAAAGGAGAAAAGGTATTTGATACCATGATAATGCACCAACAAGTAGTAAAAAAATGGTTTGGAAAGAAGACCTCCAACCTAGGTTTTGGGGAGGGGAGTCTTGTGCTAAAATTCGATGAATGATCTGTCAAACTAGACCAACATGCTAAATTTGATTCCCTATGGAAGGGACCTTTTTGAATTTCCAAATGTAAGGCCAACAATGACTAGGATCTTGAATATTTGGACAAAAATAATTTAGGAATACGAGTGAATGGTATTCACCTAAAATTATTCAATTAAAATCTCTTAGTTCTTTAAAAATTTCTACTATTGTATGATATGTAAAAAAAATTGTGAATACATTTTGCGAATAAGACAAGTGCTAAAACAAAGAAAATCAATATCATATTATAGTTCCAAAGGATTATAGATAGTCTTCGGGGCACAAAGGCCTATGTTCATTGGAGCTTGTGAGCTTAAGGGAAAGGTGCAAAACTCCTCTTTTTAGAGGTGTTTAGAAAGTAGCATTCATCATTATATTCAAAATACTGGAGGTGGTGGTACAGGGAAGCAAAAATTTCAAACCTCCAATTCATGACAAATAAAACACAGTTTCTTAGGACTTCTTACCAACATATTTTTTTCATCACACGAGGACACAATAGACTTTCCAGACATTAGTCATCAACATTCACCACCCCTTCACCTAGATGGTGGACCAACTTCTCTAAATTAGTGATCCATTTTAAGCCATGGATTGACTCAATATTGTTAACATGAAGGAGGTAGGAGTTGTAGACACCTAAAAAATGACCTAGGCCTATAAGTTCTATTTTACCACTTTCGTCCTAGCATAATTATGACCTTTAATTATTTCTTTGATCCACATTCGACTATTAATTAAGTAATTCATTATTATTTAATTAATTCATGTCTATTGTATTCCTCATGATTACTAAATAAATAAATTATATTTATTTATTCAATACATCATTAATTGTCTATTGTCTTCTTACAAGTAAATAAATTTATTAATTTATTTAATTACCTTTATTCATTTATTCTTCCTCATTATTAAATAAATGAATTTGATTTGTTTATTTAATATGTCACTAATTCTTATAATTAAAGGAATTTATTAATTTATTTAATTATCAGTTATAATCCTCTAAATTAATTAATTATTTTAATTATTTAATTACCTAATTTCATATTTCTCTCATTTTAAATAAATGAAATTATTTAAAATAATTTTGTTTTATTAACTATCTCTTCATTTTAGTAAATAATCTGAAAAAGATTATTTATTGTCACATAAAATAATTATTTTGAATTAATTTAATTCAAAATGGTAATCTTCTTCTAAAAATCAAGTAATTGAGAAAATTCTTGATTTTCAAAAAATCTATTTTTGAATTCAACTCTTTATCTTCTTGATTTTTGAAAATTTGTATCCTTTTGACTGATTATCACATTTATTCTTAACCACCAATTTGATTTTATCAAATGAAATCTTGACCACTCATTTAACAATCTTTCCCTAGCCATAATTAGGGATTGTCACATGAAATATCATCCACTGATTTTAGGCTTTGTCAGCTTTTAATCTCGTTCGTTCATCCAAAATTGCATTTTTTATAAAATGTCAATTTTGTTCACAATTTAGGGAACCACTTTATTATTATAGAACCACCTCATGATTATAGAAATCACTTTTCATTTAGTTTGTTTAATTATTTTCTCATAGGCATAGTCATTTTTCATAGTCTTTTATCATTTATATCCTTCAAAATTTGCATAGGACATGGTCACAATCATTTGCTCACACACAAATCTGAGGGCAACAATCATATGTTGCAAGCTAGGAGGTGCTATTAAATTGAATCATGGAAGCTTCGATGAATATCTGGTATAATAATTTTTGTTTTATGCTTTATTTTTATTCCATAACTTCTTTGGGTATTTATTTGATCTAATCATGCTAAATCCAACACCTGAAAAAATAACCCATTGATACATTGGTAATATTGTTTTATGCTTTATGTTTTTGTGCTCATTTGTGCTTCATTTTTTATTAGGGTTTGATTTATATGATTTATTGCATTTCACCTTAATATTTCATCCCTGATTACATTGGTGAACTTGACATATTTTGAGAAATTTTGGAGTTGGATTCTTTTTGTTGCAGGTTTTGTTTGCTTGTTGTTGTAGGTTTTGTATCATTCTGAGACAAAACCCTAGTTTTCAAAGATTCAACCATAACTTTCAAATGGATACAAATATTTTCATGAAAAAATTCTACGAGTTGCAGAAAATATCAAAGGCTTCCACAACAAAAATCAGATTTTTTGGAGATAATTTTATTTTTTATAATTTTTTCTGTTAGTTTTCATAAAAAAATCAATTTTGAGAGCCAATTGTCGAATTTTTTTGATATGTTTACATTTATGGAAAGAGATCTAAATTTCAATAGGGGTTTGTTATTTATGTTTCACATGAGGATAAAAAAGTATTAGTCAAACAAGAGATCTTTGAAAATTAGTGTTTCATAAATATTTGCTTGAAACTCACAAACGGTTGTAAATGTATTCACAATTTTTTTTCTGAAGATTTGGAATGATGTCTAACACCTTCACTGAAAAAATTAGAGTCTTGGGACGTGTTTTGTATTTTGAATAATTTTTTTATGATTTTTCATTAAAAAATAATTTCAGGTGCAAAATTGAATATCTTTCGGATTTATTTACATTTTTGGAAAGCTCTTGAAATTTTAGGAAGGGTCTGTTCTCTGTATTTTTATTTTTTATTCTCAAAAATATTTTCAAAACTCAGATTTGTCTTGACTAGCTAACCCTCTAATATTAGTGATCAAGTATCTTGTTAGGGTTTTGGCTTTGTTGGGTTTGTGAATTTGCACAAAAAAAGAAACACTTCAAAGCACACATTGGATCAAGTGGACAAAGAATTTTGAGCTAAAGAAAGTCTAAGTGCACACATTCCATCTTTCATCTCTAATCATTGTTGTTTTTGTCTTGTTTTGTTTTTGTTAATGTTTTGTTTGCAGTTGTGCTTAGGGGGATAACTTAGGTTTTGCAGGATGAAGTGTAGAAGACCAAAGAGAAAATAAAAATAAAAAACACAAACTTCTTTTTGTAGGACAAAATCCGAAGACACAAAGGAAAATACTAATCATTTGCATGCATGACCTTATGAAGACATTGATTTGTTTTAAAAAGCTTTTTGTTTGGTAGTTAAAAATTGTCATTTGGGTTTAAAAATTAACCAGTGTTTTTTTGTGCCTACTCATGTTAGTTTAGAACCCCACAATTCGGTATATCAAATTATCCTCTCCCCTTGCACATTTGTGAGATCATGGGTGTAAGAGAAATAGTTGATGACTCTAGAACTTGAGCCTATCTTGGTGGGAAAAAGTACTCACCCCAAGATGACTCAGACCAATAACACGCTAAATCCAAGCGACTTCCAGTTGGTATATAAAAGTGGATTTCTGGGGGAAACCCCATAAATCATGCTCACTATTCTGATGAGAAGGGAAAAAATGGTCTCTCACCATACTGGATGGTGCCCCATGAATGAAATTCCCTTACTAAAAGTCATGTTGTAGTTTTTCCAAAATCCTTTCTATTTGTTGGTGCAGTAGGTTCGGACCTGTGAAGCCATCTTACATTTTTACAGCTCATGTGTGGAGATGAGATGTATGCCATGGGATTTTTATGGGTACAGTAGCCTGGTTGCCCTGTATAACTGAATGTCGTGGACGGGAGCCAACGGGGTCAAGCTACTAGTCATCCGTGTTGAATATGCGTACCTTGATTTATCCAAGTAAGAACTCGGTAAATATTGTCCAACACAGCCTAGGCTGTAATTTTTCTCTAACTTTAACAAATCCATCACATCAAATTGAAAACACATTGTATTTTGTTATTCTTTTTGTTGTATTCGTCAAACAACTTGATCATCAAACAGAGTCAGTTGAAACACCATCTTCATAAAACTGCAACTGTCAAATAGAGTCGCAGTTGTTGTTTTTAGAACCGCATATGTCTTAAAAAGTCACATTTGTTAAGTGAAACATCACTAGTGTCTATCAACAGTTTAGAACTTTCACAGTCTAGTTTGTAAGCCGCAACTGTCAACCGAAAAGCTGCAAGTGTCTATCAACAGTTTTAGATTCACAAAGTCCATATTTTGAGCCACATATGATAAGCTGATTCACATCTGCCATATAGTAAAGCCACATCTGAAATACTAAAATAGATTTGCCTCATTTAAAAATGTTGAACCGCATTTGACATCTAAAAATCCGCATTTGCAAAACTGCACCACATTTGACATTTATAGCACTGCAACACATTTGCTTCCTGTAGCGACACAATCACCTAACAAAAAACCAAACACTGTCTCATACCAGAATTCAAGTCCAGACACCTTAGCCTACTGTCAAACATATTTTTTAGAAAGTCTCTATCAAAAATCAAAATTCAATTCCTCAAAACATCCATCATTTACATTCATTAGCTTGCATTTTAACCATAGGTTTAAAATTTCCAGATTTTTAGTTGCATTCCCTAGGCGTTGTAATCATCATTTTTAGCATAAATTTTTCCTTAGGTTTCATCTTGGAAAACTTTGGATTAGGCCAAATCTCCACACTTTGCAAAAAAAAAAAATCTATTGTTTTCAAAAATAGGTTATCTTGGGACTTTGTCATTATTCCCCTTTTCAGGTATTGTCCTTTTTGTGAGAACCTCCAAATCAATAGTCTAGTTAGGCAAGCTTACTGATCATTTTGACCTTTTCATTTAGTCCCTTTAGCAATTCCCTTTTGATAACCTAAATTGAGACAAAATTCAAGCTTAGAGTGGTTAGGAAAACCTTTATCCAATTTTTTTCCAAACTTAGTCATCATTTTAAACTTAGACTTTGCATTGTCCACCTCTAGTCCTCATCTTGAACCTAGAATTTGCTTTAATCAAATTAGTCCTTCATCAAAATTATCATCTTAGTCCTCATTTGACACTTTGGATTTGACAACCTTGTCATCTTGCATCAATCAGATCCTTTGAAAGCATAAGTCTTGCATTAGAATCCTTTATCAAAAATCCAAAAACATAGTCTTGCAGTATCATCCTTTATCCAAAAATGAAAAAACATAGGCTAGTGTCATCCTTGCATTTAGTCATCATTTTCATTAGTATCATTTGAGAAATTCCCTTTTATGGTGGAAACTAGACTCCAAAGAAAGAAAAGACAAATGGAAAACTTTGGACAAGATTCTCATTCCAATGTCACCAATCATACTTATGACCCAAATTGGACTTTTGACAACCTATTTAGCAACACAACTACTCAGTCACTTATGACCATACCATCCTCATCAAATAGCACTTTTGAATCATTATTATGTAAGGATGAATATGGAGAACTACTTGAGGAAAACCTAGAGGAAGTATCACAAGATCCTGAGGCGGCCTACTTCGTAGAACAAATGGTCTTATATGACAAAGACAAATATTTAGCCATAATTTTAAGTCAAGGAGCTAAATTACCTTGTGGGTCTGACATTAATAATTTGAGATCATCATCTCCTGACCATCATTTCAACAATACAAATAACATGTCCAATAGTGTTCAACCTCCAAACAACACAAACAATGCCTTTTTTATGTTACCTCACAAACTATCACAATGACCATGAGTGCTACCTCCAACATTCCAAACAATTCCAATTCAATAAATGCTACATCCATTAGAGGAAAACAATCCATCACGTTGCCTACACTATCCACAACATCATCACAATCGACTAGAGGAACTTTTGGGTCCTTTGTAAGGTGGGCAAGTTATTCCAATCCCCTATTTACCATGTTGGTAAATTCCATGGGGGCAACATCAATCAAAAGAAATCCTCCATTCACATCATATCCAAATACTCTATTCACATCATATCCTAGTCCTCCATCCACATCATATCCTTGTCATGCATTCATATCCTATCCTAGCCCATCATCCATCAACCAAGTCCAACCCTCCATGTCAAATCCTAGTCCATTATACACCAATCCATTCCAAGACACTCCATTTTGTCATGAAGATATATCTCATCATGGTATCAAAAGTCCCATATTTTTACCTACACTTGAGGATACATGTCAAGAGGAAATTCCAAAGCACGACATCATAACATCACCGTTATGTCAAGATCAAAGTAGTCCATTCCATGACCCCATCTTTGCGTCCATTCAAGAAGTCCTCCTAGACAATCATGGCATACCAAAGACACTTATCCTTGGTCAAGAGTCCATCCAAAACCATTCCATTCAAGATGAACCTATCCTTGTTCAAGACCCTATTTTTTATCATGTCATTCCAATGGAGCCCATATTTGATCAAGACACTACTTTTGAAGAAGTCCAAAATGATCCACTCCTTGACCTTTATGCTCTTCATGATGAAACACTTGAAGATGACCCTCTCCAGGCTTCCAATGTTGACACTTCCAAAGATGAGACACTTGCCACTATGGGGCACATAGATGATCTACCACTAGAACGAGAGTCTTCTAGCAAGAACATGTTTACAAATGATCAAGCTATAGCTGAATTCAATGGGCTCTATGAAAATGACCATGAAGATGATTTCAACATCAACTTTGAAGCACCAAAAAAATCATCAAAATATGATATGTTATAAAATCAAACCAAAGATTTCAATCATAAATCTATCCAAGATGTCAATAAAGCTACAACATCCTATCAATTAGGATCATCTATCCTTTTCAGAGTAGGCTTTCTTATAGATGAGAAGATTTCAAGCATTAATTTCCACAATAAAAAGTACCCCATCACAAATAAAATTTGTCAGAACATGCATTATCAGGGAAAAGGAGTTGGCCTACATGAGAAAGGAATTTTGTAACCCGTTCAAGTTCAAGCACATTACGAACATCAAGGTCTTGGATATTCATCAGTCAGAAAATCTAATGATGTTAGTGGTCCCTCCTTGATATTGGGGGAAACTTTATCAGGTACAAACATCAAAATGGGTGTCTTGAGTAGTCCTTGCCATAAGATTGTTTCCAACACCCCTTCCCTCCACACCCCAAATGGACATTCCATTAGGAATCAACAAAATTCTTGCAAATAAAAAATACAAAATCAAATTTCAAAGGCTAGGGAATCAATCAAAAATACAAGTGGATAAATGAAGCTAAATTGTATCCCAAAACAAAATGGATCAAGTCAAGAAAAAAATGAATCGAACAAAGAAATATCAAAAATACAAAATTCAATCAAAATGTGGAGCCACAACACAAGAGGACTCCCATGTATAATACATGTCCACCTCTGTCAAAATGGCCACCAAGGACAACATATAAAAGTGTTGGTTTCATAATTTATCCTAATCAAAATTCCAAACTTTGTCATCCAACACCCAAAGTTTGGAAAATAAAAAGTGATCCATCTAAATGTCCAAACAATCCTCCCACATCTACCATCATCCATCATAATCCTACATCTTGCCTAAATTCCAAACATCCCATGTCACAAATCCATCACATCTTGGCAAAAAAATCTATCATAAGGACTCTCATGGCACTCTATAGTGATGTGTGTATTCTAATAAGGTCAAGTCTAGTATCAACAAGGATCACAATGCCATCAATCAGTTGTATGCAAGTTTTATCATCCTAACAAGGCAACTACTTTAGAAAGGTCACTATTGGCATGTCATGGCACCAGTCTCTACATCAGCACCGTCAAAGTCTTTAGCACAGTCAATGGTCATCTAAAGCATCAAGGCTATCCGAAAAAATGCAAAAATACAAAAAAAATCAAAAATCAAAAAATCGCCACCTTGGTGAAAACCTGGCAAACAGGCATCTTGGTGACACCAAAAAAAATAAAATTAAAAAAATCTGAAAATATCATAAATAGTAAAGAGAAAAAAATTCGCCCAACGGTGAAAACCTAGCAAACAGGTGCTTTGGATAAGTACCATGATGAAAACTTGGCAAACAGGCGTCATGTGTAAATAAATCATTTATGTGGACCATTACACTTGGGGGAAAGTTGTCTCATATCCCATGCCCTTCACATGAAATTTCCTATAGCATTTCCATTTATTCTTCTAAACCCTATCACTTTTCGTCCATTTTCCCGCCCACTTTGATCTTGATATGGACTAAAATTAAAAATAGGTCATGCTTTGCAAAAACTCTTGACATGTCTATGTTTTGGTCATAACTTATTCATTAAATATCATGCCATTACCTTCATAGCCTCCTTTTCACTATGCGACATCATCCTTGGAGACCATATTATAGTTCTCCTGGTCCAAGCCATCCATGTCTCCTATCTTTTACCTATCACCCATCTTGGTTTCCCTTGTCATCCCATCCAGTCCTCACCATATCATTCCAAATGCAACAATATGGAAAACCTGGCACATCATCCAAAAACTTCCTTGATTTTTTCCTTGGCCCTACTGCAAAATTTTATCCTCTTGTCATATCATTGTCACTGTCACGTTGTTTCAGGATGTGTCCTTCCCACGTCAAACAACGTTGTTGTTTTCATCGTCACCTATTAATTGGTATTCAACTTGACTAGCAACAAAATCATGGTTGTCCTTGGATTCATGCGCATCGACATCATTCACATGCATTTTGTCATAATTTTTGCAAAACATAAACAAATCATAAAAATATGAAAAAGTCTTGAAAAAAGACCTAAAATTTGAAAATGTCTTGAGAAAATATAAAAACATCCAAATCAATGTCAAAATCCCCAAACCAGAGTCAAATTCAATATCTGTCTTGTCAATCCAATCAGTCCCGTCAATCAATATTTTGTCCATGTCCGAACTACATTGTCTCTGTGCATTTGCTACGTAGGCAAGATGCATCTTTGAATCCCTGAGACATTAGGTCAATGTTTCTAGGTTTGTCCAAATAAAATCATGATTCAAACTTTTGTCATTTCGACAAGGTCATTGGTCATGTCAAACTATGAGGTCTTTGAGTGCACGACGTAGGCAAGGCCATCTCTCGATGAGCCCCCGAGGCTACACTAGGTCAGTCCATTAGGGTTCATAGCATTACACTAGCACACACATCAAAAGTCTTTAAGTAATGACAAGTCATTTCCTAACATGGAAATCTCCTAAAATGAATAATGACAATCACTCATTCAACATGACAATCACACCAGCAAGTCCACATTGATGTGTAGTCACCACAAATCAACTTCAGTCAAAACTTACTCAAAACAAGTCAAATTGTCACAACCGATTAAACTGTCAATTCTTGGTTATCTTTCAGATGTGTCCTTCTGAAGAATAGCCTCTATCATTTATGCTTTAGGATGTGTCCTTCCTAGGCATTGTCATTGTCATCTGACATTTTGAGGGATCCTCTTGACCTCTAAGGATCATTCCTCTCGACATCAATGTTCTTTCAAATGTGTCCTTCTGAAGAGAAACCTTCATCATTTATGCCTTAGGATTTGTTCTTCCTAGGAATTATCACTATCACCTAACATTTTGAGGGATTCCTTTCGATATTTAGGGATCAATCCTCTTGACATCAAAATTATTCTAGATGTGTCCTTCCTCAATCTGGTAATCTTCGACACTCATCATCTTGACATTAAAACAATTGGCATTTAGAAACACTTGGCAAACACTTGGCACTTGTCTTTGGATTTTTCATCATGTTACTAGTTTTTTGGTGAGGTCCCGACAATAGGATTTAGAGAAACAATAATGTATCATGATGTTTGTCTTGTCTTTTGACACTCATGTTACTAGTTTTTTAGTGAGATCCCGACAACATGATTTAGAGAAACAATGACGTCTCATTACGTTTGTCTTATCTTTTTTTTTATCATGTTACTAGCTTTTCAACGAGATGCCGACAAGAAGATTTAGAAAAATAGTGACATATCATGATAATGGCTTTATTTTGTTCTTTTGAAACTCATGTTGCTAGTTTCTCGAGGATGTCCTAGAAACAAGATTTAGAGAAGCAACAACATTTCATGGCTTGTCCTTCTTGTCTTTTTTTGCTTGCGATTGGTTATGACAAAAAGACTAGGGCAATTGTGCTCTTAGTATGAGTCATGATCAGCCTTGTTTGTGACTACTTGTCTTATGTACTGGTACGACCTTGGACACCTTGATTTATGTCATATCATGGTGTTTGTTGGCCATCACAATAATCTACCCAATGATGATTAAGAGTAATAAGTATTAAATTCCTATGGTAATGTGTTGAAGGATCTGGTCTAGGAACTAACATGCATCTCCTTCTGTCTTGTCATATTCTCTTACTCATCTCATATAGGCACTGCAACCACATCATCATCCATATATTTTACACTAACATTTCTTTGTCTCTTCATATTCTAGTCTTGTCATCAATTTTGAGAGCACACCCATGTTCTTGGAACCCATCTGTCCTCTCGAGGGGGCATACCACTACCCTCCTCATCATTCTTCCTCATCTTATTTTGTGCTAGGGCATATTTTTGACTTATTTTCTTTTCCACAATGCGACACGCTACATTATGACAAAGAGGGGCAAATGTAAACACATAAAAATGACCTAGGCCTATAAGTTATATTTTACCACTTTTGTCCTAGCATAATTATGACCTTTAATTATGTCTTTGATCCACATTCGACTATTAATTAAGTAATTCATTATTATTCAATTAATTCATGTCTATTGTATTCTTCATGATTATTAAATAAAAAATTATATTTATTTATTCAATATGTCATTAATTGTCTACTGTCTTCTTACAAGTAAATAAATTTATTAATGTATTTAATTACCTTTATTCATTTATTCTTTCTCATTATTAAATAAATGAATTTCATTTATTTATTTAATATGTCACTAGTTCTCATAATTAAATGAATTTATTAATTTATTTAATTATCGGTTATAATCCTCTAAATTAAATAATTATGTTAATTATTTAATTACATAATTTCATATTTCTCTCATTTTAAATAAATGAAATTATTTAAAATGATTTCATTTTATTTTGTTTTATTAACTATCTCTTCATTTTAGTAAATAATCTGAAAAACATTATTTATTGTCACATAAAATCATTATATTGAATTAATTTAATTCAAAATGGTAATATTCTTCCAAAAATCAAGTAATTTAGAAAATTCTTGATTTTCCAAAAATCTGTTTTTCAATTCAACTCTTTATCTTCTTGATTCTTGAAAATCTTTATCCTTTTGACTAAATATCACATTTATTCTCTACCACCAATTTGATTTTATCAAATGACATCTTGACCACTCATTTAAAAATCTTTCCCTAACCCTAATTAGGGATTGTCACATGAAATCTCGTCCATTGATTTTAGGCTTTGTCAGCTTTTAATCTCGTTCATTCATCCAAAATTGCATTTTTTATAAAATGTCAATTTTGTTCACAATTTAGGGAACCACTTTATTATTATAGAACCACTTCATGATTATAGAAATCACTTTTCATTTAGCTTATTTAATTATTTTCTCATAGGAATAGTCATTTTTCATAGTCTTTTATCATTCAAATCCTTCAAAACTTGCATAGGACATGGTCACAATCATTTTCACACACACACAAATCTGAGGGAAACAATCATATGTTGCAAGCTAGGAGGTGCTATGGAAGTGAATCATGGAAGCTTCGATGGATATCTAGTATAATCGTTCTTGTTTTATGCTTTCTTTGTATTCCATAACTTCTTTGGGTATTTATTTGATCTAATCATGCTAAATCCAACACCTAAAAAAATAACCCATTGATACAATAGCTGGTAGAGCTTGCTCATTAGCAGTGGTGGAAAAATGTCATCATCTAGAAGTTTGACAAAAGAGGCAGCCATGACACCATCTCTTCATTATCAATATGTTGATGCAAGTCCATTATAGAAGGGATGCCAACACCAGGAATGGGCACATATATGATCTCCTTGATTCTTTCTAGGTACGTCGTGTAGAACATAGTTAAAAAAATCTCCACTATCCATGGATTTACAATGTCCAGTTCTAACAGAGATGCAATGAACAGAGAGATGATGTTAATATTATAATGATGCTATTCTAGGTACATGATATAGTATTTCACTAATACCCACTTGAAGGTAATAATGGACATGCAATGTTTTTGTCCACAAGAGGTGCTTAATTTTGTCATTAGAGATTTCTTTGACAAAAGAGGCTTGTAGCCTCTGACTCAAAATTTTGATCAAAGTACCCATATTTCTCTAAGAGAAAAAATAATGAATGGAAAATACTTGCAAACTTAATGAATATTTTGGCAACGATGACACTCTATTTATAGAAAAATGTGAACAAGAAATTATATAAATGAATAACATTTTTCCTTGTCAGAATGACAACGAGAAATGCAAGTTGACAGAAAGAGCTAAATGAAAATCGTATGTTAAGGATTTCACAGGGTTTTTAAATCTAATATGGGTGATGTTATCAAAGATTAGATATATGATATACTACCATGTGTTTGTCACCTTACTGATTATCGGCCAACTCCATCACTTGAAAAGACTATCATTAAAGGCCACTTCTTGCTTAATTAATATAACCATATTTTCTAATTATGTCTCTTATTTTTCAAGAATATCCTTTACTGAAAACCAAGAAAGAAATATATTGAAATTCCCTTACCAAGGTAGAGGTTACATTTCCCAAGAATGTAGAATTGTATACTGTATGTATTACCCTTTGCTGGCATCACTGGTAGTACTCCAAAGGCTAGCATCCATGGCTATGCATTTACTCTTTAATGCATGAGTAAATTGATAGGCAAATAATTTTTTTTCTAAGTGTGGGATCTTTGTAGAAGTAAAATTCTCTAAGTCTAGAAGAAAGTATTTTAGAAAATTTTCAAAAAATTATAATGGATGTCAAAGAATCATTCTCCGATTGGGGTGCTTTCTCATAGCTAGCATATGTTCACATATTTGGGGATATATTATTTTCCAATGCACCAATTCTAGAAGAATGAGACTTGCCCCATACTAGAATAATAATACCTAGAGAACACATCGATCCAAATGCATTCAAGGATTTTTTAGATGATATCTTTGATCCAAAGATGCATGCTAACCCCAAGAGCTTGTGGGAAGGGGATTTGTAGAGGATGGTCACCAAGTCACTAGTAGGAAAAATTATTGGCCTAAGAGAAAGGATCTGGTATTGTGGTTCACCACACTGCATGATTCCCTATACACATATGTACCCAAAATTAGTGGATATCTATATCGAAAAGTTGTACAAGGTGAGAAAAACAATCGGAGGTGGCGAGAACAAAGCTATCATCAGTGTCGCAAAAATTAGAGACATGTTATACATCCCTACTCATATAGATGCTGACATTTTATCATGGTATGATATGAAGAGATATTGGAGAACTCAAAGAGAGATGATGTCTTTCTACTAGGATGAAACAAGTAAGGGACCTAATAGTGAAGGGCCCAAATTTCCTTTTTCATTTAGTCTATTTAAATCAGACTTGAAAGACGTTTTTTCATTGTTGGCTTTTGTGTATGGTTTGGACTGTGATGATAATGTACATGAGTACTAGATGGGTTTAAGTTTTAAGCTCAAGAAATAGAGGGAAATTGTTGTATGAATTCACCACAATAATTAAAAAAAGGATGCTCAAATAGATTAGAAAGTACCACCATTATTCTAAATTTAGGTATTCATCTTATTTGGTTCATTTTATTCTGTAGCAGAACCCTAATTTTTTTAGCCATTTAGGATTATTGCTTGATAGGTTTAGCAGTTCAGGTTTGTTGAAACTAGTTTGAATATGGAACCAAGTGTTTTTGAGGATATATTATTATTATTTGTTTACCAAATATTTCTTGAATCTCGTGCTTTAAGATTTATCCCAGAATACTTTACAAAGGTTTCCTCCTAGGTATCTAGAATGGATGAAGAATCATAAAAACCCCACTAGACTAGTTGATGGGGTTGGATTTGAATTTTATCAAATGTGATGGGTTTACAGGTGAGCATTTTTGGCTACCTAGGTATGTGATGACTAAGACTGTTTCCGTGGAGATATATTGATAATTGTTGATTGTGGATTTTAAATACAATGTTGGAAAGAGGAAAACAATCCTTCACCTAATTCCCCTTAATATTTTTGATAGAAGGCGATTCTTATTAAGAGGGAGAAGTAGAAAATATTTATGAGAAATTTGGCCTATCTTGGCCTTAGGCTCATATAAGATAAATGGAGGTAGAACCTTAAAAAAAACTAATTTTTTGACATGAGTCATGGCCATAATGGGAGAAAAGATAAAATATGGCTCTGGAAAACCAAGATGCCTATGTATATTTGAATGATATGCCATTTATATGGTCTCCATGGCTCACTTTCTACAATATCATAATAGAGTTCAACCCAGGCCTTCAAATGGGAAAGTATTTCAAGACATAGATAAGGAAGAGGTGTGGTCCAAAAATAAAGTGACCGATTTCTAGAGATATTGGTAGGAAATCAAATATAAATTTCCCTTGTTTTGTGCCATCCCATTTGATGAAGAATTTAAGGATATTTATGATAAAGAGGTTGGGTCTAATCTAGATGAAGAAACTGATTGAGATCCTGAATACGAGAGTGTGTAGGGTGCCAACTCATTATCTTCAATGGCCAAAGATCAGAAAGGGAAATAAAAAGAAGTAGCATTGTAAAATCAACCACAAATCTCATCTTCCGCTAGCATTCCAACAAAGGAAAAACATTCTTGATGGTATTCAAGGAAGCCTTCAACAATTCAAAAAGCCCAATTTTTTTCAAGGTCAACAACTAAAGGGTCTAGAGAAAGTAGTGCACCCCCTATACAGAGAAGGAGAATCTAAGACCTAGGAAAACAAGGTTACTCAGATAAGGAAGGAGAAGAAGTAGAATATGCTCCATCAGTGTCTTCGACCACCATAATCTGGGTAAGTTTTGCACCCACTATTCTTTCTTCCAAAACATAATTCATAGCGACTACCCCCTCATCTACAAAATAGAATCCTCCATTTATCAATTTTGAACTTCTTATCCTTAACATACCCTCAACCATATTTTCTGATGAGCCTCATATGGAAGCCCTACGCATTGAACATGCATCTTCTACCATTGCTATGGTGGACACCTTAATCACTTTATCTAAGGCTCAGGTTTCATTTTTTAGAACCATCCATGCTAAAAATTTCTTCACCATTTACTTCTTTTGGAAATTTTCCACTATCTTCCACCATTACATCCATCACCTTGATGAGTACTCTGCATTCAGAACATTTGTGAGGCATCCCACCTTTTTCGTTGATATCCTCCCCTTTTACCTCTCCTCAAGATCAAGCATAAAGAATCACACGTCATGCTACCCTATATGGCCTCCATGTTGGTGTCCACATTAATCCATAAAGTATTGAGTCCCCATAGAATCTTCAAACTCAAGTAGAGTTAACCAGGCCGGCTCAAAACAAGAGAAAGAAAAAATAATTGGCAAAGAATGTAATGACTTTGACTTTTGCAAGGTTGGAAGCATGTTTCAATGAAGAGAAGAGGTACTTGATGATTTTAGCTATTTATCCGATGGTCTCCAAGCTCAAGGGATAAATGCATTAATAGTACTATAAGATTCAAACCATAGGTTTGATTATGAATGAGGTGCTCTCTTGTAACAAAATTGGCCTTTCCAAAGCCACATAGAAGGTAGTGTACGCCGACTATAGGAGGATGGAAAATAAATTAAAGAAACAATAGGAAGAGTTAGATGGATTGAAATCAATAATTGATAGACAATAGGTAGAGATAAAAGAAAAATGTATGTAGATTGCTTGCCTCAAGTAGGTGCAGGACATATAAGGAGAAGCGACCACATCTCTTCAAGTTTCTTAGACTAAGAAGGGTCAGATTTTAGCCAAGGTTCTATAAATGAAATTCAAGGTTGAGACCAAGCACAAGATGACTAAAAAATTAAAAGCCCAAATGCAATAGACTATAGAGGAATAACACTAAAAATAGAAAGAGTTTGTTGTCACTTTATGCTGATAAAACAATATTAATGTGGAATTACAAAGATAGTTGCAAGAGATGCAAGAAAAGTGGTATGAAGCCACATATCAAATTGAATAGTTGAGAGAAAAATTAAATAAAGAGAAGAATGAGATGAAAATTAAGTTGATTAGTGTTTGATCTTAGGCAGAAAAAGAGATTGAATGAGCCTGAACAGAGGTCAAATGATTAAAATAGGAAATAAGGATTAAAGAGTCTTAATTCCAACAAGAACCGACTATGGCAAGAAGGTCTGAAATTATCCCAGTAGAAAACAGGTTATTCTTTACCCATTCAAAAAGAATCAAAGGTACAACAATCACCGTGAGTCTAGTTCTAAGTTTCATAGTTGATGCATAGGAGCTAGGTGCAAGGTTCAACCCAATTGTCAATAAAATCTTAAGTACACTCACCCCCTAAACTATCGAGTCGACAAGTTTGATAACCAAGCTATATAATTTGACTGGTGAGACTCTAGTGAGAGTTGGGATTCTAGACCGAAGAGAAGATTCTAGGAAGCAAAATGAATTCATTGCATATAGTTAGGTCACTCAAAGGGGTAAGACCTATTAGCTAGTGCTAACCAAAAATATCGGTGAGATAAAAGAGGATTTCAAAGACAGTCCTTTTGGGTTTCCCATCTCCATTTTCACCCAATGGAATTGTACTCACTGAAGACCACTTCAAATAGGCCTTAGAGGCTAATAAATGGGACAAATATTGAAAAGTTGATCTTGCCACCTAGAACCAAAGAGATTCAAAATATGCTACTCCCCTTAGCTTGGCTCTTTTCCCTCGTAGGAGTAGCCCAAGGAAAATGGGGAGCAACTTACTTCAAGGATATATTTCACCTCAATCAAGCTTCAAAGATGCTACATGTGTTGGTGTTTCCTTCTAATGAAGACTAGGAATTTATGCAATCTTCATTCCCTAGGCTCTGGGGAATCACAATTTTTTTTCTATCTTTTATGCTAGTTTTTATATTTGGGTTCATGCCTTCAAAGATGAAGGCCCCTTGTGAGTCACTAGAAATATGGATTATTTTTACTCTAAGTATTTACTTCCCTTTACTTTGATCTTTCAGCCCCAAGGCCTTCATATCTGTTTTGGTCTCAAAGCTCTCATCTCTTTTGACCCTCATTTTTGTCCTACCACTTGTCACATCGGCATGTGTTTTTGGAATTTATGGGAATATTTTTGCAAAAAGTTAGACATTTGTACCACATAGTGTATGTGCTACCTTTTGAAACTTTGATTTCTCTTTGAGCCTAAAGATACATGTGGAACCCCCGCGAGTGTTTTCCTCCAAACTGCTATACCATTTTTGAAAAATTCCTGCCTGCTTGCCATGTAGCCCATATTTTGTTAGGGATTTCTATTCATTATCAAGGCTGATATTTTACAAATATTGTTGGGTGGAAAAATTTGTATTCCTCCACCACTCCTATAGTCAACCTCTTTTTGACATCACCATTATGGCCAACATCAGATTGGATTTGATAGAGGCAATCATTGAAGGTTGTATCTTCCTTTTGACAAGGAGACCTACACAAGACTTGTTGGAGATTTAGGTTATCAAGTTGTCACACCAATTACAATTATGAAAGAAGCTCAAATTTAATTATTATATTAGATCTAATTTTTTATCAGATTTTGAAGACATCTAGTGGTAGCACCTATTATTATTTTCAACTTTGGTAGTAGACAGTGCTTGGTGTCTGTGTGATTCCATTTTTTATAAAAGGGAATATTTTCTGAAGGAGGATAATTATTCATATATAGAACAATCAATAGATAGATAGATATAAGTAGCAATAGGATAGGAGATAAAAAAATTCTTGTAGATCTTTAAATCACTCTTTTGTAATTGATATCAAGACAATTATTTAGTTATTTGACCTTATCATTTTATTTAGCAATATATCAAGGACAAAGTTGTATCAGGTTGTGCTTGTGTGGCCTTTGTTTTATGCTTTGTTCTCAATTTCATATATATCAAATTATTTGTGCTTTAGGTACTTCTGTGTATAATTCTTGATCATTAATTTTCAATTGTTAAGCTTCTATGATCTCTAAACCTAAACTTTCAACAATTGAATCATGTTTTTTATAATATTTCAATTTATGGTGTAAGTTTATGGTGATTTCATATTATGTTGTTAAGTGAATAGCTCCGTAAGAATCTAAAGTATCCTATTTGAAGTTGGGTTTTCATTTTTCTACTTGAACCTTAATGTTTACTTCCCATGGGAGGATTGGAATGTCTACTATATGCCTATATCAGCCTTAGTTGTTTGTTATTCTTCCAACATTGAAGGGTTTGTGGAATTTTATGTTAACTTTATCAGATAATAAGAGGTATTAAGGTTCTTTGAAATGTTGTAATACATTTGGTGCATTTCCATCTCTAGTTTTCCTATCTGCATTTCCTTCTCCCTTTTCCCATACCCAAAAAATATTTGGCTTCTTTAATAATCCCTAAGGTTATTTAGTAAGGCACAAGTTGGTCCCCCACCCACTCAATTTCCTATAAGGTTGTTAGAGAGAAGCACAATATTATAATATCAATATTATCCCCACTTCTTGAGTTAGCTAGGCCAGAAAAAATCAATCGCTCAAAAAAATTGAGGGCCTAAAAATATTCTCTCCAACTCTATAGGAGAAATGACCAAGAATACACAATCCATAATAGCCAAGGTTTTGGAATACACAAATCTACTGATGGGGGGTGAATTAATAGATCAATTAAAACTAATTCATTTTATCCCTTCATGTAAATTTAATGAACAAACAAAGAGATAAACACACACATACACAAAATCCCATAACAAAATATATATGTGGAAAAATCAAGATGGGAAAAACCACGATGCTAAAAGTTGCTTGAGTTGACTACTCAAATCAAATGTTATAATGAAATATTCGATTAAAATTTTTAAGGGAACCAACCCTAAGGAGCCACCAATCCCTTGGTTTTAGGATCTCCCACTCCAAGGGAGCACCAAATCCTTACACTAAGCACCTACCCAATTATTTGATGGCACCGACCAATCAGATTTAAAATGAAAATATTACAATTTATTCTATTGACCACAATTCAATGTTGAAAATATATTTACAACTACTCAAATGTTTGTTGCAATATCCACAACTCAAATCTCTACTCTACACAAGTCTTTGTTTTCTCTTTACTAATCCCATCCTTTGAGTAGGATCCATCAAAACACATGGTATGCTCCAACATTACATTTACCTCCACAAATAAATTTGGCACTAAAAGCCTCCTAGGGTTAAAACCCTATAAATTTGTGGCCAACCATCTGGCATACTTTCTATTGAAAGCATATAGAAAAAACTCCCATCCACTCTATGGTTGAGGGACCTCTCTAGTTCCTCTAGAAAGATCAATTAGCCTACTAGTCACAATAGCCTACCCTATGGGTCTTTTCCCAATTTGTGACCCTCCCTCATTAATATATTTAGAGGCACCCTCCATGAATCTAGCATGAGTCCCTTTTTCATATTTTAACTTTGCAGGTGCTTCTGGTACATTTGGGTTAGGTTTGGATGTAAAATCTTAGGTTTTGGGTCTCTTAACCCTTTTTTCTTAGGTTTCCTTTCTGGCCTAATGCTAGATTCACTTGTCTCACTCATTTTCAGAGTATAACAAGACTAGGGTTTTTCGATTCCAATTCATAGAAAGGTTCTACTGGTTTAATTTCTTAAGAAACAAATTATAGAATAAAACCCTCCTAGACCTTACATAATTCTAAATAACTTGATTGAAAATGCATGATACACAAACCTTAGTAAACACCAGGAGCCTAGATCTTTCAAAAACAATATTGACTCCTCAGACCAGCTTAATTTTAATGTAATTGACATAAATCAGCAAGATTGTTTTCTTACTTGGATGGAAATTTTCCTTCAAAACCTTTGTAATTATTCGCTGGAGCTCTTCGCATCGTTTTCTAAACCCAATCACTTTCTATGTTCTTGAATGATTACAATTGTGAGAATAAAGAAACCAACTACCTTCTTTATGGCTAGAGGATGGAAAATATCACAATTAATATCTGATAGAAATATCATGCGAGTGAGATGACACTTAACAATTTGAGTTCAAATTCTAGCCATTATTCATTTTGTTTTAAAACCATATCAGTAGTTGTCCTTTATTCTCATGCTTTTTCCTTTTCTATTTAGCAATTTTATTTAGATTCTACCATGCTACTTTTATTTTCCTTATTCACCTTTTGTTTGGATGCCGTCATGCATCATTACTTTCATTTTTTCTCCTTTGGATGAATCTGCCATGCCATAGGACCTAGCAATGGGAGGAATATGCCATCTCTCATTGCTGATATATTCTTCAGAATTTCACTTGCATCTGTGATGGTTCAAGGTAGTGTAATGAGAAATAGAATTAAGAATCTATCACTCATTTTAGATATTCTTTTTCTTTCGTGTGTCCTATCAATGATGCAAAAAATATGTGTAAGAAGGTCTTAGCCATTAGATCAAGTCATTCTTTGACCATATTCATTACACATCACAAATCACTAATTTATATCTTAGTTGGGTCACATTAGCAATGGGAGATATGTGGTGATAGAGCAAGATTTAGCCACATGTACCTGCTTCAAGATAAAAGGCACTAGAAGCATCGCCTTTAGTAATACTTCAAATCAGTAATGGAACATTAGGATAATAAACCTCATCACTCATCACTAATTTGGAAAAGGTAAGTGAGTAGCTGTCTGCGATGGGTGATGAAAGGAAACACAAAGGGCTTAGAATTTCATCACACATCACTTACATAAAACATAAGGCACTTGAGAAATTAGTGATAAGTAAGCATTCAGTGATATAGAGTAAATTTCTCACATAGCATATTGCGGGAATGAAAATCAGGGTTTAAAAGAAACCCACAATGAGAGATATAAAAGAAAAAGTCTCATCGCTCATCACCAATTCAAGGAAAGCAATTCTAAGGAAATCCATGGTGGGCGATATGGAAAGTGATGAATGGGAACTTAAGTGAATCAATTTTTTAGGTGCTCATATGTTATTTTAAAGAGGGGACCGATTAGGAGCAACTAAAGATAAGGCATTTAAGTGAATTAAGCACATTTTATGCAAAGGTGGTAAAGGCCAAATATTATATATTTTCAACTTTATAAAGCCTTAAGTCCACAGACCAAAGTAATAATATAAATATTTGGTGATAGGTGAATGGGGAACTCTAACCCAAAGGGTTAGTCAATCGAATGAATTCAAAGACTTAAGTTATGACTTAGGTAACCTAGAACTCGAAACAATTTTTTTTAAAAATATTAGACCAAAAGAAAAGGGTTTAGACCAATGAGAAAATAATGCTAAGTAAACCAACTCCTCAACATAAAACCCAACCCTATTCATTTTAGACTAGGAGGACACCAAAGAAAATGCATTTTAGACTAATGGAACATGAAAATTTTGAAGGTTCCACTGGCACCAACTCCCTACACTGAGCACCTACCCAGTTATTTTATGGCACCCACCAATCAAATTTACAATGAAAATATTATAATTTGTTATATTAAACACAATTAAATGTTGCAACTCTATTTGTATCTGCTCAACTCTTTGTTGCAATCTCTACAACTCAAATATCTACTCTACAAAACTCTTTCTTTTCTCTTCACTTCCCCTTTTATTGATCTACAAATTGAGTGAAACCCTTGATGATGATTTCTATTTTTGTTTGAGTTTCACTCTATCTCAGTATGTGCATTCTTTGTCTACTCCTTAGGTTTCTCTCTTCTTCTGCATCATACATCAACAAAACCAATTTTTTTGATTATCTTCTTTTCTCATATCTTCACCGACAATCATTCCAACCTTGAGAAATGCACCATCATCTAGATTAATTGAATATTCAAATTTCTTAGAATCTAGAAACTTTTTCTAGGGTTTTCTTACATGTTATCGTCTCTATCAAGCTTCTTGTACATTGAGTCACATACCTCTTGTGATTTATTACATTTCCAAAACATGGCAACCTTCAAAATCCTAATCTTGATACACATTTAATGCATTCCCTTGTATGATCAATCTGATTCAGATCTTGATGACCTTTGGATTTTGTGCCATTGTTCTATAAATGAAATCACCAATCAAATGGTAGTTAGAGAAGTTGAACAAATTAAATTCATGATGTGTCGACTACCAGTGATAAACTTAATTCACACTGTCAGCCACTATGGGATTTCAACTTTAAAATTGGGTTGTTAATTTATTGTCTTCACACCATGATCCATCAATCCTACTTCACTAGATCCAATTTTAAAACACAATTTAATGATTAATCCTTTTAATTGGAATCTATGATGTAATGTCTTTGTAAATAATCAACACACTCACTTAACCCATCATAAATTTTCTTAGGGAATCAAAATTATTTTTTGTGACATGAAATAGACTTGCGATAGCCATCTAAAATTTACGTCATAAAATCTACCATTGGATCACCACCATATTATCTTTTCCTAGTGAAAATTCATTTGCACACAAAGATTTCAAATCATGATGTAAAGGATCAATACAATGCAATACACATTCACCACTTGTCTCATAGAACACATTTCCTCCTTATCACACAATAACACATTTCAGAGGGTACCTTCCAAAAGTATTCATCACTACCCTTTAGTGTATCGCTGAAAGCTTCATGTCTTGAAGGGGTATAAATTCAATGTGAACACTCCTCGTGATGTAAAATTGTTTCACCATATATCCTTGCTTACATCATCCTCCACTATCCTTCTTCCCATCGTATGTCACATATATGAGTTGAGTGGTTAAACACAAAACATGATGAACTGAAGTCTTGTGATGTAGTGCAATTGATTGATCTCCAAGGACCTCTATGTAGACCATTGACCTTCAAGTATCACACAATACAAATTTCATAACTCTCTTTTGCTTCACAACAATTATGTGAAGAAAAGATATGATGACTGTAGGATCTTCCCACTTATTCTTAGTTGTTTATTTTTCTCTATCACACATCACACAAAGCACATGCCAAGGTAAAATTCAAACCATGATACAAAGAAATTGTGTGATAGCCATCCAATCTTACATTATCCAACCTTTATTGTTGATCTATTTCATTACATATCACTAGTTACACACTACCCTTTTTCTTCATAATAACAATATGAAGCTTATGAACCGATAACTGTTTGATCCACAAACATAAATGCACATCGTTAGATCTTTAATGAAACATATCAAAAATAAAAAAAGTTCATAGCACATGAAGAGTGCAAAAATCCATGCTAATACATGTTGTGATGCACACACTTCGCCAACTAATAGCTCTAGGCAATGGGTCTAGTCTTCTCAATGATACAAAAGAAATATAGTGTAACTTATGTGACCTACTACCATCTATACCCAATCAATGCATAAATATAATTTTTGATTAGTGCCATGACTGCAACATATAAGGGCTTAACTAAAAACCCCTAGTTTTACTAGAGAACAAATATAAAACAATTCTAAGCTTGATATATGTCCTCTAGATCTACAAATCACACCTTTGGAAATCTCTCAAAAAACCCATATCAAATCTGCAACCAATTTTATCCTCTGACTTTTGGAAGTAACCTCTGCAACAACATGTTAATATTGCATGAAAACTTTTCAACATTATAAGTAAGTTTGAAACATTTACAAAGCATGCTCTTCTCTTCATCATACTTAACCAACAATTCTAGAATCTAATCCTCTAAGCTCAAGTGACCTTTAGGGTTCTCTCGATCTTCCCTTTTACATCAATGACACATTTTGACATCAATGAAAATATTATACCAACATAAGGCTCCTTAGCATAGCCAAACTCCACCTCAATAGGAGTGGGATCCAACTCAATAGGATATGCAAGGGAGAAAAATTGTTGAAGAAGAAGATCAACCCTCCACACTTATAAAACCCATCTCCACCTCCATATGAGACACCATCTACAAAGCTACCTGAAGATAGAAAAAACTCCTCCAAAGTGAGTAAACTCAACAACCATGGGAAAAAAATTGGTTTTCAAAATGAATATTAAATATAACCCAACCAAATGCAAAATATGTGAAACTAGGGAGACCATAACACCCTTGAGAGCCTTTAGTAGAAGAATATCTATTGAATGAACCAGATCATTTTCCACCACAAAAGAGGAAAGCATTCTAAAAGAGATTGAAACCAAGGCTCTCTTAGGAAAAAAAATAATCTAGGTCTTGAATGAACATGGTTTAGCCAAAATAATAAACTTTGGGTGCATCCCAAACATCAAGAGAAGCTCCAAAAAAAGAATAACAAAGACACCTTTCAAGTTCAATAGAACAAAAGCCAATGGGGAAACCTTCAAAAACCAGCTAGACATATTTAACAACAAGAAGGAGGGTAAACCACCACTCTATCTTGGTCTCAGTTGTAGAATAAACATTAGGAACAACCCTCTTAAGACCTAAAAGACCCACAAAGAGGAGTTACTTAGAGTCAAAACTAGAGGAGAAAGGAAACAACCCACCAAACACTCTGAAAGAAGACCACCTAAGAACAAGAAAAAACTCACAGGAGTAACCAGTAAGTTTCACTAGTTTGAACAAAAACCACACAAGCCAAAAGCCCATGTCCTTACAAAAAATCAATCCCCCACCAAACTCTAGGTGAGGGAAAAATAAATATGGAATACACCCCATGGTGGAAACACAGGAAAATGAAAAAATCCACCAAGAGTTGTAGACTATATCTTCTCAGCAAGATGATAGTAGAAACTAACCTCGTAACAACAACAACAAACACCATGCCACATATTCCCAACAGGGTGAAAACAATAACCAATCCCACAAAATCACTTCCTAATAGGCTAATGACAACAACCAAAACCACCCCACTTGATCCTAATAGACTGACAATAGCAACCAACTCTTTAACAATAATCCATCAACTTCTTTTGAATCATCTCCTTCCTCTACAACATCATCCCTTGATTTAAAATCCCCCCTACTCTTCTTTTCTCCTTCATTTTTTTTTTTATTTTAAATTTTAAATTGTATTATATTAAGGTTATGAGACTTTGGTTGTTGGCCCTATTGGAAAGAAGCCCCACCACTGTAAAAAATGGCCTCCCCTTAAGACCAAGGTCAAATAGTCTCAATTTTTGATGCGACAGAGAAAGACCTTGCAAGGTTTGAACCTTGGTTGCTAACCCTACAAGAAAGAAGTCATGCCACTTCAACAATTGATCCAAGTATCAATTATAATAAAATCACAAGTATGAATGACTGATCTTTATAATTATAATTATGTGATAAATTTAGTAGAAATTAAATAGTTTTTTAATGAATTCACATACATATGAATGTATATATCATCTATGTTGAGTGTCTTTTTTATGATCTTAGTTCTATGTAGTGAAAATTTAATTTCTTTCTAGACTCCTATTAGACCATTTTCACTGACATAGTGTATTTATGATCTAAGTTCTTCAAAATCATTGAATATCTTTATGAATATGCATTATAATTACCTTTTAATTCTACATAGAAGACATGAAAAATGTTCCTATCAACATTCAAAGGAAAAATATTTTCATCTAAAAAATTAAATAAATATCACAAACATGGATTCCCACAAACCCCACAATATTAAGAAATAAAGCCTTCCTTCAAAAAAATATTGGATAACATAATTTGTTTATTAATGTGCATTAAAATCATATTGTTAACATAAAAAGACATGGAAAACATAATGCAGTTTGAATCTGCGCTATATGGAAAACATAATGCAGTTTGAATCTGCGCTATATGGAAAACACAATGAATCCTTCAATGTGCAAAAAAATTATATTCTCATTCGACATTGAAGACTTAGAATAAGTGTATTTCATCACTCATAATAAAGTGCATCCAAACCTAGATAAAAATAAATGAAGAACCGAAGTATCACAAAAGAAAGTCTCAAAGACTAAATAATATAAATTTGAATGAGCGTGCAAAAGAATAATACCATGTTCTAAAACACATTGTTTTTTTCTAACCACAGGAATTTTAGTTAACATTTAATACATGGAATAAGTTTATGCCACCACTTAAAAAAAAATTCCTTTCACAACAAGAAAAGTATATGATGTTGGAAAACTATTTGTGTTATGCAATCTGCAGTACAATTACATTTTTGGTAATAATCAACATTGTTATTCGATAAAAATATTTTTGTAGACTAAGTAGATTTATATATTCAATCATCATATATGTGAAATTATTGATAATTAAGAATGTGGACTAATATTATTAATGGGCTCATTATGGTGAAATTTAGATTCTTCAATTTTTGAAAGATCAGTCAACAAAAGGATGAAAGAAAAGTAGAAATGGTGTTTATCATAGAAGGAAATCGAAAAGGGTAAGATACATAATATTTCAATTTTTCAATTTATTTGAAATATATTTTCTATGATTTTACAAAATGTATATTAGTATAGATCTTAGAATTTTTTTTTCTTTTATGATATTGCTATCTATTTCAGTGGAGCATGAAGTTGTGCAATTATTTCTATAGTTGCCATATTTTTTCAAACAAATGATTATGTTTAGTTTTGTGAATGACTCATGGTGGTATGTGATGGAAATTTAAATTTCACTCTGTGTGTTCCATTTTATCTTGCCTTATGTTTCTATTCATTTGTAGTATTTGGGAAATGCCTAAGGTTTGGGTTTTACCTTTGTTTTCATGCAAAATCCTAGTGTTTTATCTTATGCCTTGGGTGGGATTTGTTTGGCCATTATTTTTTGAAGAGGGTTTTAAAACAACTTATGCCCCATCGCTTCCTCTAAGTCGGGCCCCTTTCGATTTATTTTTTTAATTCCTTTGCCTAACTTTATTATTTCTTAAGTCTAGGTTGTCCCCGTGCTCCCATGTTTTATGAACAACTTAATACACTATTTGTTGTTAGCCTAGAGATGTCCCCTTGTGCCTCTAATACATATTTTATATTTTGCAGAGGGACAAAATTTGTGTGACCGTCAATCAATTATCATTTGATCTCAATTGTTCCCCGTAATCCCTTGATGAACCCACCATACTATTTTGACTGATTGCGATATCACGGGAAAGCACCATGTGTCTCATCTGGTGAATCCGAAAGAGATGATGGAAATACTTTAATACATTTATTTGGCTTTAATACATTATGTAGTGGGTTAGTAAAGCATTTATGAGATGCACGTGCTCCAAATCAATGGAGATGTTATAATATCGATAGGAAAGGTGCTCGATGGTTAATGAAAAAGTTGGTGACTATGTTGAATGAACAGGATTACCGATGGTTGAAATCAATGGTTGCCCTCCATCGTGTGATCAAAAGTTGTGAGATCTTTATTGATCGTGATACCATAGGTGAGCACCACGTGGATTTCCTTGGCAATGCATAGTATGGTGGGCCCTTATCAACACGGTGGAGATCATGTTAGTCTTTTTTTAAGAAAACCATTCGATGATATGACCAAAGTGAGGGATCAATGACTAATATTTGAATTTTAATCAAATGTGATTGGAGTCATTGGAACAACATGAAAGTAAGCTTTAATGGTGGACAAGACATCTATTGGCTTGATTTGATCAAAATAAAATGAGCATTTTCCTACCCTAATGCATCACAAGGAATTCAAACATATTTGCGTAGCATTCACAAATCCAGGGACGAAGTTACGAGTTGTTACAACAAATATTTGGGTTTCTACAAACACAAAGTTGTGAGTCAATTTTTGTATCTCCTGGTTATTTTGATTTTGAATTTGGGGGAAAATTTACTATATACGTGTCGAAGGGATTGTTGATAATTGAAGGGGCTATAGGTTAATTGAACTATGGGAAATTGCAAGGTTTTGTTCTGTAATTTCGTATTTTTGTTTAGCCCTAGTTTGTTTGAGGTTTGAAATAAGGAAACACCAGTTTACCAAAGATGGCACCATCAAAGCAACATTTTGGCTATGTTGATTATTTAAGTAGAAATCTATATGACAATTTCTTGGATCAATTTTTCTTGTCAATGAATGATAGGAAGAAGGGGTTGATCTTGATGTGAAGAAAAACCTTAGGAGAGGATTAGTGTATAACTGTTCTGAAATTTCTGATGCTAGGGTTCCTCTTAGAGGTTTAGAAATGTTCAAATTATGGTTTGGATAGAGGAATTTTCCCCACCCCTTTTTGAATGGGTGGATGTATTATATGGGGAAGCTAGTGGTACTGAATGTGTTCCCTGATGTGGATTTTCTTAGGGTAGTGGTTGCATGATATGACTTTGTCGCATAGGTGATTAGAGATAATGATGGAAGGGTTATGCTGAGCATTAACAAAGAGGAATTTAAATAGGTTTTTGATCTAAGTGAGCCCAGTATGTTTTTGGTTCCTATTGATCTTGAGGAGATAAAGGTGGAGTATGGGAGGATGAAGTCACTTTTTAGAGTTAAGTCGCTCCCACCTCATTTGGCTAGGGCAGGAGGTTCAAAGTTCTATATCAGCCCTAGTGACTAAGAACCTTTCAAACTGAACTATTTTGCAAATCATTCCTTGGCCACCTTATACTCATTGTGCTAGATTTTAGGTTTTAATCCCAAAATGGTGATTCCTATTGCTTACATGTTCACGGGGGTGCAAATATAACACCCTAATTTCTCAGTGATTTATGATTTTTCTTCCTTTTTGGTCAAAAAGATACATGAAGGGTTGTTGAGGTTGCAACTAAATGATGCAAGCAATCCATTCTTCTAGTATTTAATGTTGATGTATATGTTCTTGTATAAGAATTCTGATTTCTTCTCTGAGAAGATGGAGTTAAGGCAATTGATTAATGGAGAAAGATTGCTAATGCAGGTATGGACTGCATAAATGTCATATAACAGGGAGCATGCTAGTTATGTGTAGTTTGACAACTATTTTTCTTCCAGATTGAGATCCAGGCTGATGGTGCATGTGCCTAGAATTCTTGAGGAGTTGCATGAATTCCTTAGATCAAAGATGAGGAATCCAGAGTTGAAAGTTTGCCACAACTAGGGTGATATTATTACATACCTAGTTAGCATTGTCTTGAGGGTGTATGGTTTTCAAGGGACCCCTCATATATTTCCATACAATGTGCCACCAAGAGTGGGATTTGTAGAAGTTATGTGGCAGATTGGTTGTATCCATGAGGACAACCTACTGGGAAAGGTAAAGGAACATTTTTCCTAGATTATACTATGGTGTCAGATTTTGTCCTTTCAAAAAGAGGTTGGGTACATTTTGGAAAATTATTTGAAGAATACCATTTTAAATGTGGTCCCAAGCAGCAACATGATCCTAAGGGCTTCTGCATCCTTTTCAGATAGAGGATAAAAGGTGGTAGGTTTATGCATGAGTTCAATTTCCCTAAGGACCTGATAATAAATGAGTTTGATCCAAGTAGGCATGAATTGAACAAGGATAAATGGATAGCTTATGATAATTTATTGTCCATTGTGCACAAAATGGATCCAAAATATAATCCATTGATGGATTTCAGTCCATATCATAAGAAAGTTTTTTTTTGATGGACAACTTCAAAGAAATAATGGGCACCTTGACGAACAAGAAAATAAACCTAGAGTTGGATTTGGGAATACAAGAGAAAGATGCTAGACCATTGGAAGAGAGGCTATCCTACCAACCTATAGAGAATTGGCGTATCTATAAAAGGAAAAGAAATGATAGCATTGATGAGGAAGAAGAGAATAGAAAAGGAAAAATAAAATAAAATTTCGTACACAACTAGGTCCAAAGCTCAAAAAACCTAGGGCAATCAAGATTATTGATTTGGAATCATCACCCAAAAATAGTCCCTCACCACCACCATCAGAGCCAAGCCCTAAGAGGCAAAATATTAAGAAATCACAAGAGGATCTGGTGGGTAAAATTGTTGTCACCAATCGAGACATTTAGATGGGTATGCCTTCTCCTCCTAGGCCAGTTGAATTGGTTCTCTCTGATTTGCATATGAAAGGAAAATGTGTGCAAGATGCAAGGATGGAGGAATGTAAGGAATTTTTAGATGATGATGCATTTTTCAAAACTCCAGTCTTCTTGAAATTAGTATGAACAATGAAATTGGAAGAATATCAAGATAAATGCAAGAGGAGAAGAGAATTGAAACTTGATAGGTCTGACCAGGAGAATGATGATGAGGTGAAAGCTGAATTGATGGAAGAATTCAAGAGCATCACTCCTGAGGAGGGGAGAAAATTTGTAAATAAGGCTAGTGTCTTGATTATGCCTAAGTGGGACATTGCAGATGTAGTAGCTTTTAATACTATTCTAAAGTCCAAGCATCCCCTGCAAGATTATGAGGAAGAGGTTAAGGCAACATTGCAAGATTCTATCTTCATTGAAGAATACGAGACCTTATAAATTTGGGCCTTTTCCGCTCAAGGGAGAAATCCCAATGTGATTGATATTAACCCAAACCTAAGAGGAGGGTTGATAATAAAAAGAGCCTCAGATACCTCAACCATAGAGGCCACTAATCTGACTATGAATGTGGCCAAATTGGCCCAAAAGATTGTTGAAAGAGAGGAGGCTGAAAAGAAAATCCTAATGGAGAAGTGTAATTTCATAATTGGAGAGTATAGCAAGGTGCAACAAAGGAATGTTGAGCTATAAACTAAGGTGGATAGGATGAAGTGCAAGAAAATTGGGGAGACATCAAGTGCTCCAGAAATTAGATCATTGCCTTCCACATCAGGATCAGTGCCTTTTGCTTCTCCCATTATTTCTATACCAGGGTCTCCTTAACAAAATCCTCCCCTCAACCCTACTTTAGAGCCAGATGATGAAGAAATGGAATGCTCTGTTGATCCTACAAAGAAGCAGCTGAGGCAAAAAATTGCAAAGTTATAGGATTCCTTGAAGGTAAGTGAGGAGGGATCACTTTTAAAGTAGGGGGGTAGTTAATGTTGTATTGAGGCATTTAAATGAGAAGGTTGATGATAGATTGACATATTTATATTATTTATTATTATATGCAATAAAGAATATTGATAGGGATCAGGAGGTAGTAATACCATTGATTGAAAAATGGATCCCTAGGGCCAGTGATTTAGACATAATATATGAAGCCTAAAGGTTTGATACAAATAATAGACCCCAATCATTAAGGCCTACTCAAGTGTTAGATAAGTCGTTGCAAGGTTTTTAGGCCTTACTAGATGACTTGAGTAGGAAGATCAAAGAGTTGGTGAAGAAATTTGATGATTGGAGTGACACATTTTTACCTGATATAATTGATGAGAAGGGAAACATCAATTCATTCCAACAGTGACAAGATCAAGAAAATGAAGTCATCAATTCATAAATTAAATTAATTTGTGATGACTCAGATTATGACTTGTTGGTGAGCTATATGGACAAGATTATTAGTACCAATTCATTTGTGCAAAATTTTGAGAGAGAAGCAAATCAAGTGGCGGTTAAGTACACAAATTATAGTGTTAAGGTGAATGAGGTAGTCAGGTTTGATTGGAAAACCGATGAAGAATACCATAAATGGTTAAATGTATACTTAACTGAGGAAGAGTGAAACATAGTAGGTTGCTAATGGTTAACAAGTCAGTTGTCGCAGCTACAACGGCTTCTAGTTTTGTTTTTGGTGATAGTCTTGGCATGAAGTCCTTGAGGTTTTTTTTCCATGTCAACCTTTTTTAGTGGGCGAGCATGAATAAGAAGATTCTTTTGGGGATTGTTGTTGTAACCATTTTTTTTGAAGTGTCATAAGGAGGTCCAAATGAATGGTGACACATGTACTCTCTAGCCTGATGCTTGTTTTCTCCTTCATTCCCTATAAGAAGGATTTTAAGTCCAGAAATATGGGTTAGCAAGTTAGATATTTTTTGGTAGAGTCTACGTAAAATTGCAGAGAAAATTGTAAAGTCTGATGGTTTTTAGAGAATATGCAATTTAGGTTTTGAGTCATTTTGTTGTAGGTCTTGAACTCATGGAGATTTTATTTTCTTATGACAGTACTAAAATTTGAATTAAAATGATTAATTTGAGCTCATGTCTCTCTATTGTACAAGCATATCTGAATTTTGAATAGAATGATCAAGGGTTGTTTCATTCATCTCACTATTTTGGTGTGTGTGATTCTTGTTTTAGCTTTAATTCAAAGAATTAATTAAAATTCTTGAATGGGATTTTAGGTGGATATGCTATGTATATGGATTTGATAAGTAGTATTGGGTTAGCATATATATATTGATAAGATTTTAAAGCAAAGATGTTATGTGTTAAAATCTATCATAAGCCCTTAGATGCTTATGAATTTGACTCCTCCAATGGATATATGGCACTAATCTGAGTTGTACTCATTCGTATGGTTTAGTATTTGTTTGTCTTTACCTAGAGCTTTCTAAAAATTTAAAATCAAAGACTATCTTGTACTATGAAAGATTATTGTAGTTATCTCATGATCCAAGTAGTCGATATTATTGATGAACAACCAATTGTATTTGATATTATCCTATTTTTTTGAGCTATTAAATGAGATTATTTTTTGTTGTTAATGTTGTTTATGATACTAGTGCAGAGGTTGTAAACACATTAAGGGATAACCCTCCAGGGTCTTGCATAGCCCAAAGTGTAGGAGGTTTGTTAAATTCCTCATCAGTTGGTCTAGGTCCTTCGAGCTGCCCTTAATTGGAATTGGAAATTCCATAGGTAGAATAGAAGACCAACCTAGTTATAGTTAAAAAAACAAACCAACAGTATGGGTGGGGGTGTATTTACAAAACATGATTCACTAAATGTAACCTTTTGAAATTTAAATCGATGTATGTGGATGGTACTCAAATTTCCTTGACATTGATGACCAATTTGAATTAATAAACCCACTCGTCTACTAGACACAGTTCTACCCACACATTTTAATCTATTCTAAATTTACTATGAATTTTATGGGGTCCAATTGATTGATGCCATTCCTAGCCATGTCATTGAACATGTGACAAAAACCTTTCCAATGAATAAACTTGTTTACGATTATAGTGAAATTTTCACTCAAACTTACTGAGTATGAAAATGATAAAGATTTTGGAGGACAACATCAATGACATTGAAAAAGAAATTTTCAAGTTGACAATTGATGAATTATGAACTTTAAATATTTCTATATGCATAGTAAATCACAAAGAAAATATATATGTTGGAAACGAGTTTCAGTAGAAGGTCATTATAACTATGAGCTTATTTGCATTCGTTAGTTGATATATGTTTTGATCAAAAAATGATTTTAACTAGAGCTATGAACTAGTGAGGCCAAAAATGGGGTACCTCATCCCCAACATGAATGCACAAAACCCAACAATAATTATGAGTACAATATCCCAATGAGGGCACAAGGCCCACAAGTACACCAGCCTAGTGAGGGTCTGGCATAGGCCTAAATGCCTGTGAAACCATTGGCATGATTGCTACAATAGTTCATAATATGTGAGCACACTGGATCAGTGAAGGAACAAGCCTGTGATCACAATAGCCTAGTAGGGATTTGAGCCTTGGTGGAAATATAAAAGATGAAACAACATAACCAACACACTACATGATCAACCCCTATTACCTGATATATTTTAATGTTATTGTACAATATGTTTTAAAAAATCTAATTTATTCTAAATAAAATTTTGCTACACTTTAAAGTTTATGGTTAAAATGTGTTCTATGTTGACTTAGATTGTCATTTTAGTGTAGATTAAATAAAATTTATGAATTATGACATGATTTTCTATTTTCTAGCCATCCAGTGTATTGTTATGTCAATGCTAGCATGCACTTATTCAATGTCTTGTATGTTGAGGTCAACTATAATTTTAGTGTGGATTGAAAAACACATCATGTTTTCCAAGACCTACCTTTGTCATGCTTATTACAAGTTTTTCTATATTTCCTCGCATGCTTTCTTTTCTAAAATTTTATCAATTTTTAGAACATAATGAGAAGCAAAATAAATAAATATAGATGGAAAAAAAAAAGTGTTTTTCATCTACATTAATATTATATTGTAATTGAACATAGATGGGATGGGTTAAGAATAAAATTCCTTTTAAAGAAAGGTAAAATACATAAGACATGAAAAAATCTGGAGACAAAATCCCCACTTCCCAAACCAATGAATGTTACTACAATCACCTCACTAACCAGTGATTGTTTGTGAATATTATTGATATCTTCTTCTATTTAAAGGTACTCCATTATTATACACATTTCACAAAATAATTTATTGTGAAGGTGACAATGTTTGGAAATCCTTTGCGAGCACAATGTTGGAGGTATAATCAAGTGAACCATGTGATTTTAGAATCAACTTGTGGATTGCATTATACATTTGGGTGGCAACTCATTCTCAATCCATTTTGCATCTCATATACACAAGCTGATGGTAGAGGTGTACTTCCCTTGGGAAGTTCACATGGATTATTAATAAATAATTATTCTCATAAGCTATCAATTGCATTGTGAATCATCTAGCCTATTTGAGGGCAACATCTTCTAACTACCTCTTTACCCTTAATTTTAATTTCCTCTCTCTTCATCATTGTAAAATCTCTTTTTCAAACAAGAAATATTGAACTCCAAAATTTGGGTCCACTAGGGGCTCATCTACTTGGATCCTACCATGAATGGACCGTTCACCAAAGAGAGGTTATATTTGATTTAAAAATTCAATTAATGCCAATGTGGAGAATTTAATCCACTAGGTTATCAACTTTGATTTTCTAATGGATTGTTTGTTGGAAGACAAGGGGCAACAATACAAAGTTAGTGTTGTGATAGGGTGATGGACACAAAAAAAAAAAAAAAAAATGCATAGAGACAACAAAATATGACACAGAGAAAACTATGTTTTCATATATACCTCATTTTCTTTCCAAAATTAAAAAATATAGAGTACATGCTCTGTTCAACAACACATAATAAAACATAAACTATTTGGACTTCTATCCAGTATCTGGTGCTACACTCACACCTGAACTGATGTTTACAAATATTTTTTAGTTGTTGTTGTCACTTTGTTGCATCTGATAAAGTTATTGTGCATTGTTGTTGTCTCTTGTTGTGTGTTGAACATTTCATTCTTCTTCAACTATTGTAAGGTATTCACTCAATACAAAACTTCTGAATTATTCACAAAATGACTATTGCATATATTCCTTTTGTTTGTATTAGCAAGCTTTAAAATGAGCACTTATTTTCAAAATTCCAATTTACCTAACATATTAAATGCTGCAATTTTACATTGGTAGGTCAAATAAAACCGTTTGAAGATTATGTGAGGCAAGGGAGAAAAATACTACTACTATAGATTAATTAAATATTCCAACACTTCCCCTTAATCTGAAGTCAGTTTTCATTCTATAGATTCCTTTTGGATTTGATATCCAAAGTTATCTACAATGCCAAGTGTATCTCTTAGACATTGAAAGTTTTCTTTTGGAAATACCTTGGTGAAGATGTCAATGATCTACTACTCAGATCTGAAATAGTGTAATTTAATCTCACCTTGTTCTACCAACTCCCTTATAAAGAGATACTGAATCTCAATGTGTTCACTCCATCCATGGTAGACTGGATTCTTTGTCAATGCATTGGAGGACACATTGTCACAGTGTATGATAGTGTTTTCTTCTTGTTGTTCCTTCAAATTTGGAAGGATAATCCTCAACTAAACAGCTTGACATACGGTTACATTTGATGCAATGTACTCAGCCTTTGCTATAGAAAGGGAGGCAATGGGTTGCTTCTTGGATGCCCATGAGATTGCACCTGAACCCATATGGAACACATATCCCGATGTGCTCTTTCTATCATCTATATTACCTACCCAATCACTATCCATGAAACCAACTAGCTTAAACTAATTAGATGCACCATACATGATTCCATAACCTATTGTTCCATTCACATATCTCAAGATCTTTTTTCCTACTTGCCAATGTGTGTCCTTAGGTTTCTCCATGAACCTAGAAATTAGGCTTACTGCATACATCAAATCAGGCCTATTTGATGTCAAGTAAATTAAAATTTCAACCATGCTCTTGTAGAGGGTTGGGTTAACTTCCTCATTGCTATCTTCTTTGCACAGTTTGTAACATGTTTCGATTGGTGTGGGGGAAGGTTTATTTTTCTACATTTCAAACCTCTAAAAATATGTTTGACATAGTTAATTTATGAAATGAATATGTCATGCTCTATTTTTGAACTTTAATACCAAGAAAATACTTCAACAAAAAAAAAAGTGTCATCTCAAACTCATTTTTCATCACCTCTTTAAAATAAACAATCAAGATGTCACTATAACCAATAAAAATCAGATCATGTATATACAAAACAACAATTAAAACATCACCTTCAACTACTTTGATGTAGAGTGTGGGCTCACTACTACTTTTCCTAAAGCTATTTCTCAACAAATAGGAGTTTATTCTATTGTACCACAATGTAAGAGAGGGGTAGCAACCACTGCAAAGACCCAATTCATGAAAGGTCAAGAGCAGTATGGTTTCCCTAGCTTACCTTAGTTTAAAGGAGTGTTAGGATAGCTGGGATGACAATGATGAGGACTATAGAGTCCTTTGACCACTTTGCAAACTTGAGATTTGAAAGGAGACTAGGCGAGTCAATTTTTAGGGTCGAATCTATGTCTCAGATAGCTCTTTGTTAGAGGATAGAAGTGTAGTTTTGGGATGATAGCATGGCACACTGGCATCTCTCAACTGTGTTGGCATCAGTACAACTATAAAAACTAGGGAGACAAGGTCAGTCCTCTCAAAAATGAACTATTAGCCAAGTTAAGATTTTCTAAAGGTGCATAAACACACTATGAAATACAAAACATAAAGAGAAATGTGATAAGGGAAGTATATTACCATGAGGGTGATGAAGACGATCTCGTACAATAGTGTTTTTGCTAGTTAACTCCAAGATACCTCCAACTACACATAGAAAAGAGGGAAAATGTTGTGGGGGCTATTTAGGGGTCTGACTCAATCAAAACCCTATTTTATTGTTTCCACCTCTAGGGACAACCAATTTTTCCATGATATAGAAATAAAGTGATAAAGAAGGAAATACAAGGAAAGTACACAAAACACTACAAAACAATAATGTGCTAACTCAACCAAATAACAGAGAAGATGAGTGGCAATACTACCACGTCCATCCAAAGCACTCAAGGCTAGTGGATGAGAAAGATGAGAGGAACTCAAGCCTCTGTTGTAATGGAGTCATCCTGCGCTTTCTCTATTGAAGTGATGGAGTGGATAGATTTCTTCTATGGAGTGCAAAATGCTTCTATAATGCTCGAGGATGAGTTAATCAATGGTGAAGAGATGTCTAGAGATCAATTAGCCTCCAAATGAAGGAATGAAAAGTGAATATTAAGAAGGGATATGAAGAAATGGCCATATTGAGGTGGGTGAACTGAAGGGAGGCTTGAAAATTTGACTTCCAATAGGAAGTTTAATGTATCTACAGTCTCTAGCCGCAAGAATCTACCAGGAACATAAGTGCACCACACAGACGTTTGTACATTGTGTAGATTTCTATGTGTTGCATGGGCATCCCTGATAGAAATGCCTTCACCGACACACAAAATATGTGCCAAGTGGATGAAGAACAATGGGATTATGTGGAATGAAGCCTCTAAATTTAGTTTTCTAAAGTGGAGAAAGGAAAAAGGATAATTTGCATTAGGGGTGCAAATTCACTCCTATACATTTTCCCCCCACTTTAGTGAGCACAAATACTATTTAGTGCTTCGGTAAAGCAGATCGAAGAAGTAGTAGGGTTAGAGAAGTTAAACTCAATTGGTGAGGAAGCCGAAAATAGTCTAGCGAACTTGAAAGTGTAGGAAAGGAAAAATACTTCATAGCTCAAAAAAATATAAATTTGAAGAAAGAAAGTGTCTTACATGCCTACATACCTACAAGGGAGGTATCCTTGAAGAAATCTCATGTGAAGGAAACCAGGAAGAGTGCCTTTAAGACCTACAAACTTGCAAGGAATTTTTCCCCCAAGAACTTTCACATGAGGGAGACCAAGCAAAGGGGACTCCATAGACTTAGGAATGATGACATGTTTACCTATCGATATAAACTGTTAGGAAGCACTCACATAGGCCAGTGAATGGACAGTCACACAGACCATCACCAAGCTAGAATAATTTCAAAGGGGTTCCTTGAGAACCCTTCAAAAGTAAGAGGGGTCCACTCAAGGGATGCATTATTTGAAGATTAAAGTCCAGTTGGGATACCCTAAGCTAGATGTAAGAATGTGAAGTAGGTATAGTAAATTTTCCCTAGGGCTAGATGCAAAGATAAGAAACAGGTCTAGTCGAGATGTGCTCGAGCTAAATGCAAAGATAAGAAATAGGTCTAGTTAGGCTTCCCCTGGGCTAGAAACCAATATGTAAGGGATTTTTGAGGGGGTCCCTTCAGAACCCGATGTGAAAAGAAAGGGTCCACTCAAGGGAGGCATTGCTCAAAAGATGATGCCTTATTTCTTGAATCAGTTCATCAATGAGGAATCCTTTTGAAAGATGTTCACTTCATCAAGGAATTAGAAAGGAAGGATATTCTCCCACATGAGGGGAAGATCAAAGTTGTTCCCACTTTGGAGGAAGGTTTTCAAGTCCTTGCTTTACTAACTCATGGTGAAGGAAACATGTTCCATTAGGGTTTCAAGTCGAGAATGAAATTCTAGCAAAGAAGTGTGTGGAGGACATTTGGGAAAATATTCATTGGAAATGTATGAATTTGGTAAAGATCGCGTAATGTAGAAGTGGTGTTGTCACACATAAGAGGGACAATTCAAGCAAAGAAGAGAGAAATATAAAGAGAAAGAAAAAGAAAATAGAACATGAACAAACGGCACAAGGGGATCTAGTTTTGAAAGGTCGGATCTAATTTTATTTATGAATAGTATGTAACCATGATGCAAGGTGAAAGATCATCAATCCCAAACTAGATCAGGAAGAATGTATTGAAGAAAAAGTAAAAAATAAAAAATGGGCGAACATGGAAGGAAGCCTAAATACACCCAACGCTTTGCATCATCCCCAATTTGGTGAAATTCAATCACAAAAATGGAAGAATGATGATACAAATAGAAGAAGGTTTACAACACAAATTCCATGCCTATATCCAAGAACCAATAGGGATGACAAGAGTCATCCGGGAACACATAGCACAATCATGAGGGAAGCACATCACAATAAACACACATCTAATCTAAAGATCAAGAAGAGGGTCTCACCCTAATAGTGGTCAACCAAGAGTTCATTAGTTTCCCACTCTAGATTATTGTAGGGGGTGTTGGCTCTCAAAAACACAGGCAAGATCCCTTAAGAGGATGCCAATCTCTTGATATGCTTCAGGGTAATAGACAAGGTTAAGGGAACTCAACCTTCTACTCTTTAGGTGTTGCTAGACCTAGGCTAGTGTAGCTAATTGAATTGAGAAGACTTGAATTTTAATCTTCTCCTATTGCCCTAATTTGTCCACAATGGCAGATTTGAAATGGACAAAATAAAACAAATTTGGTATAAACTGTATATCAATATCCAAAACTAAACCCTAACAGATGTAGAAATGTGAATGAAACTAAAAAAATGAAAATGAAAGACCAGTGCCTTATAGGGTTTATGGAGTCAAGAGAAATCTAAAACAAGTTTACTTGTTCTGGTAGACATTCAAGTTGTTTAGCATTTTATTTGGTTTATAACTTGTATAAACATGCAATATTATGACTATTGAGTTATTCTTAATAATCCAATTGATATTCCCTAATTACTATGATCAATTCAGAGAATTTAATCTTTACTGGAAAGAAACAAATTAATTGATCATACAGATATAGCAAATGTGCATCGATGAACTAGGTAAAAACTTGTTTACACTAATTCAAATAACTAGAAAAAACCATTACGGAGACAACTTCAATAATACCCTTCAACAAATATTATAAACAACTGATACCAGAAAACATCTCACCATCATATTAAATTTTCATTGATATCTCCATGATTTACATATGCAACTAGTCTCATCTTCTTTTAAAAAATTGTATTCTGTTGTCTCTTCTCCATTCTCTATCTAATTCTACCCCCTCATATTGTTTTCAAAATGGACATTTATACATTGAGAATATGAAAGGACGCATCCTTTCGGAAATAGGAAAAAACAAAATTTGAAACAAAAGATAGAGTATAATTAAACTTTAGTTAGCCACAAGCGAGTTGTAGTGAGGTAGTCCAAATAATCCTAAAATTTGTATGTATCCGCATCCTTGACAACATTCATGATCGTGATTTCCATCTTGACCATTTCCTCATTTTGCTCGCTCACTTCCTCTAACGTTGTATTCTCTGCAGAAGTTATCTTCATGATTCCATTCAATATTGTGTCACATTCATTCTTCCATCTAGTGGCATCTTTCAACTCCCCTCTACTATCAAAAAATGTGACCATAGTTTTCTTGGTAACTTCAATTAATCCTTGCTTATCCCCTTGAAATTCCTCATAGAATTTTTGATGGTGACTGATAATGTGATTTGCAGCTTCAAGTGCAGTACTGTTAGCCTCATCATTCTGAGCCAATTCATGAAACTTCTCCATAATTCATCCATCCATCCTTTCATGCTCCTTCAATGCAGTCAGAGTACTAGAATATTTTCCCCATAATTTGTTCAACCAGGATGTCAAATTATCCCACCTTCTCTTAACAATTGCTACAATTACATCATATTTTTCCTGATTATAGGCACTTGAACCTACCCAATGATCTTTTGCTTGAGAGCTTTCTCCTTGACTAAGCATTTTGGCTGGATCTATTGAAATACCAACCAAGTCTTTCAATCTATCATTTTCTCTTAACATTCTCTCATTACTTGCCTTATACATTTATCTTTCTCTTATCAGTGCTTGGATCTGTGCTTTATTCAATTTTGCAATGTCTATCCCAATCTCTGCATTAACCATAGGATCAGCCTCTTTAACCTTTAGGGTCGTGACATGGCCAAATGCCTTCTCTGTATCAATTACCACTGATTTCCTGTGGGGTGGGTACAAAGCCCATATGATCAATGATCCCTTATTAGTATTATACTTAGAACTTGCATACACCTCTGTCACCTTTTCCTTATCAAGTTTGTGTGTAGCATTACTATCTCTTAAGAAACTATCAAAAACTAATGCAGAGTTCAAATCAAGTCTAAGAAAAATCATGACACCAACATTCTCCAACATTTTCCTCCCCTTTTCAGAGTAATATTTGTCATTTCATCATCCACACATTTTCTCAACTGATCCAGTAATTGCTCCTCATTCCTAGAATTGACAGCACCAACATCTTCTCTTATTTCTTTCCCCTTCAATTTGTACAAGAATGCTTTGAACTCTAGAGAATTTATAAACTCATCATCTGAAATAAATGATCTATATTCCATATGCCTTGCATCAATATCACCACTTTCAATACTCTGTTCTCTAGTTAGGCAAACATATCACCGAGTCCTTATCCTAGATATTTTCTCTGTTCTACTCTGTGGCATCTCATCCATTGAGGTTTCCTCATCTCCAGAAGACAATGTCCCAATATCCTATAACCCTTGGTTATAGCTTTCAACCACCACCTCTGCTTCCTCCTCTTCATCCAAATTCCTGATCATATCATCAAAAGGATAAGGTACACGCTGATACCTTCCAAAGTTAATCTTTTATTTGGCTGAATTGATATATCCTTCAAGGTCAAATTTTTTTCTAGGTGGTCTCCTTTTCATATTATAATGCAGCAATCTATCAAGGATTGAATTATATCCCTCCTTAGCCAACACAATGAAATCACCAAAACATAATGTACTAGGCATGAAAGCCTGCTTCCCATAAGAACTGAAAAGCATCACATTGCTGAAATCCATTTGTCTGACAATTTCCAAATATGTAACTCTATTTGGAACTATCCTTGGTAGACCAAAAGGAGCATCTTCAAATCCATACACTCTGATCATTGTAGCTCCTTCCAAACAATACCAGTCACCCCAGTTATGATCAATTGGCCCATTGAAATCTTTGGGTCGAAGAAACCTTTTAATCTCATTAGTCAATGAATAGTTACAAGGATACTTATACAACTTGTACAAAGTTTTCACAAAATATTCTTTAAAATGGATGAAACTAGAATTGAAAAACCTGCTATCCCTAATAGCAATCCATAGCTGAACAGGCAATGCCACACCCTCCTTACCAATTTGAAAAATTCTCATTTTTGGAGGCCATACTCCTAATTCCTGTCCAAAATACAGCACCAAGTGCATCAACAATGAATAATGTCTTAGATGAACAATAGAAGCTCCCTAGCAATATATGAAGCATAATCAAATGGCCTGGAGTTATGATACTGAATATCTGTTGTGATAATCATTGGCATAATTGACATGATTTCCGGGGCATCCATCCCCAACACTTGACACACTGAGAAATATGTGTATTTCATGTAAGGCTCAAACAAATCTACATGATAAGGAGGCCCCTCACTATCTTGCAAAGGTTTTGATTTGCTGTCCTATTTAACTCTATGAATAGGCAACCTCCAACCCTTATAGATTGTATCCATTCTTGAAAAATATTTTTCCAACTCTTCGCAACTAATCTCCTCATTGCAAAACCCTTCCAATTTGAAAACCTCACCCACTGCTTCTTTAGACACATATATCTGTGGTTTTCCAGATGGGTCACATATAGCCTTATGTTTTGGATCATAATTGTCTGCAAGCACTTTTACTAATTTTGCATTTACAAAAATATTAGGGGACACCAGTTTCCCTACATTTAACTTCCATGGGTTATAGACTGGTTCAAAACAGTTTCTTCTATGGTAATGGAAATTGAAAACCTCATAACCTCTTATGGCAGTCCAAACATCACCTATGAACTTGCACTTTTCATCTAATTTATCAACCTCTACCCTAAGCTATGAAGACCTTCTCACCTTAGGGCCCAAGCTAGGTAATTGATCAATAAGGTCTTGGTTCAACCTCCTTTCAGTGCCCTCATGCTCTGTATCAACCTTTTGTTTCTTTCCTTTTGATAGAATACTCACACTAGGCTTTCTACCCTTACCCTTCCCATAACCAGAGGACTCCATTCTCAAGCTTATAGAGTCAAAATGTAAAAACCAAGGAATAGTCACTTACAGTATTCCGCTCGAGCTCCTCAAACTGAAAATGTCCCAGTTCTCTGCTCAGCATGCCAACTCACCTGCAATCAATTCATAATTGAAGAATTGATACAATCTTTATCATTATATCTCATAATGCCATTAATGAAGCATGAATGAACACCCATTTGAAACTGGCACTGTCGCATCAAAATGTCTTTTTGATGAGAGAATTTCAAATCTAGGGCCAAATCCTTTTTCAAGGTCTATTACACCTTTCGCCAAGACATAATGTGGTCTTATCGACACCTAAGACCCAAAAAATGATGACTGTCACTCCTATTTTTTATGTCACTATAAAAATTTCGAGTCAGGGAGATGTTACATAGACTTCATTATCTCATATCAATATGCATTCTTCAAGTCATAGTCACTGAGACAAAATCTCCCTTTCACCGATGAACTCTCATTTCGGCTTGTCCATCAAGTTTTCTCACCGAAGAAATAAAAACCACCAATGAAATAATACTTTTGGCAAGATAGTAAATCTTCGGGAAGACCTATATCGATGCCAAATGTCTCACCGACATCAATCCTCCATATTACTCCTATTCTATGAAACTCACCCCGAGTTGCTTGTCGGTATAACATTCAAACCTCGGTGAAACTTATGTCGAAAAGTTCTTCTCCTGGTGATGCATATCTCTATCAACATACCTTTCAAATCGGTAAGACCCCAATACTCTCTCCAATAGCTTTTTAGATCCCCTTGTATTTAGTTCAAAAAGGCAAGAGTCACTTCGCCAAGACCTTCCCTGATGAACATAAGTCTTTCCGAGACATTTGCTTACAAGCCAATCAGCAAGACGTAATGATTTCGCTATGACTTCACGTCAGTACCCAATAGTTTGGCCGAAATGAGCCTTCCACATGCTATTCGGCAAGACCAAATAAATTTTTCGTGACTCTAGAACAACGCCCTAGCATATGCCGATATATATTTTTTCTATATGCCGGTCGGCAAGAAAAAATACATCGCTATAACATTACCCCAAAATGCCTAGTTTGCCGATATGAATCTTCTTAGTCGCCAAAACAAAAGTAAAGTCTTCCTGATTGTCTGCAACACATACATGTTAGTGAAAAATATAGCTCGGGGAGACTTTCTACTATGTCTTTCCAATATGGGTCTTTCAATGAAATAAAAAGAGGTAGATGGATTCAAATGGGTCATATGACAAAAAAATAAGCAAGACAATGCAAAGAGAGGATTTTATGCTTATGATAAGGACTTAATGTTGGAAACTCTTGAATGCAATAGACTATAAAAAATTCAAAATTTTTTAGAGTTCTAATAGGGGGAAGGATGAAAATCCTATAGTGGTGTAATATTAAGGGGACGAGATTTCAATCCTCCCACAACAAGGGATAAGGAAGAAGGACCTATGAGGTCTCCTCCACTCAAATCTTGTGGGTCCAAGGTCAAAAACTTAGCAAAGATTTCTAATAGGGTTGGAGCTTCATCCATTGAGTTAAAAATGCACTTAATGGGAGTGACATGTTTTATCTCGATGGATGGAGGGGTTTACACCTGAGGTTCACCACTAGGATCATGAAGAGATTCGAGAGAGACTCTAACCAGTTATGTTACTAAGACATAACAATTTAGTGCAACATCACCTTTCAGAGAAGGCAAGCTCTTCTTACATCTTTCGGTGTCGGAGGGACCACTCTATACCTTTTTATTCATCAAAGGAGGTGATATCCCCACAGACAAGGGAAGAAAGGTATAGGGAGAGGAGGAAAGAACCACAGTAGATAAAATCAAAGTGTTAATCATATCCACAAGCTTTGGAAAAGGAAAGACATCTAGAATGGATGTTAAAAAAGATAGCTCCACAGAATGAGTGATGAACACTTGCACCTTTCTAGGCACATGTGTGCTCGTAGTGGAAGCCAAAAGCGATACATGGCTAGTTTGGAAAGAAATAGAAGGGAGGAGAGAGGAGGATGTGGTAGGCAGTCCTAATATAGGAGTAGTTATTTTCATTTCTTTCTTTTGTAAGGTAGCTTTCTTAGCCAAAAGATCCTTTCTCTGGCAATTGTGCTCGCGTGCAAAGTGGTTTTTGTGACTCTTCAAACTAGAAGCTGATGGTTGTGAAGGAATGGAGGGTTACTGTTCATCCATAGGAGTGTCCCATATTTTTTTCTAGTGGAGAGATATTTTTGTATGGGAGAAAGAGGATCAGGTTCAGAAGCTACAAGGGGAATCGATTCTAGTGCCTCGACAACAAGCATCTTCTTGTTCATAGGAATGATAAGGGGTCATAGGGAAATTCCCTTCATGAGCCTTTCTTTCTACCATATAAATAGTACCAAGGTTTAGGAGACCCATTAGGGAGATCCAATATCTTAATATTGGGTCTATGCCAAGTAGGCATCATTAGAATCAACGGGTAAATACCAGGCTTATTCATCCAATATTCCTACTAAGAAAGGGGAGTAGATGAGGTGGCCTGAGAAGGAGCAATATTATCCTTTCCCTTTTGAGAGGAGTAGGCAATTGGTTGCTATGCTATAGGAAGGGTCAACTTAGGTCATCTCTTGCCTCCAGTCTTCTAATTCACATAGTTCTTGTAAAGTAGGTTTGTTCTTGGTGGAAGCGGACCAGCTAGAGTGAGCCAAAAGTGATCCAATGAATATCCCCCATGGGACACCACATGATGGTATCTAGTATCATGTGCCACATGCATGAAACCTTCATGGGAAAACTTAAGACACTTATGAATTAAAGAGGTGACCCCATTCATGGAGGCCAACCAAGGTATACCTATCTTTACTCTAAATAGGTCCAACTTGGGAATGAAATTTAAAATCATGTCTACATTCCTAGGTCCAACTAGGACAATTAATTTTATTGATCCATTGATCCATAGGGTTTAAGAGAAAGACCATCATGCATACGGATGAAGGATTTTGTTTTTTTGTATTCCTTTCTTTGTAGGGAGTTTAGGAATAGTGTCTTCTCTATGATGAAATTCACTCTACTCATGGGGTCGACTAAGATTCTTGTCACAATGTTACCATTGAAGAAATTAGGATTATAAAGTGGAGAAGGTTTATCATTTGCTGGTACATCTTGCAAAGTGAATGTTATATCTATAAAACCAATCGTAAGATGAGGAGATGGAGTAATAGTAACCATGTTAACATAGGCTTCAATATAGGAAATAGAATTAGAGGGATCGATAATCATGTTAGTGGAATGTGACAAAAATGGGTCCATGTACATCTACAATTCATTATTAGCTTCCGCCATTGATCTATTCATATTTTTCTTACTTCCATCAAGACAGATAGTACTATCCTCGATGCAATCCTATATCTCATGATGTAGGCACATGCAATGTTTGGTATCATGTCCATTAACTTAATGGTATTGACAGTAGGTATTTGCTTCATACTAGGTAGGATATGGTTCCTTAGATGGCTTTGGAGTTGGTAAGCTAATGATCATATTCTTCAACAAATTTGATGGGTGAGGTCATTGATGTCACAACTCACATAATTTAATTCTTTATTTTATCAAACTGGGTGTGTCTTAGAGAAATATACAATAATGGTGATTCCACAAATTGGGGGCTTTTGCACTGCAAATAATGACTATTATTTTAGTCAATCTCCCTTGGGAGTTCTCAGGAGCTCTCAGGAATGCTTCATAAACAAAATATAATAACTTGATCTCTAATGATGGACCTATTTATTAGTTAACTAATGTCTATTTATACTGATTCTTATCCTAATGAATAAGCTTAGATGTTACCTAACTCGAATGGAATTTATTCATTGGGGATTCTACAAAGTATGTTAAACTAATGCTAAATATAAATACAAAATTTAAAGTTCCTCCACAAGAACTCTATTTATGCTTGTAGATAATAAACTTGATTCTAGGAAAGCAATGAAACTAATTATATTGCACAAATTCAAAAATTAATTCTAGAAAATGATAACACTAAATCCCAATAACACATTCCATCTTAGCTTTGGCTCTATCTTCACATTAATCATGATTAACAAACTTTGTACAACTACGTGCATTTTCTAATGAATACTTAATGAAATTTACAATGATTAATATAACTCTATTCTATAGTGAAATTATTTTAAATCATGATAAGATAATCTAAGTAAATATCATTCCTAAATAGTAAACAAGAATTAAAATACTAACCTCAAACCAATTATAACAAATTAGAACTAAATGAACCAAATGAAAATGACATAGGATCACCTCCTTTGGTTAAGTGGGCCCTGCTCTTCCTTTGGTGGGATCACCACACAGTAATTCAGATCAAATTTCTATTTTCATTCAAATTAGAAAAAAATGGTGAGTAAAAAAAGAGTATTGAGTGTCACAAAGTTACATTTTCCAAAAAAATATCGAATAACTATTAAACAAACCTAAGGATGAATATTTATAAGAATACCCCTTATTTGAATTCAAAAATATAGACTCTAACCACCAAATATAGAGTCCAAAGGAAAATGAAACTCTATTTGAAAACTATACTGATAATCTCACATTATTCCAACTGTAATAGGAGTTCTAGAGTCGATAGAGAGAGCCAATCCAAAATTATATCAGTTCAAGATTTCTCATGAGCCTTTAGGACTATAATTATAGTGATGTTAAACAAAGATTCTAATAGATACAGGTCAACAATAAACATTGAATTTCCTACATGATATCCTCTTAGATATATTGTATTGATGATAACAAATGTTTCAATTTGCACAACGATATCATTATTAACACAACTAAAAGAAGCAAATCTAATGTAAAACATCACATCTAATATATCCTTCAATTAGTCACATATAATATAAAACAAGAAAACTTTAACCATATTATCTACCACCATAGTAGTTAATTAACATTATAATAAAGTCTTTTGAGTATCTTAAAACATTAATTAAAATAGTATTCATAAGAACTCATCAAAATTATGTAAGATGGGGGAATAATATTCTAATAACTTCATGAAATTTTGATCACATCTAAGGTTGTTGTTATCCATAGTGGCTACTACATTCAAAACAAATTTTCCCTTCCCATAGATTGATATAATAGAGTTCCCTTCAAGATGGGAGTTTGAGGAAGATCCCCCAAACTGAACTAGCATCTGTTGGTACTCTTGTAGATTCATGCACAAATGCGTGAAAGAAGGGTATTTCATGAGGGAAAAATTCTCTTTCCAAGGCCATTTGAGGGTTGTATCCTTGATGGATCGATGGAATAATTTTTCCATCAATGCATATTGATGGAAGAATTATGTACATAGGGCATTAAAGGTAGACACATGTGTTTGTGGTTCCTCTTTGCTATCGTATTTCTTAAATTTAGGAATCTCCATCCCTTGCGGGAAAGGAGTGTTTATAATTTCTACCAACAATGAGCTATGTTGGAAGAAGGGCTACAAGATAGGCTAGGAAAAAGTTTGGGAAATGTTCACCAAATGGTTTTGCATCTTCCCCATATTCTGAAGAAGGGTATTTAGATTTGGGTCATTAGAAGACATAGGAATAGTGGAACAACTACCAAAACCACTAGAACCACCATTGTGACTACCACACAGATCCACCACTAATTCCACCAACACCGGTGTGACCTCTGCTAGAGCCACCACCATGACCTCCACCAGACCCATTCTCACCAGTTCCACCTCTGCTACTGAAGTTACCACTACCAAAGCCTCCATTAATCATCCCAGAAAATCCCCCACCACCAAGGAAACACCAGAGGGTTTTTGTTTACTCTAATAGTTTTAGAACTTTTAGAAGAAGTAGGGATATTGATGGAAGGGACCGTGTCGGCCATCTATATGGATGTGGGAGACATCAACACTCCTAACTGACTCTCATGTTATTTAAAGGGACCACCTCTTATAATGCTAACATAGTTCTAAGGGGCACATGCTTTGGCCAGACCAGTGAGACTAGCCAAGATTTCTATGCTTGTTTGATCTATTCCTACCATATGATTTATTTCACTAATAACTTTATCATCCCTAGCCAACTTTGAGTTTTTCTCCAAGATATTTTCCAAAGCACCCAACCCTTTTCTTAGACTAGCAACATATTCGAAGGGAATTTGGATGAATTCATTCTCATCAATGGAAGATGATGTAGGTGATGCAGGAGGGGTAGCGATGTGGTCAGTTTCATTGAAGAATCTAGATTCACCCCGTGACACCTGCTCTTGTGTAGAAAGACCAATCACAGAACCATAGAAGAGACTAGTTGTGAAACTAGAAGAGACCTTCATCTTCTCCATCAAAAGGTGTCAAAAAATTCTTCTGACAATATACCTAGAGGTTGTGGACTGGGTTGCGATGATCATAAAACTTCACAAAATGTAGGAATACAATGATCAAGGGGTACAAGATAAGAAGCCTAGAACACCGACAAATGAGTAGACATTGGTTCACGTCGGGTTCACAAAAATTGTAAGAGAGGGGGACCAACCACTACAAGGTCCTAGGTCATGAAAGGATGAGAGAAGCATGGCTGCTCTAACTTACCTTCATTTAAAGGAGTGTTAGGATAGGAGGGGTGAGGATGATGAGTACTATGGGGTCCTTCAACCACTCTGCAAACTTGAGAGATGAAAGGAGACTAGGCGAGTCAATTTTTAGGGTCAACTTTGTGTCTCAGGTAGCTCTTTGTCAGAGGAAATAATTGTGGTTCTTGGATGATAGTGTGGCACGCTGGTATCTCTTAGGTGCAATGGTGTCCGTACTACCAAAAAACCAGGGAGACAAGGTCAGACCTCTGAAAAATGAACTATCAACCTTGTTAAGAGTATCCATAGGTGCAAAATAACACTATGAAATATGAAACATAAAGATGAATGTGATAAAGGAAGTATATTACAGCGAGGTTGATGAAGATGATCTCGCAAAATAAATTTTTCACTAGCTTGCTCCAAGATATCTCCACCTACAAATAGAAAAGAGGGAAAATTTTGGGGGAGTTGTTAAGAGGCCTGCCTTAGTTAGACCCCTATTTTGGTGTTTCCACATCCATGAACAACCAAGTTTTCCACAATATAGAGATAAAGTGATAAAGAAGGAAATACAAGAAAAGTACACAAAACACTACAAAATAGTAATGTGCTAATTCAACCAAATAATAGAGAAGACAAGTGAGGAGCTTACCACCTCCATCCAAAGCACTCAAGGTTGGTGGGGGAGAAAGATGAGAGGAACTCAAGCCTCTATTGCAATGGAGTCATCCTACACTTTCTCTATTGAAGTGATGGAATGGAGATATTGGTGCTATAGAGCACAAAATGTTTCTATAATTCTTAAGGATGAGTGAATGAATGGTGAAGAGATGTATAGAGATCAACTAGCCTCCAAATAAAGGAATTAGAGGTGAATATGAAAAAGAGAGATGAAGAAATGACCATATTCAGGTTGGCCAATTGAAGGTAGGCATTACAATTCAACTTCCAATAGGAATTTTAATGTCTCTATAGTCTCTAGCTATAGGAATATGCCAAGGACGTAAGCATGTGGTGTAGACGTATTTGCACCATGTGGGCATCCTTGATAGAAATTTATCCACTAAGATGCAAAATAGGTGCCAAGTGGATGAAGAATAGTGGGCTTATGTGTAATTAAGCCTCCGAATTTGGTTTTCTAAAGTGGAGAAAGCAAAAATGGAAATTTTCATCAAGGGTGAAAATTTTCTCCTATACACACACTCGAGGTTCTTTTTTTAGCCCATAAAGGGCTTTCCAAAGTCTATACAGTTTGTCCTCTTTCCCTAGGACTTCATAGCTAGGTGGATACTCCACATACACTTCCTCCTTTAGTACTCCATTCAAGAGGGTAGACTTCATTCCGATTCGATATAGCTTCCAATTGTGTTGTGCTGCAATTACTATTGTTGGAATCAAGGAACATTGAGAGGGGGGCTGAATCGGTGTTTTGCAAAATTTGACTATATTAACTTGATATTTAAACCACTTATAGCATTGAACCAAAAGAAAGATGTAAGAACATAAGATAGGAAACCACAACACCATAACAAAAGGAATTTTATGTGGAAATCCTGTTAGGGTAAAAACCATGGTGAAGGTCAATCCATAGTTCTAGTATACTCAATATAAGTGTTTACAAAAAGAATGCACATGCATTCAGGCACACTGCCTAGAGCTCATTGCTCAAATACAAAATACTTTTTGTCCAAAAGAAGAATCACTATCTTACAGTCATATCCACTAGACAATTAAAGTAGATGAACTATGAAATAGCATCCACTAATTCCTGATTATAGTTACGATTAAGCACATTATTCATATTCTTCACATTGTGTCTACTTCTGCTCATGAAACTCTATCTTCTTTAATTCACATCACCAATCTTTATTTTTTCAAAAATGAAACTACACACAATCAATCTATATTCCTTCTACCTCTCACATCACATCACACAAAATATGAAAATGATATGAATGATCAATTATATATATCTGCCACTAGAGATTAGAACAACTATATGTTGACTTTAACAAAATATAAAGTATGCACAAATTGTCAACTTAATACATAGACAATTATAAATGCGAATCAACCAATTTTGGAAAAAACATAGTAGGGACCCAAAACATGTATCAAAAATGAAACACCTTAAAAAATTATGTCTCAAAGAACCACAACATGCTATACTCATCTAGTTGGCCTTTTTGCACTGTTAGACTGAAAGTCAGAACACTAGATCTTCTAACTTGTGCACCAATAAATGAAAACCCTGATGATTCAAGGATAAGATAGTTCATACATCAGAAAAACTTCCCTAAGATCCACAAAAAACAATGATGAAAAAAAATTATATATGAGTCGATTTACACAACTTTGTCAGATACCCTATTTTAGCTTTGACTGATAATACATTTATTCAATCTGACTTTTGGTATAAGCAATTATAGATACGTGGATGGGATAACTGATTAGGGTTACCATCAATGACAACACCAGATGACTTTTACAATGTCTCTTTCCAACAATCTCCCTCTTTGGCATTGATGGCAACACTTAGTGAAAAATGACTAAGTGTCAGAACTAGTAATAACATGAATACACTGCAATCCACAAAACTTCACAATTTTTTTTGTATCCACAACTCCCCCTGAGATGAATATGACAATTTTCACTATCCCACAGTCCCCCTTTGACATCAATGGAAAATATGTAAATCTGCATACCAAAAACATAAAAAAATGTATATGTATAAACATGCTTTACTAACTTACATGAACTTGAATATTTCTACAAAATTATTCTTCAACAAGCTTAAACTAGTATCCCAACCCTTTTTCAGACTCTCCAAAATAGTCACGTGACCGCATAACAGGTAGGATTGCATCTCTGCTGACTCAAGATTTTTTGGATCACTGACAACCATAGCATTATGTGCTTCCTTCAATACACTAAACATTGTCTCCATTTTAGGACCAATTAGCCCTCTTAACTCACATACCCTTTCAATAATTTTGTCTCTTTCATGCTTCAAACTTTTAATTTTTTCAAGAAGGGATATGACTTGACCATCTTTTTAACTCACATAAATGGTTAGAGGATCAAAGGTTTGAGAAATGTCTGATAACTATATCTCATATTCCTTAATTTTATTCTCAATGACCTCAATAAATTTTGATAAAGATAAGAATGAGTTGTAAATATTTCCACCTTTAGATAATGCACCTTGAATGTTATTTTCATAGGTAGCTAATAAGGATTTATCATTAGCAATAAAATTCTTTTTGAACCTTACCCTCAACTAAATTTTCAAGAGATTGAAAGTGAGTACTTACAGAGCTGACAAGTTTATTTAGCTGACCTAAGGGAGAATTGGATGAATCCTTGACATGTGTGGGAATGATCTTCTCTAGGATACCAGATTCAAGAATCAAGAATCAACAACTCATTGTCCTCAATGTGAGATTTCAATATCACCTTTGTGGCCTTGGTATGAGAAAATGATGCCACCTTCAACTTCTAAATAGGACATAGAGTGACCAAGTTGATAGAAACTTCAACCAATTCAGGGTCAAACTCCTCCTGTTGTTCTTCTAAAAAAATCTTTACAACCTTAGCAATGTCTCTTGCTTCCATAGCAATTTCCTTTGCCACAACCTTCTTTTCTTAAATATTAGATTCTTGCTTGAATTTAGGAGCTTTAGTCTCCATGGTAATTTTAGTATCTTCCACATCTAGAGGATTCTGAGTGTCCTCAATTGTGCGTTCATTCACTTTTTCAATATTAGCTGAAACATCTTGAACTTCCAGACCAGATGGAACATCTTCATCATGAGTTTCTTTAGAGACAACATTATATCTATTCTTCAACATAATTGCCTTAAGAATTTTCTTAGTGTCTTTTTCCACTTCCTTAGTTGACTCAATCATAAGATTATTCACCCTTGATTTTCTCTTAAAATAATTTTGAGATTCATTAAGGATTTTCTTCATTTCTTCTATTGAAATTTTTGGAAATAGATTGGCGAGTATGAGTTCTCTCATTTATTCTTCTTCAGCTCTTGCATTTACTCTACTCATTTCTAAGACTTCATATAATCCTTTAGGTAACCCTGCCATTATTTCTATGAGAGTCTTATTGAAAATATTAAAATATTTTATTGTGGCTTCTTCAAGAGTTCTCTAATTGACACTATCAAAAGTGTCATACCATTTAGAAAGTGGTTTGAGATTACCATCCTAAATTAAATATTTTTCCACTTCCTCTACAGTCATACCTGATTTATTAGTTTTAACCTTTTTCTTGGCTTTTTCTTCATCGAAGGACTTGTCCTTAGGCAATTTTTATGCCTTCGAGCCCTTATGCTTGATTTTTCTTACTTCTTAATCTCATTCAGTTTATTCACCATCTTCAACAACAACATAGACTCTTTTGCTTTTATCCTTCTTCCTCTTTCCTTCTCTTCCAGATGTCTTGACTTGACATTTTATAGGAGTTGATTTCTTTGTAGGACTAGGTGAGGGTGTAGAGCTCTTTTTAGATCTAGATCTAGGAGAGGAAGCTGCCAGACTAGCTGACTCACTTCTAGCAGGCTCTCCTTTTTCAACTTCTTCTCTTTTCTTCCTAGCTTTCCTCACTGATTCAACTGATATGCCAAGGCTTTTTGCAAAACCTTCAACTTCCCTTCTCACCTTCCAGACTATCATAGGCTTCCTCAATTTGTCATGCACTTGTATATCCTTCTCTACAAAGGTACCAAACCTTTCCTCTATAGGATCCCTAGGTTTACTCAACAAGTGTTCGACATACAACTCCAAAATGTTTTCTTCAACCTCAAATCCCATAGGCATTACCCAAATTGTTCTAGGTTTTGTTGCTTCCATCAAAAACTGATCAATGTCAACCATGAAGGAAATAGTGTCCTTATAATTTTCCACAATAGACTTAGGAATCCTTTCCCTAGCTTGAATTACACTCTGAATTTTTTTGAAGTATAACATATCCTTGATTTGAAAAACTATAGGTCTGTCACTTTCCCATTGCACTTTACCAACTCCCAGAACTTCATTCATGAAGTAGAAGAATAGACACAAAATAAAATTTCCATACTTGAAAATGTTCTTCTTGTCCTTTTTTATTTTTCCAAGGTTTTCAATTAGCTGGCTTCAGAGTAACTCGCATAAGTCATATTAGGCATTTTATTTGACCATTTGATAAGCTACAATATACAACATTCTGGTACCAACTACCAACAGGGCGGTAAAATATTTTCTTGAGAGCTCCCCCTAGGCCAAAGGCCTTAGACTAATTCCTAGATGAATTTACAGTTCCATATTCTAGTACTGATTCATTTCTTGCATCAGAAATACTCATCCTCACAACATATATCAAAATGATATGAATGATCAATCATATATATCTGCCACTAGAAATTAGAACAATTTTATGTCAACTTTAAAAAAATATAAAGTGCATACAAACTTTTGGCTTAATCCATAGACAATTATCAATGCGAATCAACCAATTTCAGAAAAAACATAGTAGGGACCCAAAACAACATGTCTCGAACATGAAATACCTTCAAAAATTATTTCTCAAAGATCCACAACATGCTATGCTCATCTAGTCATCCTTTCTACATTGTTAGACTGAAAATTAGTACACCGGATCTTCTAACTTGTGCACCAATCAATGTGAACCTCGATGATTCAAGGATAAGATAGTTCATACAACAGATGGCCTTCCCTAGGATTTATAACATAAATGATAACAAAAAATTACATATGAGTCGATTTACACAACTCTGACGGATATCCTATTTTAGCTTTGATAGATAATACATTTCTTCAATCTGACTTTGGGTATAAGCAATTATAGATATGTGGATGCGATTACTGACTAGGATTTCCATCAATGCCAACACCAAATGACTAGTGTAGTGTCTCTTGCAAAAACTATGACTACTCAAACTATTTCCAACCTTGCAATTGGTGCATATGTTTCATCATAATCAATACTAGGCTGCTAGTTGTATTCTTTAATAACTAGTCTTTCCTTATGCCTTTCAATTTTTCCTTTAGCTATACATTTGGTCTTGTAGACCCACTTCACTCCAATTACTTTTTTACCTTTGGGTAAATTAGTCATCTCCCATGCTTGGTTCCTCTATATAGCATCCAACTCCATCCATGGCCTTACACTATTTCTCTTCTTTATCAACTTCCTCAAAGTCCATTGGATCACTATAGGATAATAATACAAAATCTAAATTCTCATGAAAAGCAACATATCATGTGCTATCATAAATATCCCTCACACTCTTTGTCTTATGTGGCATCAATGATGCAAGTTTAGGGTCTAATTTACCCTTAAAGATGTTGCTACTCTAACCTCTGGAGCTATTCTACTACTGACTATCCGAGCTTCTACTCTACTGCACCCTACAACTAGTACTCTATTGTCTTTGTTCAAAGTTGTTTTTTTGAACACTTGTAGAGTTACTATTCTATTGCACATCTCTGGAGCTTCTAGTTTACAATGATCTACAATAATTTCTTCCTAAGCTATTTCTCTCTTGAGCTCCTCCTGAGTTGTTGTCTTTCAAAACTTCCACATCATCAAGGGGTATTGTAGCTAAAATACCTATGGATTTGTTCACCATTCCATACCATGCTTCATTTTCAATAAAAAAAACATTTATACTAATAACTACCTTCTTAGTAATGGGATTGTATAATTTATAGGCTTTTGAATCTTCACTATAGCCTATGAAGATACATTTTTCTCCTTTATCATCAAATTTCCATCTACACTCTTTTGGAACAAATGCGTATGCCACACACCCAAAGATTGTTATACGCTCAACACTCCATTTTTTGTTTGTCCATGCCTCTTGTGGAATCCTATCATGGACAGCCTTTGTGGGAAACCTATTCAATATATAGATTTTTAGTTCTATAGCTTTTCCCCAAAATATGTGTGCCAACCCTTTCTCTTTCAGCATACTTGCTGCCATATCTTGAATGGTTCTATTTTTTCTTCCAACAACTCTTCTTTGCTATGGGGTATACCTTCTTGTGAATTTTTTGTGAATTCCTTCATTCCTATAAAAATTCAGAAATTCATTGGGGATTTACTCTCCCCCTCTATATTTTCCAAGGGCTTTGATAAAGTGGCCTCTCTCCTTTTCAGCTGATGCCTTGAATCATTTAAATTTATCAAAGGATTTCAATTTTTTTTCAAGAAATACACCCATATTTTTTTGTTGTAATCATCTATATGTTTCATGTAGGTTTCTCCTCCCAAATTGGGAGTTTTCATGGATCCACACAAATATGAGTGCACTAACTCTAGTTTTTCTCTTTCTCTCTTAGAATGCACTAATTGAAATGGCTACCTATGTTTCTTTCCTAAAATGCATGCTTCACATTTTCCATTGGGTTATAAAATAGATGGTAACCCTCTAACCATTCCTTTTCTAGACAATAAAATCAAACTAGAAAAGCTTAAGTGCCCATACCTTAAATACCAAAGTTTGGATCGATATTTGATGATTGTCTTGAAAGAAGAATTTTGTTCCATCACTGACTATTGTTTGACTACTATGAGCACTGGAGAATATTTTTTGTTGCTATCCTTTTTCAATGAACATCAAAAAAACTATGTTCATACTAAGAGGAAACATTCTATTTCTTGTCATCTATACAACTACCATCACTTTCTTGTTGCCTCCTTTGTCAAATATCTTGCACTCTCCATTCTCCATCAAGATTATATAACCATTTTGGACCATTTTTCCAATTCTCAATAGATTATTCTTTTATACTAAGGGCATAATAAACATCCTAGATATTCTAGCTTTCACCACTCTTGGTTTGAATGCTGAATACACCTCTTCCAATTACAAGAACTTTCTCATTGTTTCCCATTTTGATTTCAGTTTTTGATTTTGTTTTTATGGAGGCAAATAAATGTTTGTTGCCACTCATGTGGTTACTACAAGCACTATCCAAGTACCAAAACTCATCATTGTTGTGCTCAACAAGGCTGCAAAGAATGAATACATTGGATTGTTTCTCATTTTCATATTTTTTCTTATTTGCTACATTTTCATTTTGACTCCCATGGTCACATTGCTTCTTTATACACTCACTAGAATAATTTCGATACTTGTGATAGTAATAAAATTGGACATTTTTCTTGTCATACCTCTAATTTGAACTATTGTTCTTCTTTTGGTTTCAGTATGCTACCTATTTGTTGCTTGGCTCCTCTATGTTGTTTGAGTCTCCTCTTCTATAATCGCTTCTTCCTCTACCTCATTGACCTTTGCTTCTACATTTTATTCGTCTTCCCCAACCTTTTCCATTGGTCTGAGCTTTGAATTCTTTATCTAGGGAAGGGGTAGATCTATTCAAATAATGCTCATGGATTTTTAGTGATCCTATCAACTCATCTACATTCATCTTGGACAAATCCTTTGCCTCTTCAATGAAAATGACTATAGGAAAATTCTAGAGGGTAGAATTCTTATTATTTTGTCAATAATCCTTTGTTCTTCCATTGTTTCTCCATTTATTCTTAGTTGATTTATCAAACTAGAAGCCTTAGTGTGAAAATATGAAATGGACTCACTATCCTCCACTTGTAGAGTCTCAAAATCTACTCTTAGTAGGTGTAGCTTCACTAATCTAGTTTTATCAGTTCCCTTATTATTATTTTTTAATATTTACCAAGATTTTTTTGCATAGTTTTCTTCTACAATACATGGTAAAATAGCCTCTATCAAGGCTTCCTCAATCAAACTAAGGGATTTTTCATCCTTCATTCTTATTTCTTTCAACTATTTTTTGTGTACATCTAAGAGGGCTACATAGGCTGCAGGGTGTGTGATATCATTGAACCCATTAATGACAAACTCCCATTAATAATTTGCAACTAAGACTATATTCATATTCTTAGCCCATATTCCATAGTTCTATCCATCAAATTTTGGTGGCTACTACCAACCTTTGCTTTCACCTCTTGCCATTTTTCTCAAATTTGAGAAAATAGACTAATGCCTAGATAACCTAGGGATTTTACAAACACATCCAGAATAAACTAACTACCTAAAAAAGCAAGGCTCTGATACCACTTTTTGGTAAGAAATGGGTAGAAATACAGAGTCACTATTGCGAAAGGGTGATGGACATAACAAAAAAAAAAAAAAAATTCACAAAGAGATAAATATGTCACAAATAACTATATTTTCATATATACCTCATTTGATTTCTAAATTTACAAAATATAAAGTCCATTATTTGTTCAACAATACGAAATAAAATATAAACTATTTGGACTGCTATCCAATATCTTGTGCTATACTCACACCTAAACTAATTCTTACAACTATTTTATAGTTGTTGTTGTCACTTCGCTTCATCTAATAAAATTCCTATGCATTGTTGTTGTTTCTTTTTTTTTGTTGAACACTCCCTTCTTTTGCTACTATAGGGTCTTCAATCAATACAATTTTTTTGAAAAAACTGATGGTTTCATACATTCCTTTTGTTTGTATTAGCAAGCTAAAAAATGGTCACTTACTTTCAAAATCTAAATTTACCTAAAAAATTAAATGTTGCAGGTTTACATTGGCAAGTCAAATACAACTAGAGGAAGATTATGTGGGGTAGGGGAGAAAAATATTTTTATTGTAGATTAATTAAATATTCCAACATCCTTCATGTTTATATTCAAGAAATTATATTACATCTGATTTTCTCTCTAATTCTTTCGATGTCCTTAATTTATCATCTCTAGTTTGTATGATCTACAAAATTATGTATGGGATTCAATTCCAAATAATACCCAATTGATTGAATCACTTCAATGGTATGATTTTTCTAAGGGTGTCTACCCCTTGGGTAGACCCTTTTTAGGGTCAATAATTCAATAATCATTCAAGGTGAGATGTATCTAAAAATATTTTAGTATAAGCCTATTGTTGACCCATAGTTCTCGTTGCACCAAAAGAATGGCCTGTTAATGCCCGATACAACTATCAGAGTTAATGGATCCATGTGAGGAAGTTAGTCTATGCCACAAATCCTAAGAGGAGTGCTGACCATCTACCAAAAATCTCCTCCTCAGCATTACCCAATGGGATTCAAACCTAACACCTTTGTCTCTAATACCACTTGTTGTCCCACAGTTGTTGTTGCACCAAAGGATCAACCTGTTCATCCCCAATACAACTTCCAGAGTTAACGGATCTAAGGGAGGCAGATAGTCCATGTCATGAATCCTGAGGGAAGTACTGACCATCTTCCAACACCTACAACATGACATTTGTGCATTGTTTGACTTTGTAGTGGAATCACATGGTCATTTATTCAAGCCAAAATCTGTAAGTAATATATAAATTATGTTCTATTCTCTCTACACACTATTAGACCACCCCCTACCAGTCCACTAAAAGACCCAAATATTGTTTTGGATGTGGGCTTGTTATTCACCCAATATACTCATCAAGACAAACATGCAAAATTTTAGCCTAATGAAGATCCTCTTTCTAGTATCCATGAAAAAAATTCTAATTTTTTGTAAATTTTTATTCTTTCTTCCAAGTGAATTTAGTTTTCAATGGTGAACACTCATTCTATTTGATGTATATTATGTTGAACTAATTCTATTATGGTTAAAGAGTTAACAATTCTATTAATTATTTATTTATCTTACTATTATATGTATAAAACAACAATCAATTGTACATAAATTAATGTGAATGGAAAAGTGACATCATATAATAACAACTCAATTTCCACCATAGTTTAAATGTGTTTGATATGGTTTTATTTAAGAAAAATTATTATGAAAGCACATATAATTTACATCTTGAACACTAGTGATATTCTTGTTGAATTCACTTTATAATATTTCCATTTGTGTACCCATATGTTTGCAAATATAACATTAAATCCAAATAATTATGATGAAATATTTTACATAAAGATAGAGGGTCTAAGTGTTTGTGGGACTATAACATATAAATTTTAAATGTATTCCATATTTCTAATTGTTTTTATTGTTATTATTATTTTAGTTTTAAATACTTATATCTAATTAATGAGGATGCTTGTATTATTTCATTTATCACATGCATATACAATAGTGATTTTATTTATTTATATTTTCATAATTAGTACTTCCAACATGTAGTTCAAAATTTTCAATGGGTAGAGTGACAATAACATATTTTTAATTATTTTTCATAGATTTTCTTAGCCATTTTTATATTATCAGTAATATATAAAAGGTTGGGTGATACATGAACTAGGGAAATATTCTTTACATTCACAGTAATTTATGTAGCTACACTAAATATCTGAAGAGGGCCCATTTTTTAGTAGTGTTCATTTCTCAATAATTAAACATCAATACTAATATGTGCATACCGTTAAATGAACATAAAACTCACATATTATATTCAATACAATACATGAGAAAAAAATTTCATAGACAATCGTGAAAGGGAATGAATAACACTCCAAAAAATGAAGACCATAAAAAAGTTAATAATTCCATGGGGATAACTAACATTATGATGGCTTGTGAATATATTGTATAAACTTGTATGCTAGATAAGGCACCTCTTCACAGTAAAATAAGAGAGATTAAAAGAAAATGTAATCTATCTAGTATGATCATTTTTCATGGATACGCCTTTATAAATTGATTAGTGAAGGTCAAATGTCTCCCACAAAAAGAGATATATGTATATCTAGTCCCTATAATCCATGGGATATTCCAAATAAAATTGGAAGTGGATCTATAAAAATGGGAAGAAAACATCCTCTAATCACACAATGTAAAAGAGTATTTGAAAATAGAATGTTTCTTCACCTCTAGGTGCTTGAGATAACTTCTCATAACCAAAATGATTCTGCATGTCTTCACAAGTTTACTATAACTCCAACCATTGGTTGGATAGCTATTTTAATAGAAGGATTACATCTCTTTCTGTGTGATAAAATCTTCTCTCATGTTTTAGATATAATTAAAGTATGGCAATCACAAGTTTGAAAAGGCCCAAGGCACCATATACACTTGTTTAAATTGCTTGAAAATATTTATTATTTCTACCAAAGGATTAAACATTTTCTTGTAAATTTTTATTATTTCTCTTATTAAAATTGACATGCATGGTTGTAAAACTCAACTTCCATGTATTATTGATAACCTTAATTTGAAAACTTGCTTCCCTTACATGACAAAAATAAGGAGGATAGGGGAAATGTGAGAAATATATTATTTCTTAAAGATAAATGAAGGGTGTAACAAACTCTCATATTATAGCATTTCAAACTCCATTACTATCTATAGTAATCTTGATTAGAAGGATCGTGAATGGGGAATGCAACATTTCCTCTCTGCAACTTCCTAATTCTACAAGTCAAATCTGATCACTTCAATTCTACCTTCATTATTTTATATCCAACCATTACTATTCTCATAATTTCCTTGCAAATTATTGTATATAATATCCAAAAAAATATTTATACCAATATAATTTAGGACCTACACTATTTTTCCTAAACTTGTATGTATGAAATGAGTGATTTAGATTTGTTGCATAACATTCTTTTTATATACCCCAAAACATAATATTATATCCCTAATTGCATCATAATTCACTTTGATTAGAAATAATTTGGGCTTTATTCTCTTCTAAATCTAGTGCTAGTGATGTCCACTTGTCCTCATCAATAAACTTCCAATTATACTTATTGTCATAAACAATTAAAAAGTGAAATATAGGTAGCAAGTGTAAATGTTTAAGAGTAGACTTGGAAAAAATATTCAAATGGCATATGCCTATGAAAAAACCTTGTTCAAGACGATGGAAAAATGGAGAACCTATATTAAATGCAAGTCATATGTGAGATCATGGATAGTCCTAATCCCTATCCTCACTATATTTTATTAGGATGCATTTATCTTGCACCCATTATGTGCAACCCCACCAAATTCCCATACTTAACCATAAATGTACATGTCTTATAATTATCAACACTATTTTCATGCCTTTAAAACATATCAAGTGTATTTCTTTAACTAAACATGGTAGCTTTCATTATATGTCCCATAAGATCAAAGAAAAATCCAACAACCCTATCATTTGTTGCACATTTACTATTTTGCACAATTCCACCTACATCTCTTCTTAGATAACAACTGGAAACAACCTTGTCAAGGATATAATATTTTTCATTTGATCCCCTTACATTTGCATTAAAATTCCTTGTGCATAACCATAACTCCCATTTTGTGCATACGCAACCACCATCATATTCCATATAATGATATCATTGGGAGTAATTTTCTCAACCAATTTTCCTTGCATCAAATATTTTACCCCAATATAACTAAATTTCCATAAAAACATCACCCATTAATATCTCAAAATCATATTCATGTTCAATTACATAAAATATCATGCATAGTTACAGAGAGTCCAACTGAGAGGTGAATTAGTTGTCACATTATTTAAAACTTATTTAACCTTATTAACCTTGAATATTAGATTTGATAAATAATAGTGGAAGCATGAATCAATAAAACATCATAAACACACATAACACAAATTTTGTTTTATGTGGAAACCTTGTTAGGGGGAAAACCACAATGGAGGTTAATCCACAAGTTATACCCTATTAAAATTATAAGGAAAATGAATAATGAATGCACATGCATTCAAGAAAACTTCCTAGAGCTCACTACTCAGAGAAGACACACTGTCTTACATAAAACTTTCAAATTAAATCCATCTAAAGAGGTTGAACTAGTAAATTAGCTTCTTCAAAAGCCTGATGACAATTCTGGTTAGGCACAAAAACACTTCTTCACACTTTTCTCAAACTTCTTCAAACTCTAATCTTCAATCAAATGATATAATATTTATTCACACATAACACTTGTACAACTCACATTACACACACACACACTCTTCAAAATGAAGAAACAATTTCTCTTATATATCCGCTTCATGGAATTACATCAACAAATTTGTTGGAAAAAAATAAAAGAATAAATGAATACAAACTATTGGCCTAATTCATGAAAAAATCTCAATGCGTACCAACTAAAGTTGGTCACAACATAATGAAAACCTAAAAAAAATGATTGAATGTTCCAAACATTCAAAAATTAATCCACAAGGATCCACAACACACTACAACCACCATGTCAACCAAGAACATGAAAACCCAAACACACAAAGGAAAAATATCTGATCACGATCACACCAATCAATGCAAACGTGCAATAAATATAAAGTATGATATAGAAACATCAATGAACATTGTAGGAGCATACACAAAAACTCAAATTTCTAGAATTACCTTCTCTTCTTCTAGAAACACTAGTTTCATTAACAAAATAACTGCAGGAACACATAAACTCACAACTTTTTCAAATCTTGATGCACACCTCTAAAAATTATGGAGGATGAACTAGATAAGTTCAAAAACAAACCCTTGAAAGTGCAAATTTTGAATACCAACGTACTGAAATTTCAACCACACTGAAATTCACAACTTCATAGACAACCTTCAACATATTTATTATAATTTTCTCAATATCATCGACATATACAACCTTCTAGATATTAATTATAATAATTTTGACATCAATGACAACCACATATCAAAAACACAACCTCAACATCCAAAAATCTCCCCCTTTGGAATTTATGACAACGCATGATGTGAAAAATACCATCAACACAAGTAACTCTTCTCCAATAGTCTCCCCCTTAGATATTGTACTTCTCCCTTTTTCTTTTTATCTCTACAAGTATTACTCTTCTCCTCAAATTTTTTCACATTACTCTTCTCCCATTTGACATCAATGAAAAAGGTACACAAGCTTTGAACCAGATATTTGAATCATTTGACTACTCCTCTTGAGTAGCAACCACCACAACATCAGTCTAAAACAATATATGACTGTAAATGCTCGGACTGATGCAAAGACTTGCATCTTAGTCCTGATTAGGAGGGGAAATCACCCCTAACTTCCCTATGAGATACTAAAAATTATCCTTAGGTTATGGCCTAGTGAAGATATCTGTAATATATTCCTTAGTAGGCACATACTCCAGTCTAACTTCTTTATCACTCAGTTTGTCTCTCAAAAAGTGATATTTGATAAATATATGTTTTGTCTTTGAATGTAGCACTGAATTCTTGGAAATTTTTATTGCACTTGAATTATCACAAAATATAACAATAGACTCATCATACTCAATTATAATATCTCTTAGCATTTGCTTCATCCATATTACTTGAGTACAATTGTTTGTATTAGCAATATATTCTTCCTTAGAAATAGATAAGGAAATGAAATTTTTCTTTTTACTTAACCAAGACACCAACTTCTTCCCCAAAAGGAAGGCACCACCACTACTACTTTTCCTATCATCCACATCTCCTACCCTATTTGCATCAGTAAAGGTAGTAAATGTAATATCATAATATTTACGATACCAAAGACCAAAGTCAACTATCCCTTTCAACTATCTAAATATTCTCTTCACAACAGTCACATGAGATTCATTCGGATCAGCTTGATATCTAGCAATCATACATTCAAAATTCATGATGTCTAGTCTAGTCTAAATCAAATAAATTAATCCACCGATCATTGACTTGTATCTTGTTTGATTTTCCTTACGAGAATCATCATTATGTGTTAACTTGCATCCAATTACCATGGGTGTACCAACAAGCTTTTAGTCTTCCCTGCCAAACTTTTTTAGTAACTCTCTTACATATTTGGACTGAGATATAAAGATTCCATTATCTTACTAAGTAATTTGAAATACCAAAAATAATTTCAGCTCTCCAATCATTGACATCTCAAACTCACTTTTCATTTCATCAGCAAACTTCATACATAAGTCATCATTACCTTCAAAAATGATGTTATCAACAAAGATTTCAATAATCAACTCTTTATTATGATCCATCTTAAAATATAGATTATTGTTAATAGTACCTTTATTGAATCCAAGCTTCATAAAGTATTTATCTAGTCTAGCATATCAAGCTCTATGGGACTGATTGAGTCCATACAGTTCTTTCTTCAACTAGAAAACCATATATTCATTATCAGTCAGTTGAAATCCATCTGGTTGCTCAACATACACTTCTTCTTCTAGCTCACCATTTATAAATGTCGACTTTACATCCATTTGATAAAATTTGTAGTTCTTAAAAGTAGCATAAGAAAGAAAAAATATTACAACTTCAATTCTAGCAATAGGGGCAAAGGTTTATTCAAAATCAATACCTTCCATCTGTGAGCACCCTTTAGATACCAATCTTGCTTTATTCCTAACCACTTCACCTTGTTCATTCAGCTTATTCTGAAAGAGCCATTTGGTTCCAATCAGATTTTTATCCTGAGGTCTAGGAACAAGAATCCATGTATCATTTTTCTTTATATGAATTAGTTCTTCCTTCATTCCTTTCATCTAATATTCATCTTTACATGCTTCATTGCCATTGTTGGGCCCAGTCTTGGAAATCAAACAATATTCTTCTACAATTCTTCTTCTAGTTTGCACACCTTTGTTCTTATCTCTTATATTACGATCTTTAGAATGATTTATCTTTACATACCTCGAAACTTTGGGATTCTATCAAACTTCTAGTTCTTATGTTCTTTCTTCTACACTTCCACTAGCTTCTCCATGTCTAGAGTCTCTTGATTCACCGAAATAATTTGAAATTGATGTTGTGTTTGAGCATTCTTTCCTTTATCAGTACTATCATGTTGGTCATCTGAATCATATCCATAGTACCTGAATGATCTAGGAGTGTCCTCATCAACTTTGACATTTTCACTTTCAACCATTTTCCTTAATCTATTATTATAGCATTGGTAGGCCTTGCTTTTAGTAGAGTAACCCAAAAATATTCCTTCATCACTCCTAACATCAAAATTTCCTATATCTTCATCTCTCTTGATATAACATCTACTTCCAAATATTTTGAAATATTTGACAGTAGGCTTATCACCAAAGCACAACTCAAAAGGAGTCTTACTAGAATTACCATTGACATTTACTCGGTTAATTATATATACAACAGTACTTACAACTTCTCTCCAATAGATATGAGGAACATTACCTTCCAGCATCATAGTTCTAGAAACATCTAGAATTTTTTTGTTCTTTCTCTCTACAAGTATGTTATGTTGAGGAGTCTGGGGAGTAGATAATTGTCTTTTGATTCCATGCTCTTCATAGAAAGAATTGAACTCTCGAGAAGTGAACTCACCACCTCTATCAGACCTTAAGCATTTAATCTTCAAACCTGTCTCATTCTCAACCATAGCTTTGAAAATTTTAAACTTTTATAATGCTTTATGTTTTTCTCTCAAGAAATAAACCCATATCATCCTAGAGTAATCATTAATAATTAACATAAAGTACCTTTCTCCTTGTAGAATCTGATTCTAGAGGGACCACATAGATCAATATGCACTAGCTCCAGTACTCCATTAGAATGATGTTGTTTCCTCTGAAAATAAACTCTAGTCTAATTTCCCATATGAAATTCCTTGCATATGGTATTATTAGGCTTCACTAGCTTAGGAAGATCTCTAACTGCTTGAGAGGAGCTTACTCTAATAATGTTATCAAAATTCACATGACACAACCTCTTATTCCATAACCATCTTGTTGGCCTCCTACAATGATCTTAATAACCAATCCTTTACAACCATGATTCGGAGATTGGACACATAACCTGAATAGCCATTTTAATGATCATGAAGGTGCATCTAAAATGTCAGCCCAAGGATGTGAACTTGAAATAGATCAACACACTATGCGCACTAGGAACTTCAAAGTAGTCATATTCATTCTAAAACTAAGAAAGATTCAATACTAAAAGTAAATTGCATGGAAAGGAACAAAGTAAATGTTGAACATCACTCAACAATTAAACTAAGCTGAACATGCATGATAGGAATGGAAATTTGAACAAAAAACAGGGAACTACTTTGTTTGCTTTAGCTGTAGGAATAGTCACATAATGGAATTCTAGTGGCTACAGGAAAAGTTAGTGCCAGATTCTGAACTAAGTACTATACATAAACTAATAAATAGTCTAACTAAACTAAATGATGGATTAATCACCAAGTGGCCCCCCTTGGATGAGTATCCTCTAAAACTAATGTAAACTCAAATTCTCAACACAAAACTTCATCTTATTTATTAAAAAATGCAATTACAAAAGAGTAGCATGTCTAGGAATGCTTTGTATAGGATCAAATACAACATCAAGAATCAACAACTCAGTAACCTTTGAACTCTTGAAGAAGGAGAAACCAAACCTTATTTATCCTACCAACTAAATATGGAAGTCAACTCCCACTAATTGGGAGGATGCCATTTAGGGAAAGTAGAGAAAAGAGTGGAAGGGTGGGTACACATGCAGGGAATTTGATCAAACATGCAAGTCCAACCATAGACTCAATGTTGTAGTAATTCCCATAACTGCTCAACATCATGAAAAATCAATGCAAGATGGTTAAATGTGGTTGACATGGGGAATCTCCATCGTCTTCTTTCAATTGACCTTCGAAAAATTCCTCTGCATGACTAGTTGGTGATTGCATTCCTCAAATTAGTATCCTCAAGTATGTCTACATGGAAATGTTAGTATGCATAATAATTGCACATCTATAACCACTTCAAAGAGCATTCATCAACCACATGCAAAATTAATATAGATAGTCCACATAATAAGCTAATATCATTAATACTGGAAGAAATGAAATTAAACCCAATGTCTATTGTTTGAGGGAAACTATATAGAAATATCAACATCTAATATCAAAGTCCATGTCAACTTTAAAATAAAAACTATAGATTCTAGCCAAATTTGGACCAAAAAATAGGCTCATCACTCCTTCAACTTAACATCTTGTTGGTCCTCCAACAAGGGAAGAACTCTTTTTTTGCTTAGTCAAAGCTCTTAAATTTGCAACTAATAGCTATCCAATATCAGTGTCTACTGAGTGTGAGTCAGGGTCCTAGTAGAATCCTCCCATTTTTTCAAGGATTTTCCATCGTTTTCTTTCTTCAACAATGTCATAATGGTAGAATCTAAAATTTGGAATAGGCCACAAGAGGATAGGTGGCTGAAAATTCAAGGGAAGACACTCTCAACCCTTTGTTCTCCCAAGATGAATGTAGCTTTCAATCCTCTTTATTGTTGCATGATAGTTCTGGATGGAATGGGTTCAACCTGATTCAGTTCAACAGTTAAAGTGTTCCATCTCTCTGATAGATATCTTTTAATGGTTTCCTCTTTTGTTGTTGTCTTTACCTAATATTCATTATAAACTGCCTCAATCCAAGGCATAATTTTGTTACCATAACTAGGCCTAAAAATAATTATGTTCCAATATCTTTAAATACCCTTGGGGTTTCTTAACCCTACACTAATGGCCAAAGGGATATTGGATTCCATCTTCCTATAAGAATTATATTTCTCTCCCCAGCTAATCTCATTTTGCACCCAAGACATGAATGCTCCTAGTTGGATATCTCCAACATACAACAATGGGTTCCAGTCTTGGTCTTGAGTTACAACAAAATTATGTAAATAAAACTTACATAAAAAATTCTCCATTTCAAGGGAGGCAATCCTATAAGCATTTAAAAATTCAATGGGGGTCTCAATTGAGGGATTAAAACCTGAGATGTGTCTTGATATTTGAAAAGAGGGATATTTTTCCTTCAGGTCCAAAGCATAAAATCTTGGAGGATTTCCACATTCTAAAATATATGGCACTAGGGTTGCAATGTTTCCCACCCTCTCTTTGAGAGAGGCAATATCCTCATTATTTTCTTCAATAATTTCATCCCTCTCTTGAATTTCATTTTTCAATCTTCGCTTTTCCTTTTTCCATTCTTCCTCTTGCCTTTGTATCTCTTCCCATAAATTTAAAATTGTTGTATGCATTGAAAAATCAAGAGGATTATGAATTCCTATCAGGTTTTTTGTCGATGGTTGCACCCCGTATCACACTATTTTCATAGATTCAAGCTATCTTACTAGCACAGGCTACAAAGTTATAATTTATTCTCCCACTTCTTGTTGCATGGCCTCTTGTTCGAGTTCATGTAGTTATTGCAGGAACTTTGGATTTTCCTCATGCTCTCAAATTTCAACTTCCTCTGCAATGGCAGCAAGATCCACTAGAGTCACTTTTCCTACCTCTTCAAATACATCCTTTTCTTTGACATTTTCCTACCCCAATGTCAATTGAATTTTCCTTCTCTAGTATTTTACCTTTTGCAATTCGAGATTATGATAAGGTCAATAATGAAAAAGACAAGGTAATAAAGGAGTTATGATTAAAAGGAATGGTGGTGGAAATTTAGTGTCACATCACAGATACGATTCATCCCTCATTTCAAATTTTAAATCAAATCATCTAGATTTGATGACACAAACAAGTCATGGAATGACATGTGGGAAATGTACCCGCATCTCTCCTTTGCCCCCAACCTAAATTTTGACATGTGTCCACACATGCGAGATGGCAATAGCGATTTGATAAGGGGGTATTAATATATGTGAACATCCATACTAATCATACAATGATTAAATTAATGCACTAAAAAGATAATTAAGAGAGAAATTAATGTGCACATACCTGAATTTGTGGAGGATATGTTACAAAGAGAATGGAAAAAGTACCATTTACCTTTTTAGGAAATAAATTAAGAAATCAAAAATGATGGAGTGAAATGAAGTGATGGAAGAGAGAGAAAGGTGGTATGGATAGGTGGATGGGTGAAGAAGTTTAATTCTACAAAAGTAGAAGTATTTATTATGACAATACACACCTTAATTAGCTAGAAGGAGGGACACTAGGTCCACTGCCTTCAGCTACAGGAAGCTTGGGTGTTGCAGGTTGCTTGAATTTATGTAGGAACTCTTCTTTGGAATTTGTCTTGTGATACAATCTGAGATGATCACCATTGACTATTAATTTGAATATGATAGGATCAATGATGGTGAGTTGAAAAGCTCCATTAGGAAAGACCTCAACAAATTCATATGGTCCTAGCAACCTTGTGTGTAATTTTTTTGCATTGTCTTGATATCGTGAGTCATAAAGCAATGCCCAGTCACATGGCTGAAATTTCTTCTCTTTCATAAAATTTTCATGCCATTTGATTCTTTGATTCTGCAAAACTTCAGCGTAGTACAATTTTTTCTTCCTCATCTCATGTAAAACAATTAGCTGCCTGATTCTTTCTTTTTTTGCCACAAAAATATTCATCTCTAAGTCTACTACAGTTCTAAGAGTTTTATGCTTTAATTCAATGGGCATCATAGTTGTATTCCCATATAGTAGCTCAAATGGAGTGAAGCCTTCAGTAGTTTTCCAAGTGGTTCTGTAGGCCCAAACTACTTCTGATAATCTATTTTCCCAATCCTTTCTATGAATAGCCATTGTTTTTGTTAGAATGACTTAAATTCTCTGTTGGTCACCTCAGCTTGTCCATTGGCCTAAGGATAATAAGGAGTATACTTTTTGTGCCTTATGTTATATTCATTGACTAGTGTTGTAACAAGTTTTGAGGTAAACTGAGCTCCTTTATTAGTTACAATTTCTCTTGGCACTCCATATCGTGTGAAAATTTCTTAATAAATAAATTTTGCAACTTTATTATCTCTTGCATGCTTCATAGCTTTGACCTCTACCCATTTAGTTACATAATTAGTACATACCAAGATATAAGACTTACTATTTGATGGGGGAGCAATAGGTCCCACAAAATCCAATCCCCACTTGTCAAAGGGAGTGACTACTACTTAGGCGTAGAGTGGCATCTCATCTGATTTGGTTGGTCGGCCCATTATTTGATACCTATCACATCTCCTTGTATATCTTCCTACATATTTGTGGAGTGTAGGCCAATAGTATCCTATGTTCCAACTCTTCATTGCTATCTTTTTGGCTACAAAATTCCCTCCATAGGGTTCATCATGGCATGCATGCAGAATCTCATATGTCTCATCTTCCCTCACACATCTTCTCATAACATGATCTCGTCCAATATAAAACAAGCATCCAACAATCCATGTAAAAGGAAAATATTTTTCAATGAGCACTATTTTCTCTTTTGGAGAGAAGTGAGGAGGAACTCTCCCTGTCACAAGGTAATTAGCTATGTTAGCATACCAGGGTGCATGCACACTAATGGAAAATAGATGCTCATTAAGAAAAGAGTAATCTATGGTCTATTTGTTGTTTGTTGTGGTCAGTCTTGAAAGAAAATTTGCAAAAACATTGGCATTCCCTAGTTTGTCCACAATGGTTATGTCAAATTATTGCATCAAAAATAACCATCTAGATAACTTTCCTAAGATAAAGGGTTTATTCATGAGATATATAATGGTTGCATGATCAATGTGCACAAATATTTGGTAGCCTGTTATATAGTGCATGAATTTTTTCAAGGCCTAGATTATTACCAACATTTTTTTTCTATTACTATATAATTGAATTCAGCTCCTTGTAAGCTTTTGCTGACAAAATAAAAGGAATTTTAAATGGAACCTTCTTTCTATCCTGATAATATCCTATATCATAGTCTGATGCATCAGTATGGATGTGAAAATTAATTTCCCAATTAGGTTCCTTAAGTACAGGAGCATGAGTCAAAGCTACCTTTAAATCATAAAATGTTGTGGCATAGTCTTCTGTCCACTAGAATTCAACATCTTTGGTTAAGAGTGTATACAAGGGTGTTGTTATTTTACTGAAGTCTTTGATGAAATTCTTGTAATATCCTGCATGTCCCAAGAAACTCCTAACATCCTTTTATTTTGTAGGTGTAGGAAGATTAGTAATTACCTCAGTTTTTGCAGGATCTACCTAAATTCCTTGGTGGGAAATGTGGTGGCAAAGAACTACACCTTCCTGCATCATCATGAAGCACTTCTCACTATTTAAAGAGAGATTTTGGTCTTCACATCTCTATAATACTTTCCTAGGATTCTTCAATGATTCATCAAAATTAGCACCATAGGTGGTAAAGTCATCCATATAGATTTCCATGCAGTCAAGAGAGATGTCTAAAAATATGCAATCTCCCAATTTGTTGTTGATATTCAAATATTTTCCTTTGGGCACTGTACTTGTGTAGTTAACTCTATCATATATTTTTCATGAATGCATGGTACCTTAAGTTCATACAGTAGAATTGTGTGGAACATAATTGTTGTTGCAAGAAGAGTGGTTGCAGGGAGTCTATAAAAAAAAATAGTGTTGTAGGAAGATCAAGTAAAGAATACATAAGTGTCTTCACAAGATCAATAGAACTAGACGCATGAGAGTGGGGCACCTCCTCTATCTCACAATGGTTCTAAATTATATTAGATAACACTTCATCTTCATTTTGAAGCTGTAGGAAAAGGCTTATACCTAACATCATAAGTTGCATCATAGATTTAGCTTCCTTGGCCTCTTCACCTACATGTTGCAATACAAGATTATCCTCACTATGGGATGGTTGAGCAAGAGGATAAAGAACAAGCTTTTTGGTGTTCCTTCCATCAGAAATGGTCATGTCACCTGGCTGGCATCCAATATAAGCATCTTTTGTTGCTAACCATGGCCTTCCAAGGATGATAGTATACCCTCTTAGTGTAGCTTTAGGAGAAAGAATTATGAAGGTGGTTCAATACTCCAAAGAATATAAAATCACCACAAGGTCCTCTATTATGCCATCAGACTTAATAGTGGAATTATCAACAAGCTACATGATAGTACGAGTGGATTGCATACTTACAATGTTTAGTTGTTGTAGGATGTCTTTATTCATCACATTTATTGTTGCACCCAAATCAATAAAAACATTATTTATGTGTATCCCATTTATAATAAGTTCAACCAAAAGACTACCTGGATCATTGTAGTTGGGGATAGCTACTTTTCCAAGCATGATGTCAGCCAACAATCCCACTACATGAATTGTAGTTGTGTCTTTATTTTTCCTACTTGGCTTCTTGAGGCATTCTTCTTTGATTTATTTTCCATATATACAAGCATCTTTTATGGCCTAGAATAGGGGTTTCTGGACACATATGCTTCAAATGGTCTAGAATGTCAAAAGTAGTGTCCACTTTTTCTTCCTTTTGTTTGGAAAATTCCAATCTCTAGCGGAATGGTGATTCTTGCGCCATCTGCTTGGTTGGAATTGGTTTAGGATTTTTAGGTGCACCAGGTTGAATGAGAAAATCCAAAGGTTCTTCTTCTCCCACAAGAAACTTAGTGATGATGGGTGTGGAAGGAGTTGACAAATTAGTTCTTGAATGTAAGCATATGTTACTTAAACTCATAGCATATGCAGGAAATCGATTTGGATCAGAAGAGTATACAAGCTACTGTTGTGGTTTATTATTTTGGTTAAGTGTGGGTTGAGTTGGTAACTGAGTGGGTTTAGGTGCAATTGGGCTGGGATTAGCATGGTGAAATGATAGTAGGTTGCTAGGGTTGAGAAGGTGGTTTCATGTAATTGGTTTTTTGATTTTTCCATTGTTGTCCACCTCTCCATTGGGATGCTTGTTGCCAGTTTCCTGGAGGTGGCTGCCAAGGTCCTTGAAAATGTTGCCAATTCCCCTAAGGTTGTTTCCATTGAGGTGAATCATTTTGATAATTGGTCCAAGAATTTGGAGGGTTACCCCAAGACTGTGGTGGATATCCTCCATAGTTGGATGGAAACAGGAGCTACCATTGGTTACTAGATGAATAGGAATTAAAATATGGCCCAACAAAAGATAGTAGATCTTGTGGCATACCTTGTCTTGGAGCTCATGACCCTTTTTGTGCAAAAAAGTATACTTGATCTTCCTTAGTCTAAATTGGTTTGAAATTAGGTGGAATCTATTTGTTTTCAATGTTAACTACCATCTTGCATTTGTAGTCCTTCTTCTTTTGTTTGCAATGAAGGAAATATTCTGTCAGCATTGCCTTTGCCTCCTCATGTTTCTTCTTGGCCTAGAGTGTATCTAGCTGAGTAGCTAGATTCTTTATGATATCCTTCTTGAAATCTTCCAGTAAGTTAGTAATCTTCATCCTTAAAACTCCATTCATGGATGACTTACCCATAAAGGATTGGTAAGCTCTCCCTTTCTTTGAGGCTTCCCTAGAATAGTTCTGGCATATCTTCTTGATATCCTCCCAAGGAGCTTGAGTGACATCTCCCCCTTCCATAAGGTCCAAGGAATTAGTGTAACTTTCATTAATTCCTCTCAAGAAAAGAAAATTCTATGAGTCTTCATTGAGTGTATGGTCTGGATATTTTTGCAAACAAAATAGAAACCTTGAAATGAAATTCTCTAGCCTTTCATCTTCCATTTTCTGCATTTTGAAAATGTCTCCTCCTCTCATATCACTGCCCCTACAATACTCTTTGTATTTCTAAAGGAACTTAGTCTTCATGTCCTACCAAGTATACATAATATCTCTACCAAGGCTCATAAACCATCTCAATGCAACTTATTTCAAAGTATTAGGAAATAGCTTAATCCTATGGGCATCAGTGGTATAGTCATAACTTCAAAAGACCGTATCAAACTCAAACAAGAATGTATCGGGATCTTCTATGAAAAGTCCATAGAAATTAGGAAGTATTGAAGTAGGGATATTTTTTAGGTTTTCTACTTCATTCTATTGAGCAATGGGAAAAGGAAAATCTGGTTGGTTATGCCTATTAGGCCTGTTTCTATTTGCATCAACCATGTATGCTTGATGAAGTTCCAAAGTAAAGGCTTCTTCAATTGGATTTTGATCTTCAAGGGAAACTTTAGAATTGGTTAAGTTAGGAAATGTATCAGCAAAGGGGTGTGATTCTTCTTCTACTTCATTTCTGGGTAGATTTGGAAGCTCCACTAGCTGAAATGGTTCTAGATTATTAGGAAGGAATCTCCCATAAGCATCTTTTCTTCTTCTATGCATGTGGTATTAGTCAACATCAACCAACTCACACAAAGAATTTGTGAAAGAATAGTGGATCATAACTTCCAAATACTAAGAGAAAACTCTAAAAAATACTACAATAGAAATAAAACTAGCAATGGCTTCAAAGCACTCCCTAGTTTGAAACCATCCTTGGCAATAACACCAAAAATTTTGGCCTCCTACAATGATCTTAATAACTAAGACTTTATAGTCATGATTCAGAGATTGGACATCTAACCTGAATAGCCATTTTAATAATCATCAAGGTGTATTTAAATTGTCAACCCAAGGACATAAACTTGAAATGGGTCAACATAGTATGTGCACTAGGAACTTCAAAGTAGTCATCTTCATTCTATAGCTAAGAATGATTCAATACTGAAAGTAAATTGCATGGAGAGAAATGAAGTAAATATTGAACATCACTCAATAATTAAAATAAGTTGAACATGCATGACATGAATGGAAATTTGAACAACAAACAGGGAACTACTCTGTCTGCTTTGACTATAGGAATAGTCACATAATGGAATTCTAATGGCTACAGGAACAGTCAATGCCAGATTTTGAACTAAGTACTAAATAGAAACTAATAAATAGTCTAACTAAACTAAAGGATTGATTACTCACCAAGTGGACCCCTTAGATGAGTATCCCCTAAAACTAATTTAAACTCAAATTCTCAACTCACAACTTCATCTTATTTATTCGTAAATGCAATTACAAAAGAGTAGCATGTCTGGGAATGCTTAGTATATGATCAGATACAATAGATCAATAATTATAAACTCGATAACCTTCTCAATCTCAAAGAAGGTGAATATTAACCTTATTTATCCTACCAACTAAATAGGGTAGTAAACTCCCACTAACTAGGAGGATGCCATTTAGGGAAAGCAGAGAAAAGAGTGGAAGAGTGACTACACATGCAAGGAATTCGGTCAGACACGCAAGTTCAATTGTATAATCAACACTGCAGTAATGCTTGTAACTGCTCAACGTCATGAAAGATCAATGCAAGGTAGTTACATGAAACTGACATGGGGAATCTCCACTGTCGCCCTTCAATTCACCTTCAAATGATTCCTCTGCATGACCAACTAGCGACTGCATTCCTCAAATTAGTATCCTCAAGTATGTCTACATGGAAATGTTAGTATGCATAATAATTTCACATCTATAACCACCTTAAAGAAAATTCATCAACCACATGAAAAATTAATATAGATAGTCCACATAATAAGCTAATGTCATTAAAACTGACATAAATCGAATTAAACCCAATGTTTATGGTTTGAGGGAAACTATATAGAAACATCAACATTTAATATCAAATTCCATGTCAACTTCAATAAATAAACTATAGATTCTACCCAAATTTGGAACAAAAACTAGGCTCATCACAACTTACATCAAATTTCACAATTAAACAACTTTGAATAGCAACACTGAGGTGAAATATGTTATCTCTTATCTTTGTATCTGAAGTGATTACATTTATAGAGATTCACAGTATCTTGCATTTACCATCTTTGAACTAAAGATTGTATCCCTTATCGACCATCTGCCCAACACTCTATAGATTGTGCTTCAATCCTTCTACATAAAGGAAATCATTAGTGTTGTATTTGCCACCAAGAGAAATAGTGCCTCTGCCAAAAATCACACTGACATTGTTGTCTTTGAATCTTACAACACCACCATCATATTTTTCCAATATTACAAAATTGTTTTTGTCACTAGTCGTATGATGTGAGCATTTGTTGTCAATCACCCACTCATCCTTTTCTTCAATTTTGGCTGCAAGATTTTTCTCAACATTCTTATCATTAGTAGATTTCGTGGACAATGGACAATTCTCCTTGATAGCAATGAATACCCATCCATCTTCATTTTCATTTTCTTTATTAGATTCATCACCAGTAACACCTTCTTCAACATAATAACATTTCTTTTGAAATCTAGGCTTGTCAAGTTTGGACCTAGGAATTATTTCAAGACAACTTGATGGAAAATGACCTATCTCATTGCAAGAGAAAAATTTAATAGGAAACTTTCCTTTATACTTACCTAATCCTCTAGCTTCTCATTTCACAATCAATGCTTCCAGCTCTTCTAACTCTCTTTGTTCATATTCAATTTGTTTCATCTCATCTTCATACTTGAATATCTTTCTGGACCTTTCTCCCAGATCATATCTCTATTGGTTTCTTCTGGATATAGTAGCTTTAAATGCAGATTTTGTTTTAGGGGTAGATTCACCAAATTCACTCAATTCAAAGGCAGAAATCTTACCAATTAACATATCTCTTGCCACATTTTTTACTACCTTGAGCTCTTCAATAACATGAGCTTTCATTTTGTAAGAAGTAGGCAACATGATGAGGGTGCAAACCCGAGACACAGAAATACATACACAAATCATAGAATCTTATTATATTCAAAATAATGAACTTCTTACATGCAGAGGATCTCAAATCCCCACGTTTTGCATTACATGCAAATTATAGAAAGAAACTATAGAAATTCCCCTTTTCACAATATACGATCTTCTTTCCCCAAAAACTACCCAAAAGAAACAGTAACTCGCCCATAAATAGCCCGTTTCTTTGTTTGGAGCCAAAAATGACATTCAAATTATGCACCAACTTCTGAAAGCCCTAACTTAAGATCTAACCATCGGATTTTCAATCATAATACCTTTTCGGAAATCTCTTGCGAAAATCAAGTGCTAGAAAGTGGGGACTAAAGGCTAACCACTTTCGTATTCCACCAATTTTTTGAGCCCATACGGAGCCTCTAAGTACCTCAAAATTAGCTTTGAAGATTTCATAAGGCAAAAAGCAAAAATTGAAACTTGAATAACTTTTGAACCGGGAATGATCTTGATTTGATTCTTTTTCCAAAGTGCTTATCTTTCTGTCCTAAAGCTTCCCGTAAATTTCTGTCATCTCACGCCTTCAAATTCAAACTTGCTAAAAATAGCAATTGAGCAGAAAAATAGTTCTGAAAGTTGGAAACTCTTCTTTGATGAAAAGGGTATCCAGAAATGCAAAAACATCAACAAAAAGGTAGAGATATTTTGGGTGATGCAAGATTTCCCTTACACCATTGGATGCTCCTGCATCACAACGATCTAAGAACTTTAGCTACAATCTCTTCTTCATCAAAGATTCCACTGACACATCTAATACCCATCACTAGTTCATTTACTTTTTGCATGAAAGAAATAATGTTTTCATCTTTGCTCATTTTCAAGTTTTCCCACTTTCCTTTCAGACTTTGTAGCTTAGCAACTTTAACTTGTGCATCTCCTTCATACAATATTTCTAGATTCTTCTAGATCTCATATGCTACTTTCAAACCCATCACATTTGTCATCTCTGAATCTATCAGAGCACTCAATAATTCTTCTATAGCCCTAATATTAGTTTCAACTTCTTTGATCTCATCAGGAGTAGAGGGACCATTATGAGGAATAACATATTTGTTCTTTGTAATCTTTTAGAAGGGGTCATCAATGTACTTAAAATGACACTCCATTCTAGCCTTCCATAGAGATTAGTTTGTTTCATCAAATCTAGGAATATCCTTCTTGTATGATTCCATCTCAGATCACACATCAGAAACACACATGACCAATTTTTTTTTGCGTGGAAACCCTGTTAGGGGAAAACCCACAGTGGAGGTTAATCCACAAGTTATACCTTGTTAAAAGTATAAGGAAAATGGATAAGGAATGCATATGCACTCAAGAACACTTCCTAGAGCTCATTGCTCAGATAAGACACACTGTCTTACATAAAACTTTCAGATTAACTCCATCTAAAGAGGTTGAACTAAGAAATTAGATTCTTCAAAATCCTGATGAAATTTTCGATTGGGCATAGAAACACTTCTTCACACTTCGCTAAAACTTCTTCACGCTCTACTCTACAATCAAATGATTTGATCTTTATTTGTACATAACACTTGTACCCTTTGAATTACACACACTCTTAAAAATGAAGAAGCAATCGCTCTTATATATCTGCTTCATGGAATTACGTCAACAACTTTGTCGGCCAAAAATAAAAGAATAAATGAATACAAAATATCTTCCCAATTTATGAACAAATCTCAATGCGTACCAACTAAAGTCAGTCACAACATAATGAAGACCTAAAACAACATCCTCGAATTTGCCAAACATTCAAAAATTAATCCACGAGGATCTGAAACATGCTACAACCACCATGTCAGCCAAGAACATGAAAACTGGAACACACAATGGAAAAATATTTGATCACGATCACACTAATCAATGTAGACATGAAAAAATGATAAAGTGAAATCTAGAAACATAAACAAACATCGTAAGAGCATATGCAACAACTCAAATTACCAGAAATACATTCTCTTCTTTTAGAAACACCAACTTCAGTAATAGATTAACTATAGGAACACATAAACTAACAACTTGCTCAAATCTTGATCCACGCCTTTGAAACTTCCAGAGGATGAACTAGATAGTCTCAACAACAAACCCTTTAAATTAAAAATTCTAAATAATAGCGTACTAAAATTTCCACCACACTAAACTTCATAGCTTCACAGACAACCTTCAACATATTTATTATAATTTTCTCAATATCCTCGACATATACAACCTTCAAAACATCAATGCTAATAGTTTTGACATCAATGACAACCACATATCCACAACACAATGACAACATCCAACAATACTTACCAATGTTAGCACATCTAGTCTCACATCCGGTCTCACCTCCATCATCCCTTGATTTGTTCAAATGAGATTCTTGAGACTTTTTAGAGGGGCCTTCTAATTCTGAGTAAACCATAAATAAGCAAAACATTATAGTAATAATCATATTTGAATCATTCCCACATTAAATTTGCATGAAGGTAAGGTATAAATTATATGTTGAGTGAATGGAAGATAGAATAATTACTTGATGAGATGCACAATGAAACCCATTTGAATCTGTATTTTGAAAATTCTTGAACACTTAGGTAAAATATAAATGCTATATTTTTTTCCCTTTAATGTTCCATAAAAATTGTCCTTCATCCTTCAAAATTCTATGCATAGAGAAAACATGCATTTTCATGCCTTCAACATACCATTTAACCTTATCATGAGACCAATGACCTAACTAGAAATAATAAAGATCAACAAGAATTGACCATTTTCAAATATAATTTATCTCTCTTATGAACATGAGGATCTAGATAAAACAATATTATTTTTTATGACTAACACCCAAAAGTGGCATAAGAATTTTACATTTGAGTAACATACAAAGGATACTCTTGAAATTTAAACTAAACTCCAAGATGGTTTTATCAAAATATTTACGATGTGGTGGTGAAAAAATATTTTCAAGTATTTTTACACTCTTATGATACTATCTATGTGAAAAATATAAAAATAAGTCAAGAGAAACCATGAAAATCATGTATACTAATATAATGACTTAGAATATTGTAGGATTTTAAAACACTATGATTTCTAACTTTCATTTCATAGTGTACCAAAAGCAGAAAGTGTTTTATAACATGTAGTGTCAATACATTGTGAATTGCATGTTAAAAATAGAACATGCTTATTGATCTTCAAGTTTCACAAATCGAGTTATAGATGATAACAAAAAATCCTTCATACAATAGATATTCATATATAAGATATTGGTATATTTTGGTTGTGTATAATTTTTACTATTATATGATCAAAGAATTGAATTTGGTAAGTCGACTAGTTTTGTTCAACTAGATAGAAACATAGCTTTCTTAATTATTGTATTTTTTCAATAGTGCTTATTGTTGGTTTGTTTTTATGATTTCCAACTGGTTTTTGAAATAATCTAAATACTAGCCAATTCTTATCCTTAAATATTTCAAGGGGTTGGCCAATGAACATGAGATTTATTTGACACTTTTCTCCTTTGTATTCTAGGCTTTGCAAAACTTACGAGGGTATTCCTATACAATATCTAATGAAATTACACATAATTTGTAATGAGGTATTGTTATAATAGTTTATGTTCTCTTAAAATGGCAAAGAATTTAAAATATAATTGATTTAATTGGCTAGATTCTTGGAAACTATTGCTTATTGGCTCTCAGAATGCAATTAAATATTGGGTACAAATTTTAAATAATTTTTTTGAAATCTTATATATCGATGTGTTACAGTATATTTCAAAATTTACAATCAACTGTTCTTAAAAATCACTGCATACATTCAAAACCCTCAAGATCTCTAATCTAGAAATTTAATCTACTACTTGAATATAATCTATATAAAAAATATTCATTTGATAAAATTTACAATGATGAAAATAAATGATCCTTGATTAGTTTGTATTCATAAGATAGATGAAGTATACAAATTAGGAAACGATTGACTATGAAATTGTCAAAATATTCTCATGTATTCAAAATTTGTAGTACTATACAAAAATGAAAATTGCATTTACAATTCCTCCTTGGAAAACCTAGACTAGACTAATACAAACTTAGAACATAATCCTTTTACTTACAAAATCCAAGATCCTTTTCAAAATGCCCTAAAGTCCTTTTTTTTTTTTAAAAGGAGCAACAAGCTTCAAGCCATAGAAAAATGTCACATTTTCATTTGACAATTTTATCCTAGGATTAAACAAAAAGGTTATAACCAACTAGAAAGAGACAAAAGGATGTAGTACTAGAGGAAAAAATAGATAGGATCCACTTAAGGAGACATTCTCTAACATACATGATGTAAAAAAAAAGAGAAGTCTCATGCACTTTATTAATTATACTTCTCCATCCAAACTAGAAAAATGTCCCTCTAAAGGCCAAGGATGTGCCAAAATTGATCATATGTGAAGCAAATGAGTAGAATATCCCCCATCAGTTCACTTATTTTTATCCTCAATTTTTTTTCTAAACTTATGTCCAATTTTACCAACTTATCAATAACAGTATTCATTTGTCTACATCTAAAATATCATATGCAACAATATAATTTAGAATGGGGGATAACACATTGATAAAATCAGTTCTCCATACTTTATATTCCTTTATTTTATGATATTTGGATATAATATTAGGAATACAACCACACATAAGATCATCAAAATCTTCTAAATTATTTTTGAAGGAAAGCTAAAATCTTTTATGAAGAACCATATTGTCCTCAATGGTTTCCAAAGTCTGAAAGATAATTTCTAACTCAATTGGATAATAAGGGTCAAAGTTTTCTCTCATCATCATCTTTTCAATCACATGCTTCCTTGGAACCCAAGTATCAATAAAAATTTGAAGTTTATTTTTCAAGGCAACATGAATAATGAGTATATTTGACTTCACTATATCCACTCCATACCTCCTCCAGATGGCTCAAAATGAACAACAATCTATGACAAAAAATATTGTTAACCATGTTTGAGAAATTTTTCTTTGTATCCTTCCTTACCTTTCCTTCTAACCATGTCCTATCATTCAACTCCCTCCTCAACTGATATATCTTTACATTCAAGGTACCTTTTCTTGGTCATATTTTTATTCACTCCTTACTAACACAGTGGTATCAATTCAGAAAAAACACTAATTTTCTCTTGTAACTAAACTTTTTGGCCTTTTACCTTATTCAAATGTTCATACAACTTCTCGACTTTGGATTTTATGTGTTAGAAATATGAAATAGATTGAATAACCCAAGGAAATTTTTAGGATAAAACCAAATTTATATAAAATCAGAATGTAAACTAGGACTTCGAGAGATTATGCAATGCCAATTTGACAATATTACATTAAGAGATTCAAAGATGAAAACACAAGCTAGGTAGTGATTTTATGTAGAACTAATGAGAGGAGGTAGATGGAAAATCCAACCAGTAGGAATTAATCACCAAAAGTGGAGGATGCCACCAAAAGTGGAAATGGACCACAAAAAGTGGAAAGTGTTTCAGCCTTTAAGGAAGGGGACACGACATCACTTATGTCCCAGTAAGAAACCCACTTTATTATCCTAAGAAAGCTTAAAAAAAATGTAAGAAAAACCTAGGACTAAGGGAAAATAAAAGCATACACCAACACCCCCTTAAATGAAGGAACTTTCTTTCAGTGAAGGGTTTGGTGAAAATCTATAAATTTTAATCCAATGTTGGATAGTACTTGAGATCAATGGTATTTGAATGAATCAACTCCTGAATGTAGTGCATACAAATCTCAATGTGATTGGTCTATTGATGATGGACCATATTGTGAGAGATTTGGATCACACTTTGGTTGTCACAATAGACGACTGTGGGCTTTCAAAAGGGAATGGAAAAATCAATGGGAATGTTCTAAATATCTATGGCCTTAGTAGTAGCACTATCCGCTCCTCAATACTAAGCCTCTATAGATGAAATAGCAATAGAAAACTAATTCTTTCTCGACAAAAAACTAGATGAACACCAATGAAGAAGAAATAATCAGAATTAAACTTGTGATCCTTAGAATCTCCTACCCAATCTGAATCATTGCGTCCCACTAAGTAAAACTCCATGCCTTACACACAATGAGTCCCATAATTATGAGTACCCTTGATGTAGTGAATAATCTACTTAGCTACTTTCTAGTGCAGCTCATGTGGCTTCTGCATGAATGGAGAGACCATGCATATTGTATATAAAATGTTGGGCTTCATATTTGTCAAATAGATGACACTAGAAAAAATTTGTCGATACAAAGTTCCATCAACCAAGGGTGAAGAACACTTAGCCTCAAGTTTGACCCTTGACAAGAATGGAGTCAGTGTAGGCTTACAATATTCCATTTTAAACCTCTAGAGCATATGATGTGCGTACTTAGACTATGCAAGAGTGATACTTGAGAAAGACTAAGTGATCTCAATACTGAAAAAGTAGTCCAAAAAGTCCAAGTTAGACATCAAAAGATGATCATGAAGGGTGCTTTTCACTATCTGAATGGTGGATGAGTGACTTCCTAATATCAACAAGTCATCAACATAGAGAACTAGGATGGTGTGAATATCATCCTACTATAATATATAGAAATTAGGATCAAAATGGTATGAATTGAAACCCACTTTAAGAAGGAAGGAGTGCATCTTGCCACATTAATCATAAGGGGCCTATTTGATACCATAGAGAGACTTTCGAAGATGAAACACAACTTAAGGATCCTGAACAAACCCCTCTGGCTTCTCCATGTATATCTCCTCCTGAAGATCACTATGAAAAAAATCACTCTTAACTTCCATCTAATGAACATCCCATCTATGTGTGTAGCTATAGCACAAACAAGTTATATGCAATTCATTTTTTTGACTAGTGAAAAATTCCTAGAGTAATCAATCCCTAAAACATGGGAGAATACTTTGGCAACCAAGAAATCCTTATGCTTGTCAACTGGCCCATTTTATACATATTTTGTTTAATAGAACCACTTGTATCGAACAAGTTTTCTTCCCTTAGAAAGTGGGACAAGATACCAAGTGTGGTTCCTCTCCAAGGAATTGAACTCTTCCTACATGGTTGTATTCCACTCGAGGACACATGAAGCTTCCTAAAAAATTTGTAGATTAGAAGTTGAGGCAAGGAATACATGTGGATCATGCTAAAACTTGTATCCTATTATTTTTTTATTTGAATAATCCCATATTCAATCACCCGCTGACTACAAATTTTGATGAGCCCAAAGAGGCCCTATAGATGTAGGAGAAGAATCATGAGGAGAATCATCATTCTCTAAAGATGAACTATGTGCATCCTCATGATCACTATCACCATATGAAGTGGAGGAAGTAGACTCCTCATCATGATCTAGAGGATTATGATCCTTTGAATAACTATCATCATGATACAAGTACTCCAAATTGATGGTGGTAGGAGAAGTTTCAAGAGAAGGACTAGAAGAAATCTCCTCAAATTGAATACTCCTCTCAATGAAAAACTCATATGTGGTAGGTTTAAGAAGTAGGTGTAGCCTTTGAAATCATCTAGGTAACTAACCAATATACAAAGCTTTCTCTATGGATCCATAGCCTTACATTTATCTATGGGAATGTGGGCCCATACACTAGAGACAAACACTTGAAAGTGCTTAATTGATGGTTTTCAACTAGTCCAAGCTTGAAAAGGCATTAACCCCTTCACAACTTTGTGGATAATATGGTTTTGGATAAAAACGCATAGTTAGTGGCTTATGCCTAGAAAGGTGGTGCCAAAGTCTTGTAGTGAATAGTCCCATCACATGAAATTTGTTGAATGGGTCAGAGTCGATGAATTGGTTGAGAAGGACCTCCTCTTCTGGTGTCTGATCACTTGTGTCTTCTTCGTCTTCCAAAATCTCTACACAATATCTCTCCCTTTGTGAGAAAGAGGTATGTGTTGCTTCAAATCATAGGCCTACATTGTTCTCTATGTGTTTTTGATTCAAAGATTTAGACAATATTTTCATCTTCACCCCGTGCTTGGTCCTTAATATCAGGTGGGAGCAATCGAGCACCGAATATCTACCAAGCTTTACAATGAAATCTATTGAAATATACATCCCAAATACTAGGGGAATGTCTATCACCACTATTTCTTATGTGACCATTTGGCTTTGGCATGAGAAGAGGGTTAAAGACATATATTTAATGTGACCAACGGTCAGAACCTTCTTCCCAACCAATTGCATTATTCCCCTCTCAAGGGGCTTATACTTAAGTTTCAGAGCATCGACCACTTGCTTTGGCATGGCCATTGTAATAGATCCCGAATTAATCCTATTATTATGTAAAATATTATCTCCCGCAAGAAGTGTTAAAAATAATGGCATGGAATTTGGATTGCTTACATCTTTCTCTTTTGCATTGTCCACATCATTCACATAAGGTGCAACTTTCAAAGATTGAGGTTCTGATGCGGGTTCTTTATTTTTATCTTGATCACATAATGGAGTCACATCCATTCACAATATTTGTTCTTCCTTCCTTAATTCTTCCCAAAGCAATGTCTTTTGTTTGAGAATGGATATGACATCCCATAGAGATATGTTAGTAGGTGTAGACATGGAAAACGTACAATTTGATCCAACACATTTTATCCTGATTAACTAACAACATTTCTTCCTAAATCACACTCTCAACTTCTCATCACCTTCTATCTCTTAATTATATAAATCATTATTTATTTAATTAGGTCTTTCTCCTTTGTTGATTAAATTAATCAATTTTATTTAATTAACCCTAAAATCCTTTTTAATTAAATAAATCATTTTATTTGATTAAATCCCTAAAGTCTTCTTGTTAAATTAAATAAATTAAAACCTTATTTGATTTAATCTAACATTATCCCACTTAGTTAAATAAATCAAATAATTTATTTAATTTGCCATTTCCTCTCAATTTTGATTTAAATCAACTCATAAATTTGAGTCAAAATTGTCAAATCATCTACTCCCTTGTTAAATTAATCAAATCTTGATTAATTTAATCCCTATCACTAAAATCCTCTAGAGAATGCAACTTGCACAATAATCCAACATGGAATAAAGGAGGAATATTCCCTCAAGTTTGAATTTAAAAATCTAAGTGGATGGTTACTTCCAACAAAGCATTCAATTCTCATACATGTACTTGTGCATTAATCCAAGTTACATTTATTTCATTCCTTTTTCCCTCTCACATGTCATTTCCCCAATTTCAAATTCCACCTAATTGCATTTATTGCCACTTTGGCCAAAATGTACACAACCTTCAACCATTCACATCTTGACAAGTGGCACTTGGCCATTGGATGTTGAATGATCCCACATTGGTAAATTTCACTCTCTTCTACATTTTGAAAATCTATAAATGAAAGGTTCTTCCTCTCATTCAACATCCACAATCTCATGCAAAGTTACTCTCTCCACATTGAGAGCTTATTTTTCCCAATTCTCTTCAAGTAATCATAATTTTCACAATATCATAGCTAGGTTATGCCAAAATATCATCAAGGAGATTCAAATATCCACACATAATCAAAATTGCAACTAAGGATTTGAGAAAGGGCCAATTTCGACACATCAACTAGCACCAATTCCCCCATAAGGTCAATAGTTTGCTTAGCTTAGATAGATTAAATTTGGTTTATTGCATTATTCTTCATTTTCCTTTCTATCTAAGTTTTGTAAATGGATTTCATGGGGAATCCTTGTTTCACTTTCATATTGATCTAATAATGTGTTTTTTTGTTGTATTTGTGCAAGTATCAAACTAGGGTTCACATTTTGGTGCTAGAAGTGGGACTAATTTCAAGAATTTCATCACATTTTTCAGAAATTATGTGCTTTTTTAACATTTTTTGTGCACATAGGAAATTGTGCCATTGATAGCTTGCATGGTGCTATATTGCACCACTTTTAGAGGCATGATGCAATATTGCATGAGACATTTCTTAAACTATGTTGCACTCGTGTTCCTACTCAAAATATTCAAAATTTTAAACTTGAATGCAGATTTTTGAGTTGCAAACTACATCGCCTGGTTAAACTTCACCGCAATCGCGCTCTCTATTTCCTCTAGATTGTCACACTTAGTCAAGGTGTGGCACTATATTATGCCACTAAGTTTCCAAACTGTGCCACATATGTGAACTACGTCGCGGGCCGACATGAAGAAATTTAAATCTGGTTTTTTTTTAGATTTTTGATTTCTTGACTTGTTTACTGCCCTTGCATCTTCTAGTTTTGATTATTTTGTAGGTAAAAGAAAGAAAGGAATAAAAATTGAATATTCCATTGGGACATCAACCTCATCCTATACAAAGTGTTTTTGAACACTCTAGTGTTTTTTAACACTTTTTAGAGAGTTTTGAATCTCCTTTAAAAAGAATTTGTTATCGTCTATGCCTTAGGAAACAATAAGTTTTCTTTTTGGGCTCTAAAATGAAAAACACAAATTTCCTTTTAAAGTTTGCAAAAGGATTAAAAAGAACCTTAGACATAATCTACTAGTTTTGGTTGAGGTGTAACAATTGAACAAAAAAAACTTCACATTTGATTTAGTGCTTTAAAAAGAATTCATTTTGCTTTGAGGGTTTAAAATGAACAAGTGCTATTTTGTTTTGTACTTATTTATTCAAGATAATATCATCAAAAGGGTGTATTCACTTCTCTCGCACCTCACGCCGATCTTGAGAATGAAAATTTATTTTGGTGATCTTAAGTTGAATAAAATAATTGCCTCCATATTTCATTTTGGAATTAAAATTGAACCAATCATGCGAGTGTGAGTGTGGTATAGTGCGAGTGTTCTCCCTTCATTTTTTAACAAAAGTCGATTGAACTATGGGATATGCGTTTTCTATTTTGTTTATCTTAGAAGGCCTGCCTTGTGGGAAAAAGTAATCACCTAAGGGAACGACCCAACTAGGAACATGCTAAAGCCAAGTGACTTCCAACTGGTATATAAGTGTGGATTCTCGAGGAAAGTTAGAGAATCGCGATGATTATTTTGATGAGAAGGGAATCAATGGTCTCTCACCTCATGGATAGTCCCCAAAAAATGGAATTCCCACATAAAAACCCTTGTTTAGAAAAGGCCAAATATCCTATCTATTTGTTGGTGCAAAAGGTCATGTCCTTTGAAGCCGCCCAATGTTATACATGTGGTTTTGTTGTAGAGATGAAAAGTATGCCATGGGAGATTCATGGTGCTGATGCTTGATTGACCCGAGAAGTGAGTGCACTATAAGGGGGAGCTTGTGTGGTCAAGTATCTAATCATCCACACTGAATATGCACAGCTGGAACCCAACAAATATTATTTTTTCAGCCTAATAATTGTGTATGTTCTTGAAATCAAAACACCTTGCTTGATTCTAAGACTTTGAGAAATGAACATTCACAATAACTTCAAAATTTCAAACCCTTTGGAGGAAAAAAATACTATTGATGAATCCAAGTTCTCTTGCTTTCCCTAGGGATTCCATCCTTATAGGTTTCTAAGTACTTGGGTTTAATCATCATTTTTTTCCATTAAAGTTAACCTAGAAAATATGCTCTTGAGACCTTGATTTTCACATAATGGACCTTGTGGAATGAAAAGGGATTAAGACATAAACATTTAGTTTGAAATCATAAATCAAGAAAGTTATTTTGGTAAAAAGAACTCATCAATAAAACATGAAGACAAATTAGGCCTCACATGTGTTGTCTCAAATGATCTCCCGAAAAGTCAAAATCCAAAAACCAAAGTTCAAGAAGCTTAGTTTGAAAGCTTGTGAGGAGAATTTTGAAATGATTTTCAAAGTTAGAGAAAGCTTGGTGTATAATTTCTACAAGAAGGCTCCAAAGAACAACCTAAGTTTGTATGAGTTCTATTTTCAATAGAATCCAAATCTTTTCCAAAGGTTTTCTTTTCTCACATAGGAAGTAAGGCATGTTCTTCAATACTGAGATCTAGTAAATAAAGAGTCTTGTCTAGGTCAAATTCTAGGATCAAAATCTCCACTCTCATCCATCTCTCCATCATTCAAATTCATTTCACAAACAAAATTTTGAGAACTTTTAAACATCATTTATGCTAAACTTAAAGGGAAAATCAACATCACTTTGTTTGACTTAATACACCTAGTCAACTTATCAATCCTCTTGAACAAATTTACCTCTAGGATAAGGAAAATTCCTAAGGTCTACTAGTTCATGATCACTTTGATTGGATTAATACACTTAGAAAATTCATTCTCTTGTGCGATTTTTTCCTAGGATAACACAACATCCTAGGATTTACAAGTCCACCACCATCTTGTTTGGCTTAACACATCTAGTCAAACTATCGAAATCAAATCAATTCAAGCCTTGAAAATTTTAGCATCACCCATAAAATTTCTTCAAAAGTTTCACTCATTCACCTCATCCATTTATCTCATCCCTATCACCACCCCTTTTTGATCCTTGGACTCTCCTAGTTCTTCTCCTCTTTTGGGCCTAAAGATTAAGATCAAACAATCCCTATTTTATGATCCAAACAAGATAACAACATAAGAGGAACACAAAAAACACCAAAGAAAATATACTTCAAGTGACTTAAGTCAAGAAACCACCGAAGTAAACCTTGTGGGATCAAGAAATCCCCAAAACATCACTTCTCTACCATCCCAAAATCATAAAGAGGAAGGCTATGAAGAGGAAATCATCAAGGAAGACTTGGGAATGACACAAAAAGAAATAACTGAAATGATTCAAAATATAGAGAATCAAAGAATTGTCAATATCATGCTTAAACTTAATCCTTCTCTATACATACACATGTTAATGGAAGGAGGGATCCAATTATCTTCTGACCTTAACATAAGTACCAATATGGAAAGGCCTCTTGCAACCATATCCCCAATTCAATTCCAAACATCAATCAATAAATTCCCCAAACCATATCGACAATCACATCAACCTCACCAATTGTTAGGAAAGGAAGTGCCATGTTTTGTGATTACAAAAACATCACCTTGTAAACAAAAAAGAGGTAAATATCAACACCACACCGAATAACTCCATCCTAGCGAATCCATCACACCTGTATGTTCCACTCAATTTTCATAATGATATGGATTCATCCTCATTCCATGCAATGCTAATCTATCCACTAAATATACAAACTTCTCTATCGCAAGGAGAAGGTGGTTTGTTCAGAACACCAAGAGTTATTGACCCATTCTCATCATCAATCTTCCAAGGGAACATACCATCATTCCCTCCATTACCGCTCACATCCATATCAACTTCTAGGTTGGGTCTTCCCCCCTACCCACCTCTAGTTTCTCAAATCAAGGCAATCTGAGTATCACATCGAATCCTCTCCTTTTTTCCAACAACATCACAAAAAAAGGTAGCAACAATTCAAGCCACCACAGTCAATACATCAGCCGATCCTCAAATCCCTCAAAACATACCTTTTCAAGGACTAATCATCTCAACCACACCACCAACAACCCAAGTCCTGAATACCAACACAACCTCTCCACCCACCACCAATGCCACTGAAAGATAACATAATGAATTCATTCATCACCATGATTCAGGCCATCCAAAAATCCAACCATCAAAGAGTACTTCAAAAAAACCAATAAGTTTCACAACAAGTTGATCAGTAAGTGCAAGAACAACTAGCTGCACAATAAGCTGGTTAGCAAGCGCAAGCACAACTAGTTGCCCAACAAGCTACACAAGTTGCACAAGCCCAATAGACCGCACAAGTCATGCAAGGAGCACAATAAGCACAAGCTCAAGCTCAAGCCCAACACTAAGCTCAACAGGCGCAAGCACAATACCAAGCATAACTGCAAACAATTCATCAACAAGAATACCAAACAAGCCCTGCAATATTTTTAGGAAGAACAACAATCGAAACAACAATATTTGTTGGCACAACAACAACTAGACCAAAAAAAATCTTTGTTGGTGCAAAAACATCTAGACCAACAATGAGATTTTTTGGTGCAACAATAGCTAGACCAATAACAAGCTTTATGGGAACAACAACAACTGGACCAACAACAAGGTTTGTTGAAACAATAGCAACAAGATCAACAACAAGCATTATTTACACAAATGCACGTATATCAGTAGGCCTTAAACCCATCGTAGAGCTTGCAGAAAACCCCCACCAATACCCCTCTCATCAATCAAACACCCCAAACACCTCAAAAACATTCATCCCATCTCGCGATCCACACAACGATGTTGCAATGCAAATCAAACTACTCTTGAAGTAGGTGGTGGACCTCCAAGTAGGAAAAACAACCAGAATGTCGAGCAACTTGTGTCCCTATATGTTCGACAAAGATATCACAATGATACCATTCCCAAAGGGATTTTAAATCCCCAAATTTCATAAGTATAATGGAATGGGAAACCCTAAAAAATCACGTCAAGGAATTTCAAGTGCATTGCATGGAGGTTGCATACGATGACACATATTTAATGCAACTTTTCCCCTAGATTCTAACTGGTCTTGTCATAGAATGGTTTTATCACCTACCCATAGGCAGTAAAACATTCCAAGAAATTGTGGAAGCATTCCTTAAAAATTATGCATTCAACAGTAGTGCAGACGTTAGTTTGGAGGAACTGTCAAAACTCAAACAAATAAAAGGAGATCTATTCACATCCTTCTTGCAAAGATGGCGATCCAAGGCCAATCAAAGAAAGTGGACTATGCTAGAAGAACAACAAGTTTGTACAATCATATCCAATATAGATGAAAACTTGGAGTTCTACTTAAAAATGCAATGCATCACAACATATGATCAGATGATCCCAAAGGTGCTCAATATCGAAAGAGCCCTTACTACGCGAGGAGGCGCATCAATATTTACTCCACCATAGGATAACCTCCCATCCAGCAATTATAATGATAAACCTCAAACATGGTCAAGGAACAAAAATATCATGAAGGACAGAGTGGTCGATCTAAGGTATTCATAAATGCTCCTAAACAGTACATCTAGACTCATCACCAGCCACAAAATCACACTCACAATAATGTGCAAACTAATATAGTGGCACAACAAGAACCACTTCCTAACAACCACATCAATAACTTGGGCAATCAAGGAGGACCACCTCCCCAAAACAAGTATATGTGAACCCCTAAACCTGCAAATGCATAAGAGCAACAAAACACTTTAGTTGTTAGATCAAATGCATGCAAACAAGTATGAGAGATTTCCCATAAAATCCATCTATTTAAATTAAAATTAGGAAATGAAGAACACAATAAACTTTAAATAAAATAGATTCAGTCCTAATTAAGCTAATAGCATGATGATCCCATGGGGGAATTAGTGCCAATGAAGTGTTGCAATTGGCCCTTTCCCAATTCCTAAGTAGCAATGGTATGTGATGGAGAAATGGTCAAATCTCCAAAGAGATTGGAGCATAACCTTGTCACAATTTATGAAAATAGTGAATGATTGAGTGATATGGGAAAAATTAGCTCTCAATGTGAAGAGAGTAACTTAACCTGAAGATTGTGGATGAGAAATGTGGAGAGAAACCTCCATTTTATAACTTTCAATTTGGAAGAGAAAGCAAGGTTTGAGCAATGTGGGACTATCTTTCAATCCAATGGTTCAATGCCACATGTCAAGATGTGAATGGTTAGTGGTTGTGCACATTCTGGCCAAAGTGCCAATAAATGCATAAATTTGAATTTGAAATTGTGAGATGACTTGTTGAAGAGGGAAGAGAAATGAAGTTAATGTCACTTGGATCAAGGTCAAGGACATGTAAGAGGTCTTAAATGCCTTGTTGGAAGGACTAAGTCCACTTGGCCTTTTTGAATTCAAATGAGGGAATATTCCCTTTTGATGCCTTATGAGGAAAAATAGAGAATTAAATAAATCAAAGTAATTGATTTATTGTGCAACTTGCATTCTCTAGAGGATTTTAATGAGAGGGATTAACTTAATCATGTTTTTGATTAATTTTAATGAAGAATTAGATGATGTGACAATTTTGACTTGAATTTATGAATTGATTTAAGTCAAGAATTGAGAGGAAATGATTTATTAAATAAATGGTTTGATCTATTTAACTAAGGAGGGAAATATTAGATTAAATCAAATAAGGTCCAATTTATTTAATTTAATAGGAGGACTTAAGAGAATTTAATCAAATAAAATGATTTATTTAATTAAACAAAGATGTAAGGTTAATTAAATTAAATTGATTAATTTAATCAAAGGAGGTGATAGACTTAATCAGATAAATAATGATTCATTAGATAAAGGGATAGAATTACGATGAAATGCTGAGAGTCTGATTTTAGTGATTAGGATCAAGCATGCCGAAATGAAACTGTACATTTTCCATGTCTACATTTTGCCCCTCTTTGAAGCAATGTACTTGTTGCATTGTTTCAAAGAAGAAACTATTGTGATCAACGGTTCAGAAATTTTCTTGATTTTTTTCAAATGCCCCACTACTAGCCCGATGGAAGGATAATGCTAGATATTGCCCCCTCGAGAGATTGGACGAAAATTTTGATTTTTTGGATGATCTTGCGAAAAAGATGACAAGGTGCTTGATAGGCTAGAAATGCCCAAGAATACCTAAAAATAGGTCAAGATACCAAAAAAAGATGTAATACGACCCTCAGTTGGATGAAAATAGGATCGAGGGACCAAAACCCTAGCTAAAAGGTCAAATTAGGTCAAAAACCCCTAATTTTCAGGCTTAAATAGACCTCGAGGGGTCACTTTCAAAATATTTGCAATCTTAAACCTTGAAAAAAATTTGACACTTGAGCTCTAAGACTTGGTTGCGATGGCACAACAACAGCTTCCTCTACAAATGTCAGAGCAGGTATGAGTATATTAGCGACCATTCGCCATAGGACCCACGGTATGTACCCTTATCCGACCTTTTGTTTTCTCCTTATTTGTGCATTTATTAGGTCTTAGGTACGGTCAAGGCGGTGCAACACCATATAGCATCATGGAAAATGCACAAATAGGACCGCTTGTGCATTGAACGCCACACGACATAGTTTAGGTTTTAGGATTTTTTGTCAACAAACTCAACCGTTGGCACAAATAGCACTGCGCGGGCTAGTTTACCAAATTTGTGTGTCAAAGTCTGTCACGCGGTGTAGTTTAGAACATTACAAACTGTGCCACTTTTGAGAACAGTGTCGGTTTGATGTTTCAAAAGAGAAATGCAATACAGACAACAAATTTTCTTTAGAGAAACTGATGCGGCCCCTTTCCTTGCGTAGGAGAGTCATGAGGTCATTCATTCGAGGGAGCACCGATGGCCAGTACTTGAGATATTACAGGATATGCACATATTCCTTCAAGAGCAGCTTGGGATGCTTGGTCTATGGCACATTGTGTATGTCTATCCTACTCGAGCACATTTGGGTATGATGCATGCCTTGGCTGAGCAGTGGCATAGCAAGACATCATCTTTTCATCTTCCTACTGGCGAGGCTACAATTACTCTTGAGGATGTCTAGCGCATCCTGCGACTACCCATTCATGGAGAGTGAGTGATCAATGATTCGGAGGAGGGTAGGGATGCATGCTTTGGTGTCATGGGTATTGATGAGCTCATCCTTTGCGATGGTTAGATAGATTTGGAGAGGTATCAGGGTATAGCCCCTACTTACAGCCTGATTGTGGCCACCATTATTTCTGGTCTTGTACCTCCTAATCGGTGTGGCTGATATTTCAGTCTAGGTTGGGGGTTGGCATGGCATCAGATGTGCACTCGCCAAGTATACTTTACCTAGGGACCAGTATTGTTGACATCCTTGTACCAAGATTTGCACGAGTTCGCCTATTTGGATGGTCAAGCTCTTGGTGTTGAATTGACTCTTCTGCACATATGGGCATGGGAGTCGATCCTAGTGCTTCACCCAATTGTGACACCAATCATTATAGATATTGATGACCCCATGGTGTGGTGGTATGGTGGGGCAAAGCTTCGCTTCACTCACATGGGTATAGATGGTATAGCCCATTGGTAGCAGATTTTGGATGAGATGACAGTGTTTATATGGAGGCCATGGATGGGTATAGGACCATGGTACGATGATGCTGAGCAACTTTTCTTTGCTTGCCAAGACAGCTTCATGCAGGGCCAGGAGCACACTATGATAGAGAGGTACCTTCTTGACAGGGTAGCTAGGTAGTTTGGCGAGGTGTAGGATATACCCGATGGTCAATACATGGCACTCTTCATGTGCTCGACTAGAGAGACCACATGGGGACCGCTTATTCTAGCAAATGAGGTAGCTTCCTCATTCAGACAATTAGTGGCTCGGTTGTGGCCATATGATCAGGGGCCATCAGACATTGGGTTGACTCCAGTGTAGAGGGCATGGTTTAGACAACCAGTGAGATTGACAATTTTTGGGATAGTGCTTCCACGTCGAAGGCGCAGAGGTAGGTCAGCAGGTAGAGGTCAGGGAGGTGTACCACCAGTGTAGCTGATAGTAGACAAGATGGGCAACCCCAAGTAGTCCCACAGTAGTAGCTAGTAGTATAGCCGACAGTACAGCCAGCGGCACAGCCGGATCCACGGGATGCACAAATTCAGTAGTTGTAGGGCTAGGTACAGGTTCTGACAGTTGAGTGAGATGAGACTCGGCAGTAGGTTGTTGTAGTTATAGTGGAGAGAGATCTAGCAAGATCTGAGAGGGATCAGGAGATTGGTCGATGGAGACAGTTAGAGAGTGTTGCTTCCACATCCGAGGGCTGATCAATTGACATTTGGGAGTACAGAGAGGCCATCAGAGAGGCCGAGTACTATCGGCAACACTACTGATTGGGCAGTACCATCAACCAGCAGATTGCCAGATTTCTCCTAGCAAACAAGGAGGCGATCAACAAAGGATCACAGTGAGAGATAGGAAATGGAGGGTGAGGGCCATAGTCAGTAGGGCTAGCCCTTTTGATCATAGGATAGTTTGTTCCATTTTTTATTCACGGGCTGCACTATTTTGTCTTTATTGTACCATGTATTTGATGTACACTTGATCTAATTTGTATCATAACAGTGTTTTTTGATGATATATATGAGATGATTCACCCTTTATGATATGTATGGTGCACATGTATGATATGCAAATGTATAACATGCAAATTTATGATGCTATGAGATGTTTCTATTCTTATGCTTATGTGATGTAATGTATGCAATGGATGCATTTATTTTTGTATATTTTTCATATTGTAATGATGTAATGTATGTTAATAGTGGTGTAATGATATGCAAATGGTAATGGATGCAAATGATTCTGTATTGCATAATTATTATGTATGATGCAATGCTTTTCTTAAGATGCTTAGAATAACAAAATTATATTATTCCTCATAACTTAAGATAATGATATGATGCAATGTGTTTTTATGCTAATGATCATGTGGATTTAGGGTGTATGCATTGGCGATGCTTTAATTACTGTTATGATACTATGTTAGTGTGGAAGGAAGATAGAAGAATTTAGAATTAATATATTAGTTAGGATGGTGATGGTAATTTACATTGCTAGGAGTTGAGATTTTCAAAGGGTCAATTACGTTATGTTTGATAACATACATAGGTACAATGCATTAGGGTATAAAGGACAAGGATGGCGTGATACCTAGTGTGATGGAATTTGACTCGACAAATAGATAGGATTATTCTTGTTCACACTTAGCATACATACTTTGTTCATATAGTCAAACATTCTAAATATCTTGGGCCAAAACACAAGAAAGCAAGCTTTCCTATGTGGTCAACAAGATATCTGAAAAATCCTCCATACAAAGCACACATGACAGTTATTTTAAAAGAGTATCCCACAATTATAGAAAATATAAAGATAATGATCCTTGCCCCATTCCTTTCTCTCTAAACCTATTTTGTTTAGACATTATTGAGAGGTCCTTGGAATGAGTACAAAATAAGATAAGTCTAAACAAGACCAAGATAAAGAAAACAAACAAGCTAATGTTCTTCATACCACTAGCCAAGACTAACTACTGTGGGGTACCTGATGCTTATGTCCATCGTAGTAAAGATTCATCTTAGGACATGCTGTGATAAGGTTTTTGGTGAGACTGAATGGGTGATAAGCTATTGATACTCTGAGTTGACCAACTTGCTTGCTTACTGACTTAGGCTTAAGAATCTGACAATTAAGCATGCACTTTGGAACCTACTAAACTTGTTTCTAACTAAATCACCAAAGGGTGATAGTGATGATTGATTTTATTATGACTGATGAGAATCGCGGGTGAAAGCAAGATGAAATGGATGCACAATTTTGGGTTTTTTCAGATATGTTGAGGTTGTTTTTGAATTTTTGAGATGTTTTACAATTGTTTTGGAATTTTCAATATTTATGCCGAACATACTAACTTAAAGACCTATCTTAGGGGTCTCGAGAGATGATCCATAGATTATCCTTGCCTACGTTATACACATAGAGACCAAGTAGTTCGACTAACAAAAAATTGACTTGATGATAAGATGGACAAACAGATTGCTATTTTATTGCTTAAAGGACTGACTTAAGATGCATACTAGATGGGCAAACAGATTTTCAATTCGATGAATGCCTAAAGATTGACCTTACTATCTCAGGGGATGATCAAAGATCAACCTTGCCTACGTTCAATCTCAGAGATGATGTAGTTCGACAAGGTGAAAGACTGAGAAGACTCAATGATGAACTTTTTGAATATTTTCTGATATTTCGACATGTTTTTGGATTTTTTGAATGATTTGGATGTTTTTGAATTTTGATGTTTCAAGAAGATCTCAAGAATATACACGATTTTGATTTGATGCTGATACAGGAACATGCCCCCAGCGTGGTGCGATGGACTACTTCGATGAAGGAAAGATGAACTGACCTTAGGAATATGTCAAGTAGTACCATGGTGCAATGTGATATGGGAATCAGCTCAGTCTATGGTATTAATGCAAGCAGATGGGTGGATGGATGACTAATGAAAAGTCATGGAATGGATGAGTGAGTGGTGTAGATCTTGGTGTATGGAGAGTGCTTTATTTACACTTGGCGCCTGTTTTCCAGGTTTTCACCAAGGTACCTATCCAAAGTGCCATTGAAGTGGTTTTCACTAGAGAACGATTTTTTCTTTACTGTTTTCAATTCTTTTTCTAATTTTTTTGGATTTTTTGTATTTTTTGATTTTTTTTGCTATCACCAAAACGCCTGCTTGCTAGGTTGTCATCAAGGTAACCATTTTTTCAGGATGTTTTTCGCTTGTTTTTTGCATTTTCTGGTTCTATACCCTACAAAATTTAGGCATAAAACTTTTTGAGGTGAGAATTGTTCATGGGCTCTTGTAGAGGTTAGCCTTCTGGTGTCAACAATTGATATACCCCTGATTTATAGCTTGTCATGATGATGAAGGGTCCTAGCTAGTTGGGCTAAAAATTTCACTTTTTATTCGGGTTTGACACATTTTTTTGGTTCTCTTTTAGTACAAGGTCATCGAGTGGGAAGGTGCGTTGCCTGATCTTCTTATTGTAGCTCTATTTTAGGCAATTATGGTAGACCTGTAGATGATTTAGGGCATCCAATCACCATTCATCTAGTAACTCTAGCTCATTTAGTCTTGTAACCTTGTATTCCTCATCTGTGATGAGGTTTTGCAAAGATATTCTTAAGGATGGGAGCTTGATCTCAATTGGGAGTATGGCCTCTGATCTATGGACTAGGGAAAATGGGGTGGCGCCTATCGACGTGTGGATGCTGGTGCGGTAGTCCCATAAGGCAGGATTTAACTATAGATGCCAGCCACACCCAGAGTCATTGACTATTTTCTTGAGGATCTTCAGGATAGTCTTATTAGTAGCTTCTGCTTGGCCATTGCCTTGTGGGTAATATGGGGTGGAAAAGCAGTGCATCCTGATTCTTGAAGGGTGTCCCGTTATCAAAGATAATGGATTGGGGAACATGGTATCGGCAAATGAGGTAGTTCAGGATGAACTTGGATATCTTATTTCCAATGATGTAGGTCATAGGAATGGCTTCGACCCACTTTGTGAAATATTCAGTGGCGGTGATGATGAACTTATGGCAATTAGATGAGGTGGGTGAGATTTTACCTATGAGATCAATCCCCAATTGGGAAAAGGGCCAAGGTGTAACAATAGGATGCAGTTCTTGAGCTAGTGCATGAATGAGATCTCCATGTTGTTGGCACTATAGATACCTTTTGACAAAGTCATGTGCCTCCCTCTCCATTGTCGGCCAGTAGTACTCGGTTCTTATAAATTTTTTATTCAAGGTCATTCCACTTGAGTGTGAACCGCATGTCCCATTGTGTACCTTAGTTAAAGTAGTCAAAGCCTCCTTAGGTTTTATACAATGTAACAAGGTTTCATCGATGCTTCTATGGAAGAGGGTTTCTCCTAGGATGACAAATTGTAAGGACCTTTTGACAAAGGTTCGCTTGAGGTTCAAGGAAATGTCGGCTAGGAGGATTCCTAATC